>OX104121.1:25441899-25814240 GCA_944474755.1 Limnoperna fortunei
CAGAAATGTATCACACCTCCAAACCATAGGCTATGAAGAGCCTGTATTGCTCAACTGATTTATAGGCAATGAAGATGGCATTTCCCTGAAGTTAAACTAGGTCCTGTAATTTTCAATAAATTTTTAAGAGGGCCATTCAAACAATATTGCTATTAAGTTTTGTTTCCATTGGTTAACTAGTTTCAGAGAGGATTTTTTTTTTTAATTTTCCCATAGGCACCTTTGTTAAACTAAGTCATGTGGTGGTGGCCATCCAAATATTGGGGTAAGTTGTTTCTGTTGGTTAACCTGTTTAAGAGTCATTTAAAAACTTTTTTCCATAGGGTCCAATGTTAAACTAAGTCATGCGGTGGCAGCCATTTTGAATTTCCAATTGGCATAAAAAAAAAAAATTAAACCTTATAGAGGACCATCCCAACAATATTGCTAGTAAGTTTTGTTTCGATTGGTTAACTGGTTTCAGAGAAGATGCCATTTAAAACCTTTTCCCATAGGGTCCTATGTTAAACTAAGTCCTGCGATGGGAGCCATTTTGAATTTGTCATTGGCATAAAAACCATAAATTTTTTAGATGACCATCCAAACAATATTGATAGTAAGTTTTGTTTCCATTAAAAACCTCTTACCATATAGGGTCCTATGTTAAACTACCGGTAAGTCCTGCAGTGGTGGCTATTTTGAACTTCTGTTGGCATAGAAAACATAAACTTTATAAGGGACAATCCAAACAATATTGCTAATAAGTTTTGTTTTGATTCGTTAACCGGTTTCAGAGAAGAAGCCTTTTAAAACTTTTTTCCCATAGGGTTCCATGTTAAACTAAGTCCTATGATAGTGGCCATATTAATTTTCCAATTCAAACAAAAAACAAAAACTTTGTAATGGTCCATCCAATGAACATTATGGCCAAGATTGGTTTCAATTGGCCAAGTGGTTTAAGAGAATAAGATTAAAATGTGAAAAGTTTACAGACCCAAACAACGAGGATGGCGACGATGACAGACGGAAAGTGATGACAATAGCTCACATGACCCTATAGGTCAGGTAAGCTAAACACAACCGAAAGAAGTGACCCTTATTTCCAGCTACACAGCATGTAAATACAGTGTAACCTGGGTAATAAAACATCCCTTGGGACCAATAAAAAAAGGTCAGATTATACAGGACGACGGCAAGTTTTTTAATTGACAGTGGAAAATGTGATTTATTCTGCAATGCCACATTATGGGTTTGCTAAATTGATAATTATGTCTGACAACATATTCAAAATTAAGTAACACAATTATTGATAAAAACATTTACAAACTTTACTGTGTCTTTCATTAATCCATATACATGTAGTATCAGGATATCAAAAAAGTCGATTTTGGGTTTACTTGATTTGTAAAATTTTTCTTTCAGTCATTGAGAAAATTTTTGTATTTTTGCTCTATTACTAATAAGCTAAAGTTTTTGATCTAACGATAAACCATTCCTTGCTAACTTCAGTGATGGGATATCTGTTTGATTTACTAGCTGTTGTTTTCTAATCAGTGTTGATGCTACTCTTTTCATTACTTAAGAATAAAAAAATTTGATTCTGATATATGTTCAGCTATAAATGATGAAGCAAAATACTAATTGTTGTTCATTAATAATTAACCAAAGACAAATTTCATGCTAGTCATAACTGTAACGAGGCCCCTGATTGTGCATTGGAGTGTAGCATAGATTATCTCTCTTTATTTACAATTTTACAACAAGGGGAATGTTACAGATTGTTTGAAATCGCTGATTATGAAGAGTTCTTTTTATTAAATAATTATCTAATTGGTACATTCAATTAATGTTGGATCACAGAAACAACCGAAGAGAATATTAAAAGACTTGAGACCACATTAATATATCGAATAAGGCATTATGTCAGAATTTTCAAGTGGCTGAATAAGCAGGTTCCACTGTACAAATGATAAAAAACAATTTACAAAGTATTGATGAAGAATTTAACTCATGGAAAACAAAAAGGTGAAATGATACAAAAAAGAGATGCAGAGAAGAAAGGTTTGAAGGTTGGATTGATTGATTGATTGATTAATGGTGTTTAACGCCCGAGCAGCAATATTTCAGCTATATTCAGGCGATGGTCCACAATGGATATAAAAGATCTTGATCTTTGTACAAAGGTAAACAAACATATACATGTAGCTTCAGAAAATACTTTGTATTTATTTTAACAGAATAAAGAATGCATAAATTCTTACTTAGTTCATCTCTGTAGAGGTAATCTTGGTTCATATGACGACAGCCAAAGTACAGTAATGTCTTCCCTGTTACTTTCTGTAGTTCTACAAAACAGTACCTGTATTAAACATTTACAGTTGTTCAAAATGAAAGACATATCAAATATACTTATAACAAATTCATGTATTAAACATTTTGTGTTTTCTGTCAGGTTTAAAACCTAAAGAATAACAGTATTTTAATACAGGAATTTCAGGAATTTTTTCTGCTATATCAATTTTCTTTGGAGAGAAAAAACAGTACCCAGTGAAAATTTCTGATATTCTGCAGGAAAATAAGTAATCTTTATCAATAAGGTCTGGAATCGATCACACCTTGCCTGGAGTAAGGTTTGAACTTATGACCCTAGTGACAACATGCCAGTGATCAATAGCAGATGGCTAAATATACCTAAAACTCAGCCACAGATAGATGCAAGTCTTGTTTTGATGTACCGGTACGTGTCCCATGCATAAATCTTCGATACAAATACAATGCATAAAGCTAGTGCACTTTTCTGACAAAAAATATCTGTTGTAGTTTGATTTTAGAAAAGTCGAAGATACACAGTACATAACTCATCTACACTTTAATGTAAAAAAGTAAAACAAAATGACTATTTTTAAAACAAAAATATTTTAAGATTACAAAGGGGAGTAATTTTAAGCAACAGCAGTATTGTATCACAAAATGGTTTCAACTTCATGGACTCTATGGCATAAAAAGAAGAAGAAATAATTGTTAAGCTTCATATCCTTATGTTATAAGGCCCTCTACAAATTTAAGAAGGAAATTCAGGAAATACATGTTGCTGAGATTGACAGGCACTTAGTATAACTTTTTTTACATGTTAGTTGCCTGGAAATTGATAGTTAAGGGATCAGAGAAAGATTTCTCATTAAGTATCTTTGCACCTTCAATACAATTGTTTCTTAATATGGTAAATACACCTAAAATATATTGTATTATGTCTGGTATCTTATATTGTGCATTTATTCTCCTATCAATCATTTTATGTAAAATAAAGTATAATATGTATTATATATTATTATAACTTTTTGTGAGACACAGGTATTTGTTTACAATATATAATACTCTGCTTAATCTATATTTCAAAAATATATTTCCCATATTTACCTCTTTCCTGAATGAATGCTCTAAATGGAGCTATGCCTGTACCAGGGCCAATTAAAATAACAGGAACTTCTGGGTTGCTAGGCAACCTGAAGTCAGGGTTTCTGCTGATAAAAACAGGAACTGATTCAGGAACAAAAAGACGGTCTTGTAGAAATGTAGTTGTTACTCCCTCCCTTGGTTTGTGTAACATGTTATACCTGACAACAGCTGCTGTTACACATACGGTATTGGGATCCTATAAAAACAGGAAGGAAATAAAAGCGATATAATTACTTTTATTGAACTCATTATAATAAAAGCTCTAATGCAATATCATATGCGGTGTTCTATTAAAAGAATGTTCACTGGACAGTTTTGATAAAACATCATTGCTATTGTTTTTAAGATGTTTAGAAAAAAATAAAAGTTTGGAAACTAAAAACAGTAGTGCTACCACAGCAGGTATGCTGTTGCTATAATGTCCACAAAATATTGGTGAACAATAAAATGCTGTAATCTAGGTTACAAATTACATGATACAATAGGATTAAACACTGGGTTTTAGTAAATTATCAATGTGTAAACTCCAGCGACTCACTCACAAACAAAAAAAAAAAAGTCCAAGTTTGTGAGGTAGTCAAGAGTTTACACATTGATAATTTCCTAAAACACAGTGTCCTTATAGTTCTCTGTTACATGTATTATTGCAATTTTAAAGCTGCAAAAAACAGTTACCTAAATCCATCTAGACATCAAAATGTACCAAGGCCAGAACACATAGGAATATGCAAAACATAGTACCAAATGAATCTCAATAAAAAAAAAAACCAAAAATGAAACCCTATTTTTAATTCATTTTATATTTTAAATGAAATCTCAATCGATTCTATAAGAAACCATTATGACAGACAAAATATTGTAACCTCTCCATACAATGCGCTAGGAGTATGCCATCTTGTTAACATTGGATACTGAAAATAATCCACTCAGAGGAAATGTTGATTTATAAATTATCAGAGGTGACAAAATTATAAGTGTTTTTAACCAATCATAGCACTTTATATAAATAAATTACAGCATGAATTGAAATATATATGTATATATATGTCAATGATCTGTTTATTAACATATAGCTAGACAACAGCTAGTTACAATTTCCCATACTAAGGGAGACAACTTGTTATTTATTTCCCTTACAACTGTAGCAGACATTGAATTATCATTTTTTCCATACTACTTTGTAACTAGACAAACTATATATTATGGCACTTAGATCTACAAGTTGCAAGAAGTTAATATTTCTCACTGTTCCTAGGGGAGGCAAGTAGTTACAATTTTCACTTATCACCATGAAAGACAGCAAGTTATTATTTTTCCTTTCTACCATGGCAGTAATGCAATTACCATGTCCCCTTGCCACTATGTTAGGCAAACAGCTACCATTTCCCTTACCTCTATGTAACACTTACCATGTTCCCTTACCACTATGTTAGGCAAACAGCTACCATTTCCCTTACCTCTATGTAACACTTACCATGTTCCCTTACCACTATGTTAGGCAAACAGCTACCATTTTCTTTACCTCTATGTAACCCTTACCACTATGGGAGTTACCTATTTGGACTTACCACTAGAGGAGAAGAAGATATAGAGTAGTACCGAGGTTGTAGCGATTTTAAACAGCTAACAAACTTTTCAGGTGTTATGGAGACAGGTAAGAATTCCTTGATTACATCTATTACTTCATGTGTATTGAGGTAGGTCTGCAGGTCTGTGTTTGTCTTTGATACCTGTAAGATGAATTCACTAACTAACACTTATTACAGCAATGTCCAAAAAAGGAACCAGAGGCTCTTAAGAGCCTGTATCGCTCACCTGATTTTATAGGCAATGAAGATGGCATTTCCCTGATGTTAAAGTAAGTCCTGTAATTTTCAATAAACTTTAAATAGGACCATCCAAACAATATTACTAGAAAGCTTTGTTTCATTGGTTAACCAGTGGTATAGAGAAGATTTTTTTTATTTGCCCATAGGGTCCTATGTTAAACTAAGTCCTGCGGGGAGGTGGCCATTTTGAATTTCCAATTGCAATAAAAAACATAAACTTTATAAAGGACCATCCAAACAATATTGCTAGTAAGTTTTTGTTTCCATTGATTAACCGGTTTCAGAGAAGAAGCCTTTTAAAACTTTTTCCCATAGGGTCCTATGTTAAACTAAGTCCTGCGGTAGTGGCCATTTTGAATTTCCAGTTGGCATAAAAAACATAAACTTTATAAAGGACCATCCAAACAATATTGCTAGTAAGTTTTGTTTTGATTGGTTAACCAGTTTCAGAGAAGAAGCCCTTTTAAACCTTTTTCCTATAGGGTCCAATGTTAAACTAAGTCCTGCGGTGGCGGCCATTTTGAATATCAGATTGGGATAAAAAACATTAACTTTATAGAGGACCATCCAAACAATATTGCTAGTAAGTTTTGTTTCCATTGGTTGGCCGGTTTCAGAAAAGAAGCCTTTCAAACTTTTTCCCATAGGGTCGTATGTTAAACTAAGTCCTGCGGTAGCGGCCATTTTGAATTTCCAATTGCCATAAAAAACATAAACTTTATAGAGGACCATCCAAACAATATTGCTAGTAAGTTTTTGTTTCCATTGATTAACCGGTTTCAGAGAAGAAGCCTTTTAAAACTTTTTCCCATAGGGTCCTATGTTAAACTAAGTCCTGCGGTAGCGGCCATTTTGAATTTCCAGTTGGCATAAAAATCATAAACTTTATAAAGGACCATCCAAACAATATTGCTAGTAAGTTTTGTTTTGATTGGTTAACCGGTTTCAGAGAAGAAGCCCTTTTTAACCTTTTTCCCATAGGGTCCAATGTTAAACTAAGTCCTGCGGTGGCGGCCATTTTGAATATCAGATTGGGATAAAAAACATTAACTTTATAGAGGACCATCCAAACAATATTGCTAGTAAGTTTTGTTTCCATTGGTTGGCCGGTTTCAGAAAAGAAGCCTTTCAAACTTTTTCCCATAGGGTCCTATGTTAAATTAAGTCCTGCGGTGGCAGCCATTTTGAATTTCCAATTGCCATAAAAAACACAAACTTTATAGAGGACCATCCAAACAATATTGCTAGTAAGTTTTTGTTTCCATTGATTAACCGGTTTCAGAGAAGAAGCCTTTTAAAACTTTTTCCCATAGGGTTCTATGTTAAACTAAGTCCTGCAGTGGCGGCCATTTTGAATTTCCAATTCCCATCTAAAACACAAACTTTATAGAGGACCATCTAAACAATATTGCTAGTAAGTTTTGTTTTGATTGGTTAAACGGTTTCAGAGAAGAAGCTCTTTTTAACTTTTTTCCCATAGGGTCCTACATGTATGTTAAACTAAGTCTTGAGGTGGCGGCCATATTGGTTTACCAATCAAAATAAAAAACACAAACTTTGTAAAGGTCCATCCAATGAACATTATGGCCAAGTTTGGTTTCAATTGGCCAAGTGGTTTCAGAGAAGAAGATTAAAATGTAAAAAGTTTACAGACGCCGCCGCCGACGACGACGACGACGACGCCGCCGCCGCCGACGACGCCGCCGACGGACGCAAAGTGATAACAATAGCTCACCTGACCCTTTGGGTCAGGTGAGCTAAAAAGGAAGACTCTAAATTACTAAATGGTGTAACAGGATAGGTCAATGTGTGCACAATATGATGGATTGAAATGTTGCTGAGCAACCAGGGAGCAGTTATTTAGCTATATTTAGAAAAAATCAAATTACTTTGGAAAATGTGAAAGGCATGAAATTCCAAGACTGTAGTAAAAACAATTTCACTCTACTACTGTACACAGCAGTAGCTTTCTATACTAAAATCTAACACCCAAATACTGAGTGAACATCCCTATCACCCCAGGGATCTGAGTTAACAACACTATCACCCCAGGGATCTGTGTGAACAATACTATCTCCCCAGGGATCTGCTGAGCAGCTTCTTGGTAAGATATAATCATAATTTAGAAATTGATTCAGATTTAATTTGATACAAGTGCAAATAAGATTTTGTTTGTTTAAAAACACACACAACATAATAAACAAACAAATATACAGATAAAACACAACACAAGGCAACAAATCAGAAACAAAATAGTGTATGAAAATGAAGCAACTTATTACCCCTTTGTTCAAGATCCTTATAAACTGATCCTTGATGTCTGTATTTCCTGTTTCATCAACTAACAACTGGATCAATTCTGGTTTGATGTGCTTCAAATCATAATACTTCATCAACATGGATTTCAATAAACTAAGACATGCTGTAAAATATAAAATCAAAGGTATTCAGTATTAAATGAGAAGTTTTCATTCAACAACAGCTAAGGGCCATTCCAAATACACTATGTCCCTTCCCAAAACCCCTGGAAGTCATTTTTAATAAATAAATGTAGGCAGGAGCATAAAATGCATCAGTCTTGTATGTAACATATGCAATATAGACTAATAATTTTCATGCACGTGGGGAGGGGTGCACAAAGTGGTTTCTAGGTCAATGAACACATAGAACTTTCTAGAACAGTCCTAAAAAACTGTTAACTGCTCCCAGTTTTCAGTGATGGCATTAAATTAATTTACCGGTAATAAAAAATTAATTTACACAACTGTTTATATAACATTTATCAGCTTTTTATAACACATTCTTCATTTTGCTGCCAACTGTATCTAAAATTTGAAGAACAAATTAAATTACAAAAACACTATATCTGTTAAACTTATAAAATATAATAAAATATAATAGTAAAATACCCTTGGTTTAAAAAAAACAACATTTTTTTGGTAAAACTAACAGTTTTGGCTGAAATACTCAAACAGACAGCAAAACTATCAAAACATAGTAAAACATCACCAATGAAATACCTCCCAGATATTGATAGAAAAATAAAATGCCATGTTAGGCTACTTCAAAAAATTCCCCTTATCTGTCTTTGGAGGTGCATGCATATAAAGGTTTCTGCAGATAACTGAGTGTGAAAGTTGGGGCCATACAAAATTATGGGCCTTTGCTTCAAGCTTCCCTGTCATCTTAACCTTCAAGTTGATGACCCAACATAATATGTGGTCTTTACATATATGTGACAATCACATTTGCAATATAATTTAATGATCCCTCAATAATATTCGAATATGGGCTGGACACAAATGCTGGATGGAGAGAGGGACATATTTATAACATGGCTACTACATGCATTCTGGAAGCATCAATCATATATGGTATATTTATGGCAGAAACACCTGCTAATGTGTGGGGAACAAAGCACATATACCTTCTGTTGGTTTAAAAGCCCAGCTCGGAGTGCTCAGAATTTCTGTACCAGTATACTGCAAACAAGTGATTATCTGCCCTACATGATCTGGATTGTTCTGGGGATAAATTCCAAGAGCATCACCTATGGATAAATTGATTAGTATTTAATTCTGTCATAAAAAAGATCCATTATTTATGACATAAATTTACTTTTTTTTCACAAAAATTTTCAATGTGGAGGAATTTTCCAAACACTTTATCAGTAAGTAGCTACAGCTGTTCGTTGTTTACATACCTTTCAGCAATATTGTGCACATAAAACATTGCGTCCAGTGTTAAGAAAATACTTTTTAATAATTCTGGGTGTGGTTGAGCAATCAGATTTTTTGAAAATTTTTATTTGAGGAAAGAATAAAAAAAAATTGAAAAAAATCTCAATCTGAGAAGTTTTATGAAACCAGACTCACTTTTGGAAGAAAACTGTTGTTGTTAATTTGTTTTCCATATCTTAAGATTAAGAAGTGTCAATGAATGTAAGTACAGTTATATTAAATATTGTGTTATGAAAATTCTATTTAAAGCAAATCATACATAATATTTTTTTCTCGAGAATTCATCATGGTCACATGTATGTGGTAGCAATATTATGTGGCACACGCAAAAACTGATAATAATATTCACATCATTGATTAATAATGTTAATTACACAGGCTATTGCTGACCTGAAACAAAACACACATGGGCAGTAAATGTTATAAAATGTACTAATGGTGTACATCTTGTATTAGGTTAGCAACTGTCTTTGTAAGGCATACAACTCACAAACTATCCTAAAACATCTAAATATTATTGGAAAAGGCAAAGAATTTTTACTCTGTGTGTTTCAATGTTACCAAGAACAGTCTGATGAATGAATAAAACCTACTGTGAATAGAAAATATGGGGTCACCATGTAATATCAATCAGATAATCATGAATGAAGATATTTACAGTAAGTACTCAATTATACAATTACTGACTTGGATATAGTATGCTATCGGGATTTCTCAACCAGAGAAAATGTAAAATACATTTTTGGTGTTGGGTAATATTGATTGCTACTGCATATCAAAGTCAGTAACAGTTTTATTACATGAATAAAACCAACAAATCCTAGTCTATCCCATTGTAGCAAATCTATTAGCAGCAGACATGTTCAGTTGTTGACAATATTATCATGTTATAGTCATGAATCAGATCAGAAAAAAGGTCAATATTGGATTCCACTTGACTGCTTGTGCAGTGGATCAAAATGAATATATTTTGATGTTGTTATAATTTAACATAACCTGAAATTAGTTTTCAGAGCAATCAAACACACACAAAATTCTATTCATGTAACCAGAGGCTCTTAAGAGCCAGGATTGCTCACCTGATTTTATTTTGTTTGTTTATTTGTTTGAATGGTGTTTTAATGCCACTTTCAGCAATTTTCAGCTATATCATGGTGTCTAGTTTTTATTGGGGGAGAAAGCCGGAGTAACAGGAGAGAACCCCTACCGGCGGTAGGAAAACTGGCAATCCTTGTCAATTAAGATTGGAGTCGAGTACACCTTGCCTGCAGTGAGATTCGAACCCACAATCTCAGTGTTGACAGACCATGTGATCAATAGTACACAACCTACCTTAACCAATCGGCCACCGAGGCCTCCACCTGATTTTATAGGCAATGAAGATGGCATTTCCCTGATGTTAAACTAAGTCCTGTAAATTTCAATAAACTTTCAAGAGGACCATCCAAACAATATTGCTAGAAAGTTTTGTTTCTGTTGATTAACTGGTTTTATAAAGAAGATTTTTTTTAAATTTGCCCATAGGGTCCTATGTTAAACTAAGTCCTGCCGTGGTGGCCATTCTGAATTTCCAACTGGCAATAAAAAACATAAACTTTAAAGAGACCATCCAAACAATATTGTCAGTAAGTTTTGTTTCCGTTGGTTAATCAGTTTCAGAGAAGAAATCTTTTAAAACTTTTTTCCATAGGGTCCGCTTTTAATCTATGTAATGCTGTGGTGGCCATTTTGATTTTCCAATTGGCTTAAAAAACACACACTTTATAAAGGACCATCTTAAATAATAATGGTAGTAAGTTTTGTTTCCATTGGTTAATCGGATTCAGAGAAGAAGCCTTTTTAAACTTTTTTCCCATGGGGACAATGTTAAACCAAGTCCTGCGGTGGCAACCATTTTGGTTTTCCAATCCAAATAAAAAACACAAACTTTGTAAAGGTCCATCCAATGAACATTATGGCCAAGTTTGTTTTCAATTAACCAAGAGGTTTCAGAGAAGAAGATTAAAATGTAAAAAGTTTACAGATGCCGCCGCCAACAACGACGACGACCGACTCAAAGTGATAACAATAGCTTACATGACCCTTTGGGCTAGATATTATCATGTGTGCACCTTAAATATTTGAATGGGCCTTGGTGGCCAAGTGGTTTTGCTGAAAGTGACGCCAAATATCATTTAAACAAAAAAAACAAATATTAAAAAAATATAATTATATTGATTTGCAATCAGCATAAATTAAAAAAATAATCAAGAGAATAAGCAATTCATAGTCTCATTAAGGAATTTAAGTTAGATTCATGAAATAAATACACTTTGAACTAACCAGATGTCCAAGTAAGACCACTCCCACTGATGTCAAATTCACAATGGATGGTTTCCTTGTCATCAGCTGATTTGCTTACTGTAAGTAACTTTTTTACCTGAAACAAAATATACATACCTTGATAGAACAAAAATAATAACATACATGTAAATATCTTGTAAAGTTTAGGCAAATTAAGTACATGTATGTTATTGTATTATAGGCTATGTTGTGTAACTTATTTGTGCTGCACAGCTTTAAGACATCGAGTTAAATTTTTAAGAGTTTGTAGACTTTAGTTTTATAACCCCGCCACATACAAGAGAAAATAATCCAAAACTAAAAAAATTTGTCTCTGTTAGATTGATATCCTCTATGGCACATATTATAAACAACCCCATTTTCGTATGTTCCCTTGAGCATAAAGTATTGGCTGTAGCCCTACAGAATATTGCCAGTGATGAGATCTCATCATGTTGTAACTGTGAACCAAGTTTCATGAAGATGTGAAGTCAACTTTATAAAGAGAAAGCTTCAACACAAAGATAAACCTGAGGTGGGAAACAAATGAACAAACGGACAGAAAATCTACATGTCCTCCATTTTTCCTTGGGGACATAAAAATGTCCTTGAAGGAGATGTTGCTGAAAACTGTAATCTTTGTCAGATATACTGCTTATCTGCCCCTGATTTCAATACCTTTATTTTAGCCATGAAAGGATTATGTCTGTCATGTTCTGAGCTGTTATCTATTCCTGACAAATCTAAATAGTCCCCACGTATCTCAATATCTGCAAACTTAAGATAGTCTGTCACTTGGTCCAACCAGCTGTTAATGGTAGACCAGTCCTCCATATCTACCTCATGACAGGGAACCATGCATGTTGCAGACTGGTTCTTCAAACTAAAGAAACAATAACAGAAGCCATTTTAGTCACGGTCTTAGACAGACAAGCAATAAGAAATCTTTATACCTAGGTTTTAAAAGATGACATGAGTGGACAGTACATTGTATATAACTATGGAGCACTATACCTATCTACATGTATATTTCACTATAGCTCTAAAATAGTAAGTTTCAAGTTGCTTCTTGCTGTATACGATTATTATAACAAAATTTTAGTCAATCAACTTATAATATGAATAGATAATTGGTACGTTACTAGTCCAGCATAAGTACAGCAACAGAAGTTCAACTGGCAACTCTGGTATTGTGGGCAATATACACTGGCCAGCATTGCAGAAACACTTTCTAAATTGCTACTTAATTCTGTTCATGCAACCAATCCATAATAAATTGTTGTGAAATTCCAATTAGTGACATGTTGTGATATCTGAATTTATTAGGGTACCTGGACCACAACTGGCCATGTGATTATATTTGGTTACCTCGGTTATGTTAAAAGCATACGTACATCAGAAATACTATTTGAGTGACACAAAGTAAAACAACATTTAATTTATAACATTAATTTGCAATCCATTTATTTATAAAGCTGTATTTCTTGGTCCAAAAATAAATTTAAACAGTGATTTCAATTATGGCTTGGATAACTTTAAGAAAAACATGTAATAAAATCTGGTATACAAGTAGCTGAAAAATTTCTGAATGTACTGAAATAAAAAAAAGACAAACAAAAAAACCACATGGCAGTAGCTACATTGTAGTTGTATTTGGTATTGATACAAAAGTTAGAGAAAAATCAATGTCAACAAGAAAATAAACTTCAACAATTTCCCTTAATAAAAGAATTGTGCATACAATTACATATTGGATAAATCTAAAAAGAAAGACCAGACAAAAATTGATTTTCTAGATAAATTAAAATACTTGAGTAAAATATTCATTTTTCAACCTTCATAAAGCAGTTATGTGAATAATTATTTCTCTCTTAAATAATTTTCTTTATACTGCCGTGTTACCATGGTTATACCTTTTATCTATGGCTCTTCCGGTTTTACAGAATTGTGGGTAATTTGAATCACCCATGGCTAGCACTGAATATCTGATGTGACTGTATTGGCCATTCGATGATATACCAGTAATTTTGTTATAAAATTCCTCAGCATCTGATGGAGGTACACCTAAAAATTAAAGAAACAAAAGGGAGTCAGAGAATACTGAGGTTACTCTAGAAATGTTCATATGAGAAGAGTGAAAGGTAGTTGGAAGTTACTCTTCAAAAATTTAATAAGTGTATGAGTATAATATATTAGTTGTTTCTAAAGGTTGCCTACTGGTATTGTAAAACAGTAGAGGACACAATCATATTTAAATCATGGTCAGTAATGATAAAAAGGTCCTACTGATGCTTGTTTAAAAGTGGTGATTATGCAGGAAATGCAAAACAAAACAATTGCTCTTATTTATGAATTTCTTACCATCCCCACTTGTAGATATGACAATGAGACATATTTGTTCACTGGACCAGTCTATGAGATCATGGTGTTTAGCATTCACCAATCTAGGCTGAAGGGCAATGTTGTCAGTGGAATGAGGAAGGACAGCCAACCTACACAAATGTAGAAACAATGATAATGCATTACAAAGTTTTCCTACAAGAAGGCTTCAATTTAAAAATGTAAGGTTGCTATAAGTACAAGTAACATAATATGTGGGTCATGTTATATGACCCAATCTAAAAAAAGGCTTAATTACAAGCATGCAACAAAATTTATTTAAAAAAAAAAGAACACAAATATGTTTTTAATGGGATGTAACTATTGGTTTTTGTAAAGCATTACTTTCAATTTGCTGGAGTTATCTCCCATTATAACAGGATATTTTTTAACTTCTTTCAATAGATATCATAAAATTTTACATAGACAATTTTGAAATAGCTTAAATATTTCTGTAATATTGACTCTAAAATTCCACAGCACAATGGTTTCACTATAAAAAAGAGAGCAAAAAAACTTGATCATTAGAAACAACTTACACAAAGGTTAACAAAGGGAGGTAACTCTAGCTTACACATGAAATAACATGATTGACTGATTATTTGATTGATTGAAAAATTAGAAAACAACAAATCAGTTGGGGAAATTAGGAGCTTGAATGTACCTAGATGTAATTTAGACATCTTTAAAATGCAAGGAGTACATAACTCTACAAAAAAATCACTATTTGACACAGGCATACTAGTATTATAACTCTCTTATCCTTGAACATATGACAAGTTGGCAGCTCTATAAACAGTGGAAATAAGTATAATACAGGGTTCTCACTAGGATTTTTTTATGGTGAGTCCTGGGACTCATCACTTTTGGAATGATGAGTCCCAATCTGTCTAGGTGAGTCCATAAAGTTGACTCGAACCAAACTACCAGTACTGCATGACGTTACCATGAGTAATACATTAAGTTCTGTTTTGTAACATTATGAACATCTTCATGTTTTATGTGATACTAAAATCCCTGTTGAAATCCATGCATTATTACATGACAGCTTAATCTACATGTTTCCAGAATGAAAAGATATTAAAAATATTTGTTTTGGTAGTTTTGCTTTGTGTCCACCTAATATTGTATTATATATTTCCGTTCACTGTCTGGGTGTACTTATAAGAAGTTGATCAGGGTTGAAACATTTTCAATTCAATAATGAAGTTTGCTGTGAAATTTATTTACATTTTTCAAACTTAAAAATGTAGGGTTGTAATCTTCTACTGAGATAAAAATTTAGTCTGAAAGAGCGTGGAAAGATACACATAATTTATTGTGACCATATTTATATATCCCAAGATTTTAGTATCATTTTATGGAAGGGAATTATGAATTAACACCATCTATTAACACCATTTATTTCTGTTGGTTATTTGAAGTATGCATAGCTTCATCTAGGAGAAAATATGGGTTCAGTGTGATAAGAGGCAACACCTCAGTTGAAAAAAATTGACTAATTGTATAATAAATAAATTCCAAAGCAATATAAGTAGTTATTAAGTTATTCAATAAATTTTTTAAATTTTGTTTATAAATTTACCAATCCAAAACTTGACAATATTTCTGCTTAACCTCATTTGAAATAACAAAAGTTCATTCGACATTTAATCATTACAGGGACAGTCTATACTAACTGTCCCTGATCATTACAATAATATTTTTTAATCATTAAAATCAGGTCACAAGCCAAGTGTTTCACTTAGTCACATTTTAAAAACATCGAAAACGATCTTTCTGCTGCAAATATTTTCTTTGTAACCTTTGACTTTGTATTAAATTATTGGTTATGTAAACCCGCAAAGATTCCAAGCTCTAGCTAGTCACTCATAGTTAATGGAAATAATTAATTTATTATTCAAATAGAAAACTTTTTAAATAGTTAAAAACCACGAACATTGAAAACGTGTTTGTTTACTTTCGGTTCGATGTACAAGAAAGATATTATCATTATAGTTTATAAAAAACTTGTTTTTTTTTCAATACATAATAAATTTCTACTCAAATAGGAAACTTTTAAAATCAAGTTGCAAGCCAGGTGTTTCACTTAATTACCGTTTAGTTAAAAACCACGAACATCGAAAACGTGTTTGTTTACTTTCGGCGCGATGTACAAGAAAGATATTATCATTTTGGTTTATAAAAACTTGTTTTTTAAAATACATAATAAATTTCTTAAAAAATTATTTAAATCATGCTAAGATTTTTGTTTGTTAATTCAGCCACTTATCCGTCATCGGTCTCTGTCAGAGATCAAATATATTTCACCTGCTGTGCATCACAGCTAAAAATAGAATTACCTTCGGTTGTAAAAGTGTCGTCCTGTATTGTTTAGGTAAATGACGTGCTGTTGATTTTAGGGACGCAAATGATTTGACTGCGATGCATCCCAAGGATGCACGGAATCTAGAATATACAACTTTGACGCATCCAGGACGCGTATACACGTCTTAACGAGAACCCTGATAATAGCAACTAAGTATTGATTGTTATGTGAAAAGTTACATTAGTAACATAAATTTCTCTTTGTCAAAAGTATTGCTGACCTATCAAAGACGTATCTTGCCACTTCTTCACTGAATCCATACTCTGTACCATATACAATCAGAATTTGTCTGCCTGGTACAGTGTAACATTTCTTGTATTTATCTTCCTGGTTAGGTAGCACTTCCTTTCTTCTTTCCTGTCCACTGTTATCTGAATAAAACATTCAAAATAAATGAGCAAATGTGCTTGCAAATAAAATACGAATTAAAATCATTATTATTGCACAATAGATCGAATCACATGACATGAGCAAGAAAAGAGTTTATATCAAACTATTAAACAACATGACTAAATATTTGATTAAATTCATCATTTCAATTTACACAAGGCATGCAAGGTTAGGTAGATAAATTGATTCTGAACTTATTGTTGATCCAAAAATATTGATATTTTTAAACTAATCAGTTGTTCATGTATATAATACCTGTGTTATTGCTTTAAAGTTCAAATGATCAGCATGGGTAAGCATTATACACAAGAAGTGAAAAAAGGATGTCAAAAAGTTTGAAGTGAAATAAGGTGAAAGTTAATTTAATCTCTGCTTTGTAAGAACATTTAGCAAGATGTGTGTGTTAATGTTATACATTAATAATAATTAATTATTGGTTAATTAATACAGAAAATATACTATTCCAAATGTAATGAAAGAAATTCAAACCTTTTCTAATGAATGCATCGATGGAGTTATTCTCATATGAACTTCCAGAAGATGTGGCTAATGTATAGTATATATATGTTACAAGACACACCAACACAGCGACTACAAATATCCACATATCTAAATAGGTACGTCATCCTTCAGTTGGAACTCATATCAGAAATGATCTGAAAAGTAGTGGATTTTTTTTGTCAAATTTAGATACTTTTGTATTAAAAAGTATTAATTTATTGTTCTAATTCTAACATTAACAATATTTCAACTGTAAAATGAGTTTATTATGGAGTACACATCTCCCAATTAATCACATATTCAAGAGCCCATATTTTCTATCCTATTCTTTGATACAGTGTGTCTGCTGACAGAGAATTAACCTATTTAACCAGGGGTTTACGATGGCAATATTGAAGTCATCACTTGAAAATTTTAAGGTTGTTCTCATAACTTGGTTGACTTATTAACAAAAAAGGCCATTGATCTGTACAGTTTTGTCATAACAACTTTTTCCTTTCATACTGGATTATAACTACACCTGGATATGACTAATTACCAGATTTTAACCTGATTGAAACAACAGGAGCCACACATGGAGCAAGAGTTATCTATCCTTCCTGAGCACCTGGACTTAACCAATGGTTTTTAGTAAAGGGTTTGTGTCAGTCCAAAAAAGCATTGTAACAACAGTAAAGAATGGACAGTTTAAGTGGATTGACCATGTCCTAAGAAAGAACCAAACCTCCATCATCCAAACAACTAGCCATTGGACACCAGCTGAGGGGAAATGCCAATGGAATAGAGAATGACCAAGAAACACCAAGGCACATCAACAGTGAAATTAAGAGGATGGGAAAGACCTGGAAAAACTTGAAAAGACTGCTCTGAACAGACTCAAATGGAGGGAAATGATTGCAGCCTTACACTGTATGTGCCACCAGGCATAAACAGGATAGGTAGGTAGGTTGTGTCAGTCATTTTATGGTTTTTGTTTTGGGTGCCTATTTTGTTGCAGTACCCTATTTTGTTAAATCATGGTTTTGTCCTTTTCTTATTCTCTAATGCCTACTCCATGGTACAATGGATTATAAAAAAAAACAAACACTTTCAATAATAGCTCATCTATATAACAATCAGGTGAAGAAAATATCCTTTCTTCAGAAAATTTCTTGGAACATTGAAAATATATAACATAAAAACCTACATGTTTTATAAATTGTACTTACTAGTACAATTTAATGTGTACTCATGCAATTACATGTATTCAAATAGGAATCCCTAATTTACAAGTTAAAAGTCAATACAAACTTTTTTGAAACAATGTTATATGTACTTGTGCAATTGTTAAAATCTTTAAAATATGAAAAATTACTTCTAAACAAAATCATGGGTAATTATCAAGATTTTTGTTGCTGTGATACATTTCTGCATGTGTGTCTGTGTAAAATTACAGTAAAGGAGCGGAGGGTGTTGGAACCCCTTTGTTTCAACAACACCACATGCCACTGTTACAAGACAAAAGTTAATGCGTTTTTTTCCGTCATTTTCTGTTATTTGCTTAATCATTAAATTTTGGTAAGTTCTTGTTCTACATGTATCTTTTCTTGATTAATTGTCCTGCGAGGCTTGTGCTTGGTTCATCTAATCATTACACCCTATTTACACTATTTAATTATAAAGTTTATCATGAATTACTTACATTTTAACAAGATGTCATTCAGTGCTTTATTCTTCTACTTCTACATCTAAAATAGATGCTACATGTATGGCCTGATGGACTAGGGATGAAAGTCCAAATTCTGTCTACCCAGCAGTCTTACCTATCAATTTAATATGACAACTTGATATGCATTGAAAATATGAATCAACATTACTAATATTACTATATAATTGCCATGACATATGTCTAAACCAATAGGATAGACAGAAAATTTAGTTTTTAAGAAGTCTTAGTTTTAAGACATATGCACCGGAAGTAAACAAAATTTAGATAACTCTTCTATGTGGAGAACAGAAAACGTCTATCCCGCCAAATTTTGAGTGTGGGTTAACTTAGTCTTAGACAATTAACGTTTTCAACAAATTTGAAATAATAATGTATGTTAAAACAAGTTAGTTAACAACTACCTCGATTTGGTATTATTAATCATCTATACGGTACACTGTGTTTGTTGCTTAAAGAACTTCTAGAAAAATACAAGTTTTGTGAATTTGAAGCTGGAGCTGTTTTAGGTTTTAACATGTTCGATGCAAAATCGTAGCTGTTGTGGTTGCTTTTTTCATAAGGATTGTTTATGCAAATTGCATAAAAAAATAAAATCATTTCTGTAGACTACTAAACTATTCAAATAAGTGTTTTTGTACCTAGGGCTAGGCTGAAGTTAGCTCTCCAGAAGTTCTATGGTCCTCACCGGAAATCAATCACTGAAACTTTATCTGACGTAGTGTTTCCTATTAATCGATTTGACTTTTCCCTAGACATGACGATGAGTACTAGTAACTTGACAGGTTTCTAATTTAGTGATTAAGCTAGCGCTCGTTACTTTCGCAATTGGCGAATCTTTTTCAGAAATGACGAAAACATTTCGAACGTAATTCGCCACTTTAAATTTTGAAATTTCAAAATGTTCATCGTCAAATCACCATTATCGACACAGGTTAAACCAAACATCTTACCTAAGGTACAAGTTTATGACCCAAGGCAATCGGAGTAATTATGTAATAGACATGCCACCAGATATTATTTAATAATTAATCACTTAATTATTGTGTACACATTGTAACACGTGATCAATCATAGCCAGTTGGATAGCAACTCGGGTGATCTTATTGTGGTTCCACATCGCCTTGTAAATATTGCTCTGTCATTTTGAATAAGTCGTCTTGTGTCTCCTTTTTATTGCCATTATTGTAAGACATCGTGATTGTTATAGCCTCATGTTTATATATGCGCCATTTGTTTACGCTGTTCCCGCGTGCTTTTACTTTGTATATAAAGCGTAGGTTAAAATACTATTGGAAACCAGTTTAAAAAAAGATAATGCCGACAGTTTTCGGAGGGGATATGAACTCGGTGTCGGAAATTGCAAAATATGATGCTTCTAGAATTTAAACATAAACAAAAATGAATATTTTGGCAATCTCTTTTTAAGTTTTTTCATTTAAGTATTTTTCATGTTTTTAAATATATATTCTATGGCAATATCACATTGAATACATAATATATATTATAAAATGGTGCTAGAAAATATTTATTGATGTTTATTGTATTAATTAATTAATGATCTTGATGCATTCATACATGTAAATAAATATACACACATATTAGATCTTAAAAATTGTCGCACGCAAAAGTGACTAATGGTTAAAAATCCTAGCTAAAATCATGTAATTGTCGACTTTCCAATTTCCAGTTGGTCCTGTTGAAACCTTTTATAATGGACATATGTCTTAGATAAATTTTCACGCTTGAATGACAGGTGTGAATATCTGAGTGGGGAAGGTTATTAAAACAACCTGCTGTGTAAACATG
The DNA here is from genome assembly GCA_944474755.1 of Limnoperna fortunei. Lineage (NCBI taxonomy): Eukaryota > Metazoa > Mollusca > Bivalvia > Mytilida > Modiolidae > Limnoperna > Limnoperna fortunei. The sequence continues at coordinate 25,462,378 of OX104121.1, forward strand.
ATCATTAATTAATTAACCAATGTTTATTACCTTATTTACCTGATGCTAATTGGAGTTAGAACCGCAGCTGTTTTATGGCTTGAATAAACAAACTTACCAGTGACATCCGTGTTGTATTCAAACTCACCTGATGCCTATGGCTATTGATCTTTTCTAAATCCATAGTAATATGGTTCTGATGGGGTATAAGAGCTTGGGGCTTTCTCTTATAATAAGTATTTTTATTTTCCTTCTGTTTGCTCTTGCATTTTTACCACTGATTTTTACTGATTTAGACCTCTTTTTTTTTTATAACATACCTGTTTTTAAAATCCAGGGCTCACGCTGGGTCAAAATTATAGGGAGAAGTCACTTCTCTTTTGGGTGGCTGACAGGGAGACAAGTGAGGATAGAACAGGGAGAAGTGGGTGGAAAACAGGGAGAAGTTGCAGTATAGGTAGCGAAAGCGTCCTGTTTACTTTGTTTGTTTTTTTTAATTAGTGTTGGCATTTGCATTTTTATTATGTTTTTTAGCAGTTTAATTTATTGAGGATAAACTATCTAAGATTTGATTAACTATTCAGTATACTTATTTCACACATTTTCAAAAATACATGTATTAAACATAACAATAAAAAAAGAATCGACTGTCACAAAACTGTTCATTAAAATAAATGTTTCCAGGGGTCACCACACTCTAAAAAAATAGGGAGAAGTGACTTCTCCCTGGCAGCCAAACAGGGAGAAGTCGGGCCCTGATAGGGAGACTTCAGGAGACACTAGGGAGAAGTCAGGTGGACCGTACAAATAAATAATTTCGCAGTAGTTACATACATTTTTCATTATTTACATTAATTTACAGGATTATTTCTCTTGTGTTTTTAAACCATAACACACTTAGATTCAAAAAAGATTTTTTTTTCTTTCTTTTTCATTATTATTCATGGTATGCAATATCAAACAGCACATAACCTTTATCAAAGTTTATCAAAGTTGTACTGATCCAAATTGCTTCATGGGACACCCATCTACAGAGCTTGTCATGATGTCAATAATTACTATACATCTTTATTCTTTCAAGTGAAGCTCAAATACTTATCAAAGAAAATTGTTAAAGTACAATACTCTTTGAAAGAACTGAAGTTTGAAACCAATTAAAAGTGTTTGTTTATCAAAAATATTACGATTTTTCATTATGGGCCGTTGTACATTACTTTTCTTCGTTGGTAACTTCCGGTAATTAGTCACATCCGGTAAATAAACAAATGGCGCGTAATACATTTGAAAGACGTAAATCGTTTGAAAATATGTTAAATACGCATATTGTTTGCCGTATTTTATTGGAATTACACATTTACTGATAAATTGGTAGTCAGGGTGAAGTATTTGGACCAGATTTACAAGTATCTTATGTGAACCATCGGGCGACTTGAGGGAAATGACAGGGCGACTTCGACTTCGCTTTTGAGGCGCCACAGGGCGACTTCAGGTCCTAGTAGGGCGACTTTGTCGCCCACTTCGCCCAGTGTGGTGAGCCCTGGTTTCTTTGTCATTGATACACAATTTGATTGATTTATAATGAAGTAATTAGAACTAAAAGAATAAAATTACATCATTGTGACACATAATATATTATTTAAAATTTTTAAAATCACTATTAAAAAGTATTTAAACATATTTAACTTAAATTTGTTTTAAGTAACTGCCAAAATAATATTTTTACTACGTGTCTATCATTGCAAAACTCATTTCACCACTATCAGCGTAGTATATTTGCAATCTCCGGCACCAAATTCATATCCGCTTCGGAAATTTTCACAAATTCTTGTGCTCTGAACTGGTTTTCGGTTATATTGTAAACCTACGCCTTATATACCAAATAAAAGTTAAAAGGGTACCAGTTCAACTTTGGCGCGTAAACATAATAAACATGACGCAGTATCAAAAATATGAAGATTTCTTAGCAAAATGGGAATAAAATTTGAAAGGCGACATTAGGCGATTCTACAAAATGAAAGGGCGACTTCACTTCGCTTTTGAAGATGATCGACGGCGAAGTGGGACCACGATAAGGCGACTTCTTCGCCCTAGTCGCCCTCCAACGCGAGCCCTGTTAAAATCTAATTTTCGTATAAAAATCATTATTTAAATTTAAATTTTTGCGGCTTATTTTGTTGGTCTTTCATTTTTACCTTTCATCAGTGTAAAGTGTCGCATTATAAATAAGCAATTAATCAATAAACAAGGGACATTTAATATACAATTACATCACAGCAATATCTCTTACCCCCTCACTTCGATCTCTGGGAATCTTGTTTGCGAGAGCTTGGGATTTCGATATCATCAATAGTAACATATACTAATGCGGTTAATCTTTATTTCAATATGATAGGCTTTTAGATAACCGGAAGTAAAAGGGGAGATAAATCATGTAATACTGGAAATGGGTCATTTATAGGCATATACTGGTTACTCGTTTGGAGTGCACTCACGCTTTTTATTGGGTTACTGTCTTTGAATTTGTGTTGCACACTAAGTGTATATGTTTGGGTATATATGAATTGTAATTGTCCATTGACTTTCGGCTGGTGTTGTTTTGTTGGTTTTATGGGCTCTGTATGAACTAGAACATGGTCATACAGGGCTCACCACACTGGGCGAAGTGGGCGACAAAGTCGCCCTACTAGGTCCCGAAGTCGCCCTAAGGCGCCTCAAAAGCGAAGTCGAAGTCGCCTTGTCATTTCCCTCAAGTCGCCCGATGGTGCACATAAGATACTTGTAAATCTGGTCCAAATACTTCACCCTGACTACCAATTTATCAGTAAATGTGTAATTCCAATAAAAAACGGTAAACAATATGCGTATTTAACATATTTTCAAACGATTTACATCTTTCAAATGTATTACGCGCCATTTGTTTATTTACCGGATGTGACTAATTACCGGAAGTGAACAACGAAGAAAAGTAATGTACAACGGCCCATAATGAAAAATCGTAATATTTTTGATAAACAAACACTTTTAATTGGTTTCAAACTTCAGTTCTTTCAAAGAGTATTGTACTTTAACAATTTTCTTTGATAAGTATTTGAGCTTCACTTGAAAGAATAAAGATGTATAGTAATAATTGACATCATGATAAGTTCTGTAGATGTGTGTCCCATGAAGCAATTAGGATCAGTACAACAAGGTTATGTGCTGTTTGATATTGTATACCATGAAAAAGAAAGAGAAAAAAACTGAATCTTATTGTGTTATGGTTTTAAAACACAAGAGAAATAATCCTGGAAATTGATGTAAATAATGAAAAATGTATGTAACTACTGCGAAATTAATTATTTGTACGGTCCCCCTGACTTCTCCCTAGTGTCTCCTGAAGTCTCCCTATCAGGGCCTGACTTCTCCCTGTTTGGCTGCCAGGGAGAAGTCACTTCTCCCTACTTTTTTAGAGTGTGGTGACCCCTGGTCATACATTATTTTTATTTTAATTTTATACATTGCTATGGCTCAGTATAAAATATTGACAAATATAAGGTCTGACCATGTTCTAATTCACATAGAGCCTGATAATGATTCATTTCATAATCAACACACATTAAACAAAGCAGATTATGGTTATTTGTTCCTGTGTTTTAATTTATAAATAATATGCATTCTCATGTAAGTTTTACTTTGTAATTTAATTTCCTTTGTATGCTGAAATCTGCTTGGTCAAGATTAAATGTAGCAACAGAGGTTATACAAAATAACTTGGATTGGTCACATGACCTATTATATATGCTGTTAAAATTAAAATAGTTCCATTATGTCAACCTGTTCAGAAATTAAAATATTCCTTAATTCAACTTTGTAATAAAATGCATCGGATTCAACTCTTTATGATTTCAGCTAGACCACTGAGAAAACCAGAGGTTATTTAAGGACGATAAAAATGATTTGACATAAACATAAATAAGATGCCTGCTGTTGGAAAGCCAAAAGGTGAAAATGTGTCTGAAAAGAAAAAGAAATCTGTTCCAGTTGAGGTCAGTTTTAATTTTGAAGTCTTCCAGGGTTTATTTCTGTGTGAACATATAGAAAGAAAAAAGACAATAAATTTATTAATAAAGGAAACAGCTCCTCTTAGATGGAGATAACTAGATCTTAATTCCATATTTTGAATTAATGAACAAGTTGAATATATTTAATTTGGTCTGAATATATTCTAGAAGACTAGCATGTTGATTTTGTTTTTTTCAACAAGGTCTCCAAGACCATTTGAAAGTAAACAATCCTATGAGTAATTTTAGATTTATTTTTTTTTACTCATCAAATTTATTGTTCTAAGAAGTGTTATGTTATGATACACTTGATGCCTTACCTCAGATAAGCAAAACATCTAGATTTAATATATTTTTCTCAACACCAAATAATCTTAGAAATGCTGTTTTCGTCTAAAAATAGATAGTACGCATTGTACATTAAAAAAAACCAATGCATATACTTTTATTTTTTAGGGTCAGAATCAAAGAACAATTTCCAGCTTTTTCAAGGTATTAAGCAATTATGTTTCTTTCACTAGTTCTAGTATTTGCATGTCTTTCTGAAACCTGAATACAGTGGTCTGTCCATCCATATTTTGCTGATGTACAAAATGTTTGTGTGACACTTCTTATCTCCCTTATCTCACAACAGAGGATTGCTGTTATTTCTATTTAAAATTGTAGATACATTTTGTTAGAAAATGTCTATACAGTATTGAAACAATAATATTTTTGTTTGTAAGTGCATAAATTAGAACTTTTTGCTGTATTAAATATAGTGTGTGGATGTTCTGCACTACTGTACATGTGATTTAATTAAAGAAGAAGAAGAGAACAACAAAAAAATGCCATTTATAATACATGATGTATATATTTTGTAGGCATAAATTGTGAAAAATGTTAATGACGTGCAATAGTGAGAATGATATATTCCCACCCCCATGTAAACATGTAAATAAATCAGTCCGTAATTCATATGTTGCATATGCAGTTCATGCATTTAACCTGAACACTGACTTTTGTATATTAAAAGCATAAAAAGTCTGTCAACTATTGATCACATGTTCTGTCAAAACTAATGTTGTGGAGTCCAGTCACACGGGGATTGTGCATTCGACTTCGAATCTTAATTGACAAGGATTGCCAGTTTTCCTATCGAAGGTCTAGGGTTTTTGTCCGGGCACTCTGACTTCCTCCCCCATTAAAAAAAAACTGGATGACATTAAACATATTTTTTTTTTGGGTGGGTGGGGGGGTGGTTGAGGGGAGGATGGAGTAGTCATGTTATTTGGCTATCCTTAAAGATATACTTTAATCCAGTTTAAGAAGTACTTACATATGTACATAATTTTTGTCCTTCATACCACGAGTAAGAAATGCAAAACAACTTCAACAACCTCAATACAAATACAATATTTTCGATCAGGTAAGAAACAATACTATATTCCGTGGCTGAACCATCGACCCCAGTGTAAATTTGTCTTTGTTGTTGTGAGCTTAAATATTGCCTGCTGTACTTTATACAACAAATCAATCAGTTTTCCTTGGATAAAGAATTATCACATGAGTCTTGACACTTACAAGTACATAAAATAACCACATTTTAATATTTGTTTAGGCTGGAACAGCAAAGCCAGCTACAAGTTGTTTATTTTCTGAAGTTGGTAAGACGGCTGTTGGTAAGCTGACATTAAAAAAGGCTACAAAAACTCAATACAGAGAACACGAGCATGTGGAAAAAGACAAACATTTCGATGATGTGATTGTAATTGATGCTGATATTAAAGAAGAAAGAACTATTGAAGATAAATCTTACAACAATAGTACAGAGAAAGAAAATCAAACAGTTCACAACAAAACTGGTTTAAACCAGTTACAAAACAACACAAATTTTACAGTTGTAAAGGACAGTTCAAAACCAGTTAAAAAGAGTTCAGTTAATAGTCACATAAATCAGGATGTTGTCATGGTGGAGATTGATGTCAAGGTCATCCCAGAAACACAAGTATCCCTGGAAACCAAAACTCCAAATGTCAAAGGTAAACAACAGGAAGAAGAAATGATTCCTGACACACCACAAAGTGAGAAAAAGGAAGAACTGGCGAAAAAGAAAATTTTTGGTAGAAGTTTTTTGACTGTAGGTACAAATCTTGCCCAAAATCCATATGTTCTTAAGAAAGAAAAAGTGGACAAGAAACAAATGTCAAAAGCAAGGAAGGGTCTTCTGTCAGTTTCAGTAAAATTTAATGCAACTGAAAACCAGAAAGAAAGTAAAGTTGAACATCAGCCAGATAAGTGTGCTTTTGAATATGAAGAAGAAAAGTTTGAGGACAAAGCAGTAAGTGAAAAAATAACTCAAAACATTGAAGATGTTGAAATTAAAGATGATGATCTTTTGCATATATCAGATGCTGAGACTCCCACTAAAGTTTACAATGGAGAAAGAACCTGTCTGAAGAGGATGTCAAAATGTGGTAGTTCACCAGATTCCAAAAGATTTGTTGAACGTCTTGATTTTGACTCTTCTTCCAGACACAACAGTAAATTGTTTGAAGAAATAATTGAAGGAAATTCAGGTACAGAAATTGAACTTGGGACTAAACATTTGTCAAGGTGTTTAAATGAGGAGAAGTCAAACAATGATACCGATAATAATAATTTCAAAGACAAAAAAACTAGCTTGAATTCAAGAAGTTGTCATCTTCTAAAAACTGAGTGTTCTATGTCCTACCAACTGTCTATGAGCAGGAAAAAGAAGGATTCAAAATCAGAAAATGGTGGACTTGCAGATGATAACTGTTTAAGTTCAATTTTGGATGAATTAGACAGTTCTAAGTCAAGATCTGAGTGCTTAGAGGTCAACTCATTTAAACCATCTGTAATAACCTTAAAGAAAAACAGGAAATCTTTGCAAAGTAAAGTGTCTTCTTCAGAGAAAATACACAATTTAAGTAACAGTTTTAATGAATCTTTAACAGAAGATGATTTAAAGCTTCTGGAAGACCTTGATGAGAAGGTTCATCCAAACATTAGCTCTAATCTGGTAGAAAATAAAAATTCTTCAGATAATTCATATAACGAGAGCACCTTTCAGAAACCAAGTTTTATCACAAAGAAAGGAATACTTGCCAAAAAGAAAATGGAAAATTCAAACAGTAAATTTACAGATGTTGGTGACAGAAGTGATGATCTGGTGCCAACACAGACAATAGTAGAATTTCTTAGTCAGATGGGTAAAGAGAATTGTGACTTCAGTGAAAATAGCAATGTAGATATTGCAGAGTTTCCAACCCAGAAAGAAACACCAGCATTGTGTAAAGATTCATTAATGGATTCCTTTGATACCAAGGACAATATTAGGTAATTAGGAAATAATATAAAAAAATATCATGTAGATTGGTTTATCAATACATGCTTATTTATATTTTGGTTTTTTAAATGTACTTGTAAATATTTTAGGTAAAATACTGCTCTACATGTATAAACTATTAAATGTCAATATTTTCAGGAAAACACGTAGATGGAGTGAAATCTGCGGCTTTATTGGGTATTTATTTGTATGTAGAAACATTAATTGTGTGCGAATTCATGTTCTAGTAAATCTGGAAGTCATCTAACTGAATAGTGGACTTATACTCAATAAAGACACAAAACAAATCTTCACTTTGAATACCTGTACATGTTAATCATGATCTTTTGTTTGTAGTGATGAGGGGCAGCCAGCTTGTATTAATTATGGCAGACATAGAGTAAATAGCGTGGAACATAGTCAGTAAGTACAAAATGTAAACAGAGTGAAACATACTGTAGTAAATTCACTGTCAACATAGTGGAACAAAGTCAGTACAAAATTTAAACATAGTACAAACTTTAAACATTGTGTAACGTAGTCAGTAGGGGCTTCAGTGGCTGAGTTGTTAAAGTAGTTCGTTTACTATTGATCACGTGGTCTGTCATCACTGAGATTGCAGGTTCGATTCTCACTGCAGGAAGGGTGAACTTGACTCCAATCTTAATTGACAAGGATTGCCAGTTTTCCTACTGCAGGTTGGTGTTTTCTCCTGGTACTCTGATAGGAACATAGTAAGTACTCTGTAAACATAGTGGAACATAATAAGTAAAAATTGTAAACAGAGTGGAACAAAGTAAGTACACTGTAAACAAAGTGAAACAAAGTAAGTAGAAACTGTAAACAGAGTGGAACATAATAAGTACAAACTTCAAAACATGGTGGAACATGGCAAGTACACTGTAAACTAAGTGAAACAAAGTAAGTACAAACTGTAAACAGTGGAACAAAGTAAGTACACTGTAAACTAAGTGAAACAAAGTAAGTAAAAACTGTAAACAGTGGAACAAAGTAAGTACAAACTGTAAGCAGAGTGGAACATAGTAAGTACACTGTAAACAAAGTGAAACAAAGTAAGTGCAAACTGTAAACAAAGTAAGTACAAACTGTAAACAGTGGAACAAAGTAAGTGCAAACTGTAAACAGAGTGGAACATAATAAGTACACTGTAAACAAAGTGAAACAAAGTAAGTGCAAACTGTAAACAAAGTGAAACAAAGTAAGTACAAACTGTAAACAGTGGAACAAAGTAAGTGCAAACTGTAAACAGAGTGGAACATAATAAGTACACTGTAAACAAAGTGAAACAAAGTAAGTGCAAACTGTAAACAGTGGAACAAAGTAAGTGCAAACTGTAAACAGAGTGGAACATAATAAGTACACTGTAAACAAAGTGAAACAAAGTAAGTGCAAACTGTAAACAAAGTGAAACAAAGTAAGTACAAACTGTAAACAGTGGAACAAAGTAAGTGCAAACTGTAAACAGAGTGGAACAAAGTAAGTACACTGTAAACAAAGTGAAACAAAGTAAGTGCAAACTGTAAACAGAGTGGAACATAGTAAGTACACTGTAAACAAAGTGAAACAAAGTAAGTGCAAACTGTAAACAAAGTGAAACAAAGTAAGTGCAAACTGTAAACAGTGGAACAAAGTAAGTGCAAATTGTAAACAGAGTGAAACATAGTAAGTACACTGTAAACAAAGTGAAACAAAGTAAGTGCAAACTGTAAACAAAGTGAAACAAAGTAAGTACACTGTAAACAAAGTAAGTGCAAACTGTAAACAGAGTGGAACATAGTAAGTACACTGTAAACAAAGTGCAAACTGTAAACAAAGTGAAACAAAGTAAGTACACTGTAAACAAAGTGAAACAAAGTAAGTGCAAACTGTAAACAGAGTGGAACATAGTAAGTACACTGTAAACAAAGTGAAACAAAGTAAGTGCAAACTGTAAACAGAGTGGAACAAAGTAAGTACACTGTAAACAAAGTGAAACAAAGTAAGTACAAACTGTAAACAGTGGAACAAAGTAAGTGCAAACTGTAAACAGAGTGGAACATAATAAGTACACTGTAAACAAAGTGAAACAAAGTAAGTGCAAACTGTAAACAGTGGAACAAAGTAAGTGCAAACTGTAAACAGAGTGGAACAAAGTAAGTACACTGTAAACAAAGTGAAACAAAGTAAGTGCAAACTGTAAACAGAATGGAACATAGTAAGTACACTGTAAACAAAGTGAAACAAAGTAAGTGCAAACTGTAAACAGAGTGGAACATAGTAAGTACACTGTAAACAAAGTGAAACAAAGTAAGTGCAAACTGTAAACAGAGTGGAACATAGTAAGTACACTGTAAACAAAGTGAAACAAAGTAAGTGCAAACTGTAAACAAAGCAAAACAAAGTAAGTGCAAACTGTAAACAGTGGAACAAAGTAAGTGCAAACTGTAAACAGAGTGAAACATAGTAAGTACACTGTAAACAAAGTGAAACAAAGTAAGTGCAAACTGTAAACAAAGTGAAACAAAGTAAGTGCAAACTGTAAACAAAGTGAAACAAAGTAAGTGCAAACTGTAAACAGTGGAACATAGTAAGTACACTGTAAACAAAGTGAAACAAAGTAAGTACAAACTGTAAACAGAGTGGAACAAAGTAAGTACACTGTAAACAAAGTGAAACAAAGTACAATGTAAGTACAAACTGTAAACAGAGTGGAACATAATAAGTACAAACTTCAAAACATGGTGGAACATGGCAAGTACACTGTAAACATAGTGAAACATACATGTAGCAAGTAAAAACTGTAAACAAGATAACAAACAATAAATGAAGGAAGGGGTATTCCATTGGGAACAAATTTGTTCCTTTTGTGGGGGCAAACATTTTGGCATTCTCAATACATGTTACCCACTAATTTGCAGTCAGAGTCTGGCATTTCTTATTATATTCTGAAACCCACTTCAAGAGTGTCTCCTCAATCTGTCACCTTCGAACACTTGGCAGTGCTTCTATATAATGTACATTATATTTTATGCGATACATAATACATATGTAATTAGTAAAGGGACAGTGCCTGAAATTTCACTTTTCTATGTATATTTCAGAAATAGACATGACATTTGTTTACATGTGACAGATTCTGTTACTGATGCAGAGAAAATTTGTATTTTATCAGGATTTTGGTTTGTATTTACAAATGGTTTAAAAATATTTTGTTTTGTTAATATATAGTTTATTGTGAACAAGGTTTCATGGATTCTGAATTCTTTGATTAATAGTTATACAAGTTCTAGATATTCATTTCATTTAGTCAGACATTGTAAGAAGTGCATCTACCTCAGTTCCCTGCATTCCTTAAACCTCAGGTCCATGCAATAATTACATAATTGTCAATAGTCAATTATAGCTAATTGTAATATCCTTCCTGGTCACAACATATTGTTTGCTAAAGGCTATAGCTATTAGAGTAGAGGTAAAGAAGTCACAGTGACATCTTCATTCAGACAACAAAAAGTCATCTCATTAAAACCAATCACAAGTTATGCACCTGATACAAATGCCAAACTGATGTATTTTACATCCACTGGATGTTTTTTGTTTTACATAATTTATTATGAGACATACAAAAGGCTATACAGCTATACAATATGTTTTGTTTCAGCCCTCTATGGGAATATATTTTAAAATTTATAAATGTAAAAAAAAAACAAACAAAAATTTTGTTGAACTAGAAATGTTTATTTTTGTTTTGTTTTGTGTTTAGGGCTGACACCCATGTTATGCAAAATGACATTGTCCACATCACTGGACACTTTCAGGACAACACATGCCACATCTCAGACAAAGAGGGACTGATCGTTGTCAACCCTGATATTCTGTTGTCAGGGACAACAGTTGTATCCAGTGTATTCTGTATGAGAAAGTAGGTTTTACTACAGTTCCATATTAAAATGGAGAAATTATTTTATTTTTAATTTATGGATATGTGAGGATAACAGTAAGATACATTACAGATTAGGGGATTTTTCCTTTTTGGTTGGATTTCACGGAGTAAAAATCCGGGTATTCAAATGGTGAATGTTGGGCAGGTGGGCGAGGAAAAAATTTTCTTCACCGCTTTCTCAGCAACTACTAATCACATTGTCTTGAAATTTGGTATGCAGCATCAGCATCAGCATGGCCTCCCAAAACATGGGATTCAAATTCAGGTCTGTTCCTCACCTACTTCCTGTTTAACCAAATACGGTCGTTTCTGTCTTTGATCGATTTTCTAACCTCTATGGTACACAGCATACGGATGTTAACCTTGACCTTTAATTGTAAACAGTTTCATTCCAAGTTATCAAAAAAGAAAAGTGAACATAACATTTATGTAGTCCTTAGCCTCTATTGCAGCCTTTTTATAGAGTTTCAACCTATGTTTGTGCCAGGCTGAAATGTCGGCGACTGGCTTTGGTTTACTCTTCATGTGGCATTAAAAAATCGCACACTTTTTCAGATAGGACAATCATTGTTTGTACATGTCTTTTTATACCTAAACCACACATCAAGATAAGGATTTAAACAAGGTCAAATCAAGCAATTTAAGTATTTTTATAATTTTATAAGAGTTGGCTAGTTTTGTATATTTTTTTTATATAGAATAATTTTCCATATAGAAAATAATCTATTTGCGTTATTAATAAAGCATTTTAAAATTTCTGTTCCAGAGGTGTCCTAAACGAGAAATTTAAGGTATATATTCCATATTGTTAATTATTATATATCAGATTTTATGTTATATTTCTTTTGGAAACATTTGAATGTGTTCTACATTATTTGTCACACAAAGAGTTTTGCAGGCAGTTTTTATTATAAAACGCATTTAGCAAAAGCTCTTTTTGACTTTCATTTGACAATTTGAACATACTTTATTTATTAATATCCGATGTAGTCAGGATTTAATATCTGTTGCTTTCTAAACATTACTTTTCTTTAAAAATTAGTAAAAGAAGTAGAAAGGAATTTTTTTTTTAATTCTGGAGAACAGTCTTAAGATCATCAATTACCATAAGAAGAATCATGAACAGTATATTGGTTGTGGGTTATGTCTGAAGCCTATCTTACCCTCTCCTATACCTTTTGCATTTCATAAGGTTATCTTTTTTTTGCATGATTAAAATGCCCCATTTGTTTTAATTTGTTTATTTTTGTCTTGCAGGGTTGTGATGGTGGAAATATTCAGATGTTGTATGGCAGTATCATACATTGTGTTTTTCAACAGGTATTTTTGTTTTGTCGTTTGATGGTGTTTAAGGCCATTTTCAGCATCTTTCAGCTATATTATGGCGTCCATTTTTTATCGGGGAGGAAGCTTGAGGAAACCACCGACCTTCGGTAGGAAAACTAACAATCCTTGTCAATTAAGATTGGAGTCAAGTACACCCTGCCTGCAGTGAGAATTGAACCTGCAATCTCAGTGTTGACTTACCACATGATCAATAGTAGACGAACTTACCACTCTGCCACCAAATAAATATTTAATTAAAATGCCTGATAACAGTCAATAAAAGTTGGGCCTTTAAAAAGTTTACTTGTGTTCCATTGTATAGGTAGGTATTTTATTAAAATACTGTTTTTAGTTAATAGTTGTGTTAAACATAAAAAAATAATCCTTTGCTTGTTTAAAGAAATTGACAAATACAGTAGAGATTGGGAGGATTTTACCTCTTACCTGTCCATAGTTGGCAGTCTACCAAGATTCCATTCCAGGTTAATTTCTTATTTTATAAAAAAATGAAATATATGCATGTATCTTTTTTCAATGAATTTTAATTGCAGTGTTATGATAAAGCAAAAAGGGAGTAAACAAGCTTAAGTTTTTCCCACTTTATGTCCACTTGAAATTGACATGAGATGTAGTCTATGAATAAATATGTTGTATCTTGTTTTTCAATATTTTATTTTGATCAAACAAAGCTGTTAATATTTTTCAGGTTTTACAGAAAGGTTTGTCAACTCAGGAGCAGATACTTAAGGAAGCAGAAGACACAGTCAAACAAGTCAGATTTCTACATGATATGTAAGTCAAAGCCAGTTTTCCTGCCATATGTCAGGGATTCTTAACAGGGTACAAAAGAATCTTCAGCTAATAAAATCTTGATGCCACTATATACAGTAAAACCTTTTAAAACCGGCCCCTGAATAAACCGGTTTCATGTCGATTCCGGCCGAAAATTTAGTTCCCATATTCCGCCCTTAAAGTCCTTCGTTAATTTAACCTGTATAAACTGGACCTCGTATATTCCGAATTTCGACCCTTATGTACAGTCCCAATTCACATTTCTCTATTAAAATCTACCCGTTTAAACCAAATTCTTTACATGAGCAGATGCATTTATTTTATCAATTGATAGCTATCCAAACAAGGTAATTTACATGACAGGTGATGTCTAATTTAGGGGGTATTTAATTAATGAACCAAAGTGTACAATAAAGGTGAATTGTTTTCAAAACAATTTAATTTTCATAATTTGCATTAATTTCAAAAGTGAATTCTACTAATGAACCAATGCATTAAAAACATGCGAATCATTTTCATAACTAAATAATTTCAAAAGAAAAATGGAGAGCACACCAAAAAACTCCGAAAATTTTACGATTTGAGTTGTAACACTCCATCGCCAAAACGATATCGTAAAGAATTAAGTCTGATGATATGCTACGACATAGCATAGGTTTTCATAGCATACATGATAAACATGGAAACAGTAAAGGTAATCATTACCTTGAGTTTCTTTTGCTTATGCTATCACTAACAGATGCAATATCGTGCGAAGAAAAATTCAGAAAAAACAAGTAACACTTGACATGCCTTTTGCTGTAAACTATTGATAAATTATTACTCTCTTATATATAATAATAAAATATTAGTGTGTATTATAACTTTTATAAAATATAATACATTGTTTTTTACATTTTTTTCTTGTATTCCGTCCATATAAAATGAGTGTCCATAGTCTTTTACACCCCCCTTTTTTCATCGTCACTTCCAGTGATTTTTCAAATCCGAATAAACCGGCTCACTGCCCAAACTGGACATATTGTTCGGTCCCATAGGTAGCCGGTTTATACAGGTTTTACTGTAGCTATAAATGGCTGAAAGTGGTTGAAACCATATTTGAAAAGAAATAATAATCCTGTTTTAATATGATTACAAAAAAATTGATATATTTTGAAAGTATACATATATAGACTCTCATACAATTTCATTATATTTTAACATTTGCATCTTTATACTAAAATCAAGACAAACTTATTTTGCATGCAAACTGCCAAAAGGAAAAAATAATTGTGATGTTGGCATACTTATGTTCATCATGGCATGTCAACACTGAGAGTGCGTATTGGGCCTTACTATGGGTAGGGTGTGCTCCACCTTAATTGACAAGGATTGATAGTTTTCTAGTGAAAATCCAGGTTTTTATTGGTTAATAAGGCTTCCTCCCCAAGTAAAATCTAGATGCCATGATACAGCTAAAAAATGCTGACAAATGCTCTTTTCAAACACAAAACATGAATTGGTAGACATAGGAGTTATTTATATCATAGATGAATAAAGTCAAAACCTTCATTGTACAGCATTGCCACACATGTAATGAATACAGAATAAAATAATGTCATACTTTTTATTATGCTATCAGGTACAAAGGGAACACCACAGAGGGTGAGGTACTGGAAGAGATAAAGAAGTACATTCCACAGATTAAGAAATGGCTGGAACAGTACACCAATCTGGCTACAAGGACAGATAACAGGTTTGTACCATAGCCGTCTATTTACATTTAGAAATGAATACTAAAGGACTATAATTTTCAGTCTTGTGTCAAGTCATATCATCATAGGGCCTTGCACTTTAAATAGCTCAGTAAATGTAATGAATATAGACCCTTTATTATTACATGACTAACAGGCATAGATCCATTATTATTGCATGACTAACAGGCATAGATCCATTATTATTGCATGACTATATTAACAGACAAATACAATTAGATGACTGTGTTTTAATGTATTTATTTTTGTAAAAACTGTGGAAACTTCAAGTCATAGAGAACTTTAGCCTTTATTAATATTAATCTCTACACATTATCTTGATAATTAAAGAAAAAAATCATGCGGAGAATCAGATGCATAAACCATCATTGTTATTTTGTTATATTGCTTGCTATTTTTAGCTGTGACTAATTATTATTGGAATAGATAGAATATTAAATTTTGCTTTTTTTTTTTCAGTAAAAAGGATGACATCAGTATTACAAAAATTACAGACATAGAGGAAAATATTTGGTCACCAAGGTGAGTTGATATAAATTTGTCAGTTTTAATTGGAGTAGCAGTTGGCCTCCTAATTATTTGCATATAGGGAAAAATGTTAACAAGTTTCGTTCAATAATGAGAGACCACTCAAAATGAGCATAATAATTACATCTATATTACATTAAATTTTCAGGGTGTAATGTCTGATTTAGAAACCCTAAACTGTACCCACGGAAATGCACAAGCACTCCTAAAATAGTACAGAGATGGGCTCTGCACACTCAGCTAAACAAAACGGCCAATAATTTAATAAATTATCCGAATAAATTTATTTCTAATACTACAAGGCACTGCTTTTTTAAATACAGCTCCAATATCAAAATTCCATTGAATAATAAATCCACTGTCCATTTTACAGTTCGGCTGAGCCAAATATCAAATAAGAACTAATTTTCTCTCCCTCAGTTAGAGCGGTTGTCAGTTACATATGTATGTAGTGTTTCTTGGTTACAATGCTTAATGTATTGGGCCATGTTTAAATAATCATCAAACTTGCAAGCTATAAATCAATTAGTTGATGTCCCAATAGGGCATTAGGGAGGGTAAAGGAGGTCTGGAATTGCATGCAGTTTCTGTTCCACATTTGAACTTGCCCTGTAACTAGTGATGAGCAAGGTCCAGTACAGATATATCCTATTCTGTTTTTCAGATTTGGCGTTAAAGGCAAGATAGACATTACAGTAGAAGTTCAGGTACATGATTTCTTAATTATAAGTTACTGTACATGCAGTATATTCCTACAATACAGATTAATTCGATCTTACATACTTTTTGGTGAAAGCCACTAAGATCTTTCATGAGTTATAGAAGTTAGATGTCTTTTTTAGAGTGGAGTGCAGCAGAACGAGCATAAGACAAACAAGTTTCTTTCATAAGTGGATGATCACACAGCTTTCCCAAAAAGTGCATTAAAGTTGCTTTTCTATAAACCAACAGCTTTTACATTGCAATATCCTATAGACTCTCCATTGTTTAATATATGACATCCAATCAAATGTCAGAAACCAGAATGTTAATCAAAGAGGTTTTTATCTTACCATAGCAAAGTTTTTGCTTCAGGCATTTTGATTGGATGGCCAACCAGTACATATTAGTGTGCATGAGCTCATCTTTATTGGGTCTTTTGTAACAGAAGTCGACCATTTATGGGAGAATTTCACTGCCACTCTAATGTAGAGTGTGAAAATATGCCACACTTTGGAGTATGAACATGCTTCTTTTTTTGTTTTTACATACAACTGTCAGTGTATTTACATTTAAAACAGATAATGATAATGATTTTCTCATAATTAAAATGAAATAGAAGATTGTAGTAAAGTTATCATTGTGCTGCAGATTGTAAAAACTGTCCCCGGTGGGTAGATAGAAAAGCCTTAGAGAAACCAGTAGATTTTCTGATTCTTACAGATTAAAAATAAAGGACGGTACGAAAAATCAGTGGTGCCATTAGAACTAAAGACTGGAAGACCTACATTTTCAATGGAACACAAGGGCCAGGTTAGTAGAATGTATTGTTTGTTTGAATGATGTTTAATGCCACTTTCAGCAATTTTAAGCTAGATGTATATCTTGGCATCCAGTTTCTATTGGGAGAGGGGGAGGAAGTCAGATCTAGACTACTTAGAGAAAACCCTAGAACCATATATGTTTCCATAAGAAAACAACAAACTAAAGCTGTGTCTGTCAATGTATGATTGTTATTTATAGGTGACCTTGTACAGTATGATGAGTTCAGACAGACGACCAGATCCTGGTCAAGGGTTATTACTGTACCTTAAGGAACCGGACATGAAGTTGATTCCAGCAAATCATCTTAGCATCAGAGGTTTGTTTTAACAGCTTTTCCAC
Source organism: Limnoperna fortunei (assembly GCA_944474755.1). NCBI lineage: Eukaryota > Metazoa > Mollusca > Bivalvia > Mytilida > Modiolidae > Limnoperna > Limnoperna fortunei. The sequence continues at coordinate 25,479,931 of OX104121.1, forward strand.
ATATGTTAATGTTAGAGGTAGAGGTGCCTCTGAACCTCCATCCCCATGCATGTAAATAAATCTTGAAATTGAAAATTGAGCACTAGAGATATTAAACACCATAATCAGTTTGGAAGGGTGTTTTGTTTATAGTGCTTCCTTCCCAAGTCTTTTGGGATATTACTGGACATGGTCCAGTAATGGGACAGACTCAGATCGAACTACTTTTTACCAGACCAAAAAATGCACATTTTAAAAGTTATGCTTATTGCACTATAATCCATCCTACTATCTAAGTTTTTCAGTCCCTTTCAGAGTAAAAGACATACATGTATAGGTGGGTTTCTATTTTCCTTTTATATATTTTTCAGGCATTTCATCCTCATTGACACATTCTTTTAACAACTTTCAACATTTTTTGCCAAAGGTAAATGAAGCAGATCAATTGCTATTATAGTTGGTTGTCCTATTGTAAAGTGTCTTCTCTTATTACAATGTATTTTTAAAAATGGAACAGCCCTAACACTAACTCTTTTGTCTCTAAGATCTAGTAATTCTAAACAATAGATTATTTATTTTGTAGGATTGATACAGCTAAGAAATGAAATGGCTTACTTCATGAACAGACAAGTATCCAAGACAACTTCAGAGGATGAGCAGGTTTCATATCACCTGGGAAGGTTACCAGATCCGATCAATAACCAGAGAGCATGTGTAAAATGTGCTCAATTAACAAACTGTTGCATTTATCAGAAGTAAGTCCTGGTTACCTGATACGTCTTGTGTAAAGGGTATTCCAGTAAAAAATAAACATGTTTGTTCAAATAGAGGCCAACAATCCAATATTTTATTTGTAAGGTGGTGGTTTTTTGGACCATCGATGACCAAAATTCATGTCAAAAATAAAAAGTCTCTGTCTGTCCCACCATTAGTAGAATTAAGCTCGGAACAGAAAGTCTCGATTACAAGCTACACCAAACACAACAATAATTTGTCAAAAAAACTGTTGTTAATAAGAAATATGCAAGTCCATAATGACTTGTATAAGAGATATGTATGTCTACAACAATGGAAGTGGCTTAATTTGATGTAGAGAAGCATGTAAACAGCTTTACAAAACTTGCTTTTGAATATGTTATGCTCTTGCAATACATTGTTTGTTTGATTGCTTAAGGTATCCGGACCATAATTGACCACGTGATCATATTTGGTGTCCCGGATGTCCATTGTTTTTCAATGGAGCAGACCTCGGTAATTTCCGGCAAACATCGGAAATTCTATTTGAGTAACTAACTTTTTTTGCTCTCAAATGTATACATTGACTCAAAATATTTCATTTGTATCATTAATTGGCAATACATTGATTGAATGCCGCCGTTTTTTTTAGCCGAACAATAAAATGAAACGGTGACTTCAATTATGGGTCGGATACCTTAAATGGTGTTTAACTCCACTTTCAGTTATATCATGGCATCCAATATTTATTGGGACAGGAAGCCTTAGAACCCAGAAAGAATCCCTGACCTTGTTAGGAAAACTGGCAATCCTTGTCAATTAATATTGGATCAAGTACAATCTGCCCACAGTTAGACTCAAACTCACAACCTCATTGTTGACGGGCATCAAGTCCCCTTTAGCAATAGATGTTATATTCATAAATAAACGTGGTTATGAAAAAATGTGCTATAATCTTTGATAATATTAGTTTTCTCTTGAATTTTCAGATCTATCGAACAACGAAATTTAAACTCCTCCATGGCCAACTTGGTCCCAAACACACTAGGTCACTTATTACAGGAACATCTGGACTTCTATGTTCACTGGTGTCTGTTATTGGACCTGGAGACCAAAGCTAGTTCAGACAGAGGGGGTGTTAGCGATCTTTGGTGTAAAACTGGATATCAGAGGTAATGTCAACATGAGCTACAATGTATATTTACCTGATGTCTGTATTTTTTATGCCCTTGCGATGACATGTCGGGGGGCATTAAGTTTTACTCATGTCCGTCCGTACGTACAATTTTCCGTCAAGCTTTTCTCAGAAACCGTACATGAGAACAATTTGAAATTTGGCAGGGTGGTTCAGTATTACAAGTTGTAGGTCCTAAGCAACTTTCAGACCTGTCGGATAACTACTTACTGTTTGGGACTTCATTTAGTGGTGCATCTGTGTCCAATGGACACATTTTTCGATTTTATATGCTTTGTTTGGCAATTAATGCCCCAATATTTTATTCACTGGCTTTTTATGCCCCCGCGACGACATGTCTTAGGGCATTAAGTTTAACTCATGTCCGTCTGTCCGTACGTCCGAACAAATTTCCGTCAAGCTTTTCTCAGAAACTGTACATGAGAACAATTTTAAATTTGGCAGAGTGGTTCAGTATCACAAGATGTACGTCCTAAACGAATTTCAGACCTGTCGGACAACTACTTCCTGTTTGGGACTTCATTTGTACGTAAATACGTCCTTCTGTATGTACAAATTTCCGTCAAGCTTTTCTCAGAAAGCGTACATGAGAACAATTTGAAATTTGGCAGGGTTGTTCAGTATCACAAGTTGTATGTCCTAAGCGACTTTCAGACCTGTCGGACAACTACTTCCTGTTTGGGACTGGGCCGATATGAAAATGTGTTAACACAAGTATGAAAATTTCCGTCAAGCTTTTCTCAGTAACCGTACATGAGAACAATTTGAAATTTAGCAGGGTGGTTCAGTATCACAAGTTGTATGTCCTAAGCGACTTTCAGACCTGTCGCACAACTACTTCCTGTTTGCGACTGGGCCAATATGAAAATGTTCTACCATGAGTATGAAAATTTCCGTCAAGCTTTTCTCAGAAACTATACATCAGAACAATTTGAAATTTGGCAGGGGGGTTCAGTATCACAAGTTGTACATCCTTAGTGACTTTCAGACCTGTCGGACAACTACTTCCTGTTTGCAACTGGGCCAATATGAAAATGTGTTAACATGAGTATGAAAATTTCCATCAAGCTTTTCTCAGAAACTGTACATTAGAACAATTTGAAATTGGCAGGGTGGTTCAGTATCACAAGTTGTACGTCCTTAGCGACTTTCAGACCTGTCGGAAAACTACTTCCTGTTTGGGACTGGGCCGATATGACAATGTGTTAACATGAGTATGAAAATTTCCGTCAAGCTTTTCTCAGAAACCGTACACAAGAACAATTTGAAATGTGGCAGGGTGGTTCAGTATCACAAGTTGTACATCCTAAGCAACTTTCAGACCTGTCGGACAACTAGTTACTGTTTTCAACTGGGCCGATATGAAAATGTGTTAACACCAGTATGAAAATTTCCGTCAAGCTTTTCTCAGAAACAGTACATTAGAACAACTTGAAATTTGGCAGGGTGGTTCAGTATCACAAGTTGTACATCCTAAGCAACTTTCAGACCTGTTGGACAACTACTTCCTGTTTGGGACTTTAGCGGGGGCATCCGTGTCCCATGGACACATTCTTCAATTTTTTGTTGTACCATGTTGGCAATTTTTGTGTATAGTTATATTTGTGCTGAATATAAATGAAGGAAACTGAAATGATTTAACATCAAGTTGTGCCATTTACAAAATCTAAAGAATTAGTATGCATGTTTATAATACATATTACCAGTATACATATCAGTATAAGTACCTACTAGACCAGCTGTAAATGTAAATTTGTAAATTATTTATTTTATTCAAGCAATCTTCTTTAAACCGGCTGCCACTGGGGCAGAGATAAATGGCCAGTTTACAGAGGTGGCCGGTTTAGTGAAGTTTAGTGAAATCTTCTGTGATTTTCAGTAACCTCCCTTTTAGGTACAGAGTAAAGGTCCTAAATCAAACTTTACTTTATCACTAATTGTTGACGTTTTGCTGGTGGAGACATGTTTGATTATGTTGATACCCAATTTTTCATTCATTATAGCATGTTTCATTTATGCGAAATTTACACCTTAATTGCAATGCTGCTGAGAAATGTTCACTTCTAACGAAAAAAACGATAGATCGCTTATGTCAGGTAATTCTCTCCTCTGGTAAACCAACCGACTTAGTAGCATTATTTTCCGTATCCTCAACTTGTGTGGTCATCAGCTTGCTTAAAGACTGAACATCTTCAAATTTCTTTGCAAAGTATCAGGTAATATCAAATAATAATCGTACAACTGGTTTTGAAGAAAAAAATTAAGTCCTGCTGCAACAAATATTCCAAACAATGGCAAGCACATGTTTTGATTTTCGTGATCCTCTCATTAATAAGCATGAGCAGATTAACAGGACAAGGTCACACTTGATGTAAACACATGTAAGCCACATGCTTCTTTTAATTTGCATGATGTTTAGCATGTTTTTTCGTTAAAATACATTCACAGGCATACAGTTCAATATCTATTTCAAAGATTTATTAACAAATTGCGAAAAATTATGTTGATGTTACTGTGAATTGCAAAATTTAGGTGGACAGGTTTACTTGACGGCACTGTATATTTAATAACAATAATATTAATGACATTTAATTGATTTTAATCCATATTTTCTTTTCAATCCATAATTTATTAGCTTGGACAAAGATCACACTAAAATGTTATAAATTACCATTAAATGGTCATTTAAAAAAAATAGTTACTTATATGAAATATATGTTATGTTTATACAAACAGCAATTAATGCACTTGTGGTCAAATCAGTACTAATTTTCCAGATCATATAACATCTAGATAGTGAAATTATCCACAGGGATTAATCCCCACATTTGACATCTATAGGTTAGGTTTCCTGCAATTGACATTAATTACTGGTAGTTACAACTGGAATCTCACCAGGGAGCTTCTTATTCCTTATCTAATACATAAATTTGTCAGCACAGATGCAGTGTTTGTTGATGAAAACATCTGAAGTTATGAGATTAATTACAGGACACAATGTAAACAGTAGGTCTCCTCCCTTTTCTGGGGTATTCCATTCAAATAACTGTGTGTTCTTAAGCCATTAACCAGTCCTTGTGTATTCAGTGTTCTGGTTTATAGCAGTCATAGAAATTGCTATACTCAAAACAAAGTTGCTGTTTAAAATTTTAAAATCTGTACTAACTGCTTCATTCTGATTACATTTAAAGATGTATATATGTTTATCATAAAATTTTGTGCAAAGAAAAAGCTATTGCTGAAAAATAAGACCAGAGTGGAAACTTGATAATTTATGGACTGCAACAAAACTTCAAGAGGAATTCAACAAGAAGTCATGGAGTAAATAGCTACACGACAAAGTGTGGAACTGAAATGTCGTTTGTTTTAAGATTAGTGAATCTATTTCCAAATCGTAACTGTCCTAAGATTTGATTTAGACAGTATTTTAGTTTGCTTTTTTAAATTATGAAAAATAAAATAGAACACCAGAACTGTATTACCACTGTATGGAGTAGCCTGTTAGTACCTGGCAATAAATGTTCAAACCAGCAGACAGCGAAAACTATATGTGTTTAAAGTCGATTAATTAGGAATGTTCAGTTTTTGTGACTATACTGTTCTGCAAATACATTTTTTTGGATGGAATAGATTTTAACAAGAAAACTCGACTTGATAACAGACACCATACTTGTCAATATTAGTATGAAGATATCTTCAGCCAAAGACAACATGATAGGACAGAGTTATCCACCCAACCCATATATGTTCTGTCATCCTAAAGATAAGTATCAGTTTTCAAAAAATTTTACATTTATTATTCAACTCATCAGTACATGCATGCCACACAATAATTTACTATGCTATATTTTCAATAGGTGTTTAATTAATTAGTCTACGAAGATGTGTAAAACATATATTTTCATAATCAATATGTCTGTACTGATCTGGATCCTATGTCTGTACTGATCTGAATTCTAATTAGTTTTCTCCTTGCCCCAAATTAAAGTCATAACAGTGATAGGTTAATTAACTCCTTAACATTTGCTTACATAAAATTTATTACTGACTAAGCCAATAAAATCATTGATCACATTCAAGAGATAACATGTATTAGTTACAAAATAAATATGCAGGTAATAGGAAAAGGTATCTTTCAATCATTAAAGTTTTATCCTGGCTGCTTATTTATTTACACCATACATACAGTGGACATAACTGTCCAACAAAGAACATTTTTAGTTGGTCTAGTAACAAATCATGTCCAGAAGTAAAGCAAACACAAGCAGACACAGATTATTATGCACTACATGCATGGAATGCTATGTATTGTATGAGAGTGCTGATAATACAGAGAATTGTTTTGTCTGAGACTAACCCCACAATATAAGTACCATATTTTCAAGATGCAAATACAATGCGTTATACAAATATGTTACACTCAAATTTTCTGTCTATGGCTCTTTAGAAATCAATTCCATATATCTGACGGATTTTAATTGTTTCAGTGGATCAAGTGTAACATTTAAAGAAAACAAAATAAAAACATGTGAACATAACTGCAAATAAGCAAGGACTGAAAAGTATGGGAAGTCAACATTATTTCCAAAGACATAAATTATTCTCGTATTTCGAAGTCTATAAATCTGTTTTCACTTAGGGTCAACTTCCTTCAGCTGTAACATAGTTTCTGAGTTCATTCCTCACATTGTCTAATATTAGTAATGTCAAAACCACAGAAGATTTTAAAGTACTGTAGTAAACTTCCTGATATTGTAAAACGGTTACAGAGTTCAGCTAGGGTTATCATCATTATACATGATAGATCCATTCATGACAACACACCCATGTTCATTAATTAAAATTTTTTTTTTGAGAAAATGAATGAATAAAAGTGGTGTCAAAAGTTTACTTCTAACATTCATAAGTAGAAGATGATTTTTATCTGTAGGAAACAAAGGCTGGTTCTCAGATTTTGTGACTAACATGGGTCAATAATGAAATCAACCTGACACAATGTGAGAAAGTCTGACCTCAAGTTTATGCTTACTAATTATGTGAAAATTCAGTTATTTTCCATAATATATTTATAAATTTGTAAAATTAAAATATCAAAGGTCAATACACAGCAACAATGTTTTATGTACTCGTTCAAACAGATTGACACTTAGGTCTGTACATTCAAGCACTATTATTTTGTACACAACAAATGTGGCTACAGGATCTTATTTTTTAAATACATGTAATTCATTTTCCTGGCTACAGACAAGCATTCCAGATTAATACTGCAATGAAGATTATAATACTTGACATATATTTTTAAGTTTAAAGGTTGTAACTTTATTCATCCAATGATAGTACTCTTGTTTAATACCTGGTATCAGAGTTAATTTTAATATTAGTTTTTAGCATATTCTGCTACAGATTGTATAAGACGATTAACATAGAAATTATGGATCTATAGTTGTTATTGCTACTTTTGCTGCTAAGGCCATAACACATATTATGGTCGTCTTTACTCTGCCTTGCTTTCCAAGCTCAAATTTACTTAGCTACCAATGCAAACACCTTTAACTTGGTTCCAGGAAAAGCAGCTTTCATTAAAATCTGGATGTATATATAAATTAATTGTAGTTTACAGTGAAAATATGATTTATTTACGAGCCCTATGCATTTTTATATAGTTAAAATATTTGTCATTGCTTATATTAATGATTTATTTTTTTTATTTTTTTTTTTTATTTTTTTTTTTTTCTCTCTCTCTACTGATATATATATGTATTTTTTTTTAATTTATTTTTTCATCATTTTCTGCAGTATAAGTTCAATTACAAAGCATACATTTTTGTATGTTGGTGGGTTTACACATACATGTGGAAGCCAAGTTAAACAATTACTTAAAATATAAACTTGACTTGCCTACTATATATTCATTTTGCTATAGCAATTATTTTTCTGAATACTTATGAAATTCTTACTTTTTAAGTAACAACAAATGTGTCAAATTTAGGAATTGATGCTTTATTCAAACCTTATGTAGACAATCTTCATGCCATATTAGTACAATGACCATATTTAAGAGTCTGTCAACTATAAAGGCTAGCATCTTGATCATTTAAACAATAATGCTTCTATCAAAGTAATGACCTGTATCTCACTCCCTTATGGATAACTATTCTGCATACTCCCAGTGCAGAGGAAACCTTTGTCTTATCTACACACATCTCAACTGGAGTGCACACATGACTTAATATTTAAACCTTTCCATTATGTACAGAAATGTACTAGTATATATATATATTTGTAATTATCATAGTACATGTATTCCTTTTGTTTGTTATAGATTCCATGTAGGAAAGCTGTTTTACTGCAATGAGTGACTTATGTCTGCACTTACAGAAGAACATTGTCTACTTTTGAAAACAAAGCTGGATAATTTGCCTTTCAAACTTTAATGTTAGATTTTACAAATAGTCCATAGAATGTTGCGGATGTTATTATTGAATGTTGGAGTTGAACATTTGTTAACAACAAGGAAACCAGACATTTTAAATAGACATACACAATTCCATGTGAAAAAACGGATTTAAAATGTTTTCATGGTATTTTATCGCTTTCCCTTTTATCCCTAAAACAATAGGGTTTTGGGGTTTTAGTGCGGATTTACCAGTGAAAACTGACATGATGTTCATGTTACAAACATCTCAGGTGGGGAAGACCAAGCAACTGCTGCTAGTATATATTGCTTAGGGATTCCACAAAGCTTTTGTTACTTTCAGAAGAACTTTTTTAACTGTTTGGAAAGCAGGATAGTCGTCTTCCAAACAGGAATAATGTCAGATTTTGCAAACAGTTCACAGCATTTCACTGATGTTTTGGAAATGTTATATTTTATTTAGAAAAAGGATTCTGAAACTTTAATGAGATGCAAACTTGTAAATAGTCTGCATAATTTCATTTGGTGAAGCTGATTTAACTACAAAATCCATTAAGGATTGTCAGTTGTTTGTAATGACTGAAGTACTTATTTGTTTGGGACATGGAAACTGGACAATATTTCAGATATGTGTTTCTTCTTTTCAGATGTAGTGTATTGTCATTTTGTTTATCATTTCTATTCATATTCAAAGTAGAAGATCACATGATAAAAATTTTAGGACGTTGGTCTTCAGACAGCTATTGCAGATAAATTAGAGTGTCATCATCTTCCATCAAACTAGCACAAAGCAGTCTGGAAAAAACTGAAATCTTTATTTGCCATTATGCTATATATATGTGTTTCTTCTTTTCAGATGCACTTGTTATTTTGATTAAGGCTTTCCACTTTCCGAGTGGAAAGCCTTCCTGTTATTTGTCTGTTTATTATTATTATTCTTTTTTTTCCGCCAAGTTTTCTTTTCCCATTATAAATTTTGTTTCGCGACATGTCGTAAAGACATTTTGTACTATGGATGTATGAGACATTACGCTTTCGCAGTTAACCCTGGCTCACCGAACACTTGTTCTTTACGGAGTTATCTCCCCTGTTACAGAAAAGCTTGTGTGCAGATAAACTATGAAACCGTAAAAGATTTCGCAATAAAACTTTTTGCAAAATGGTCAGCTATTGATCGCGACAATTTGTTACATATGGCGCAAAGTATTTTGACGACTCCTTGCAGGAGTTATTTCCCCTTATTTATTGGAAGTACATTTTGTAGCATTGTAACTCATGAACCAGAGGTGATATAGACTAGATATTTCACAGTTGGTCATCATTGACCTTGACCTTGAAAAAGGTCACAAGGTCAAAGGTCAAGGTCATGTTCTAATTTTTGACCCTTTGTTGTGTGCAGATCTCCTCCTTTACTATAATAGATAGAGAACTGAAACCTTTACCAAAATGTGTATCATATTAAGATCTTGAATCGTCACTTTTTTATTTGACATTTTTATAAGAGTTATCTCCCCTAGACCAATAAAATATATTGTGAATTACATTATATCACCATATCTCAGTTACTATAACAGATATTTATATGAAACCTTATATCATTGGTCATCATTGACCTTGACCTTGAAAATGGACACAAGGTCAAAGGTCAAGGTCACGTTTGAAATTTTGACATTGTCTTGTCATCGCTATTGCATTGAAACGGTAAAAGATAAGCTATAAGTTATAATGGATAAAATGTTGGTCTCATTAAGGCGCAACTTTTTTACATTTGGAGGGAAAGGATCAGACTTCATCTTATAGGAGTTATCCCCCATTACTACCACTGATAATTAGGTTTTCATTAATTACTTATCAACTATTGATAGTAGAGGCATTGGGTCTTCACTATAGACCAGTATGACCCTTGACCTTGAAAATAGAAACAAGGTCAAAGGTCAAGGTCATCTTATAAATTTTGGTAATTATGATAAATAGTCATTTCTTCATAATTATACGACATATTGACATAGGATCTGCACTGTTTGTCCTTTATTGACCCTCAGCATGGTCAAGGTCATATTGACAGAAGTCAAGGTCAAAACATATTTTTCGGAAATTCTGCTTTTTTGTGTAAATTAAATGGTAAATCTTAATAAATGCTTTGTTTTTAAAGCATTAAGTATGCAAATATCAAAAACTTGCTGATCAAGAACATTTATGTCAATTAACGTCCTATTTTTTTACCTTTTTTATTTCGAAAGATAGCCGAATGGTTTTTCTTTCGTGTGTTTATTTTGAAAAGAAAAGTCAATTTCCATAAACCAAAGTCAATGTCAAGGTCATTTTTGCGATAAGTGGAAAGCCTCTCATTTGTTCGGTAGAACCAATGAACTTATATTTATCATTTTTTTTTTCTTTTTCTTTTTTTTTTTTCTCTCATGATTTTATTGAAGGTACCCCTTATTTGAAATCCTTGGGGGCACTCAGCTGTTACCATCTGAGTTTTTGGACCTTTATGAAATTTTATCACTGACATTTCTTAAATTTCATTCATCCCCCAAGTATTTCGGGGATATAACTAAAAAATTTCATTCCAGCGCCAGTGCCGGTCCACGGATACTGATGAGACTCCATGGTCTCATCCTCTGATGGAGACCACCCTTGGTCCCATTCCCAGGAGATCCCTTGCAGACCTTGCACACTCTGGCTGCAGATGAGACTATCTCTGGTCTCATCCCCTGATGGAGAACCCTCGCTCCATACCCCCACTTACTGGCGTATTGTCGGGCAAGGTGGGTTCTTCCTCTCACTGAAGGACTGTAACTTGACTTGCTCTGGCAGGAAATAAAAATTTGTTGTTGAAAGCTGAGTGTTTCCCTAGGGCCAAATATTCATATATTTTACAATAAATAATAAATATATATATATACAGATCTTTGTCTGCTTATACCAGAACACTCCCAAGACTATTAATGGGTTATGGCTTTACACACAGTTCCTTCACCCAATTTGACTATATTGCATAAAGTTAACAAGGACCAAATGTTCAATTTTATTCATGGGAGTTTTAATACCTTGACACACAATAGAACAAACACTTTACAAAACACACTATAACAATTATAAATGCTATCATGGTAATACTAATTGCAAAGTTTGTATAAATAGTTACTTATATGAAATATATGTTATGTTTATACAAACAGCAATTAATGCACTTGTGGTCAAATCAGTACTAATTTTCCAGATCATATAACATCTAGATAGTGAAATTATCCACAGGGATTAATCCCCACATTTGACATCTATAGGTTAGGTTTCCTGCAATTGACATTAATTACTGGTAGTTACAACTGGAATCTCACCAGGGAGCTTCTTATTCCTTATCTAATACATAAATTTGTCAGCACAGATGCAGTGTTTGTTGATGAAAACATCTGAAGTTATGAGATTAATTACAGGACACAATGTAAACAGTAGGTCTCCTCCCTTTTCTGGGGTATTCCATTCAAATAACTGTGTGTTCTTAAGCCATTAACCAGTCCTTGTGTATTCAGTGTTCTGGTTTATAGCAGTCATAGAAATTGCTATACTCAAAACAAAGTTGCTGTTTAAAATTTTACCACCCACCAACCCCATCCAAACACCTTCAATACTGTCATGACAAGGGGAGCATCTCAGCATCTCAGTGATAAATATATTTCAGTTTGGACCTTTATGAAATTTTATCACTGACATTTCTTAAATTTCATTCATCCCCCAAGTATTTCGGGGATATAACTAAAAAATTTCATTCCAGCGCCAGTGCCGGTCCACGGATACTGATGAGACTCCATGGTCTCATCCTCTGATGGAGACCACCCTTGGTCCCATTCCCAGGAGATCCCTTGCAGACCTTGCACACTCTGGCTGCAGATGAGACTATCTCTGGTCTCATCCCCTGATGGAGAACCCTCGCTCCATACCCCCACTTACTGGCGTATTGTCGGGCAAGGTGGGTTCTTCCTCTCACTGAAGGACTGTAACTTGACTTGCTCTGGCAGGAAATAAAAATTTGTTGTTGAAAGCTGAGTGTTTCCCTAGGGCCAAATATTCATATATTTTACAATAAATAATAAATATATATATATATACAGATCTTTGTCTGCTTATACCAGAACACTCCCAAGACTATTAATGGGTTATGGCTTTACACACAGTTCCTTCACCCAATTTGACTATATTGCATAAAGTTAACAAGGACCAAATGTTCAATTTTATTCATGGGAGTTTTAATACCTTGACACACAATAGAACAAACACTTTACAAAACACACTATAACAATTATAAATGCTATCATGGTAATACTAATTGCAAAGTTTGTATAAACATGGATTAATTAGTGCTAGTTTGTTTACACTTACTAAGGCCTCCACATGACTTTAAATTATGTAAAGATTTCCTGTTTTTTCATTGATTTATGACAGGTAAGTTTGATAAATGGCCGGTAAAGTGGGGTGAAATTTACTTGATTCATAAAAGCAAAAGTTTAGTAAAGTGGCCGGTTTCCGGTATATGGAAGTGGCGCTTTTGTGAAGATAATTTACGTTGACTTTATGGGCAATGGCCAGGACTTGTTATGTATAACAGTGTTCTTCCCAAAAATTTTGTACAGCAATTGTATTTTATTTTATGTATGTATGTAATTACATATATTGTATATATATATATATATATATATATATATTGTTCGTTATTTTTCATTTTTAGATGTTTGATATGCAGTCGAACTTAAGTAGCTGGAACTCGGATCGCTCGAACACCCAGGATTTCTCTAACAAATATAAAAGTACGGAACTTTTCCCCTATATAATCAATGTTAAAATTGATTCGGTTTCTCGAACACCGATTTCTCGAAAACTAGAACTAAATTAGCAGTCCCAATAGTAAAAATCCATTGAAAAAACCATGAATAACTCGAACTAAAATTATTGACGGCTTGGATTATTAATTGGTCGTAAAAGGTTTGAAGATCGAAGCCATACCTGTAAAATGCCAAGCTTGATCTTTAGTGATATAATCCCTAATAGTTAATATAACTGTCACCAATTTGTATTTATGTACGCCTTTGTCGGCAAATTTGATGACATAGGTTTTAATTAATTTAAATAGGTGCCAATAAATTGCTATCAAATCCGAATCGATGTCATTGACACAATTATGTAATGCAATAATACTTATCAATACTTGGGCACAAAATTTATTGATTGATTGATTGGATGTCTGCTTTACGTCCAGCAAGCAGTATTTCAGCTATATCCAGGACGGGAACAAGTTAACAAACAATAAAACAACGGAAAATGGGGGTGGGATGGGTCACAGGGAATACAATTTTGACTGCTACTGGAAAAGTATGGAGTTTTGGGTAGGGCGGAGAATTTAGCCTATTGTAGTGGCTACAATGAGCCTACTCTTTTTCGAAATCTACAAAAGGGGTCTTTATCGTTCAAGGTGCGTGGGACTCTTCAAACACCTTACCCACTACAGTCCCCGGTCAGGCTTTCCGTATTATGACCTGACAACCCCCAATGAGACGGTCTCCCCTATCCGCCACCCGGGGATGCGCTGGGCTGCTCTGTGGGTCGAGCACTGGGAACCCTTTACAAAATTTAAACCTGAAAAGTAACAGTAAACATTTTTATTTTAAGAAAATATAAATACTTACGTAAAATTTACTTACGTAAAACAAGATTTATATATTGAAATGCAATAAAGAAACACAATTTTATTAATCCAATGTGACAGGAAACTTATTGAAATATATAAACTGATATAGATTCCGGTTCGCTCATGAACAGTTTCCGGACATTTCAAGCCCCAGTTTCTCGAACAATTTTTTTGTCGGCCCCTTCGAGTTCGAGCCATCGAAGTTCGACTGTATACATTAAAATATTGCATAAAATGAAAGTATGAACAACTATTTTCGTTATTTTATTTATTAGTAAATACAATAAATGCATTATAACAAATACAAAATATAGGTTGAACATAAATATCTAAAAACAACATGAGTTCTTTAAATCTTAAAGTTAAACAAATGTCAGTGGGACAATATTTACTGTCTCTTCTGTTCAAAAGCAGTAAGACATCAAGTAGATTTTTTTGCTGAGTGCTGACTGAGCATATTGAATTACGTATGACTTAGAGAGCTCTTGATTCTGTTAATAGCTCTAAAAGTTTGTTGACAATCAGTCTTGTCAAATTATTAGCCATAAAAATGACTTCTTCAAGTAGGGTCAGTGATAGCTTCAATAGCTGTCATATTTTTTTTAAATTTTGAAGCAAACTCAGTGCTGTGCCATAACTGTACATGTTGTTGTTTTTACCTGAAGTTGTATTGTTTGGATCACCTGATTTTGCAAATGTCATATTCATCATCATAGGATCATCAAATTTAACCAGTTATCACCCAAAGGGCAATTAACACCTATTAAATTTGTTATACTGCTTTTTGCAGCAGAATTCTAATTCTTCAAAACAGCTATATTACTACCCAATAACTTAAAGTTCAAAACAAAAGGAGTGACCAATAGCCTAACACATCAGAAAGATACCTACAAGACCCTCCCTGGTTAACTGTATAATAACTTTATTTACACATTAAACCCATTTACCCTGCATTCCTATAGTTTACACATAATCATATACCATTTAGTTTTAAAGTCTTATTTGAAATAAAGATAAAAAATTTTAGAGCATCAGTTGACTTAACCTTTTTTTTCTTATTTGTTGAATATTAAATAATTACAGTGTGGTACAGGGTTCTCACCAAGATTTTAACCAGGTTGCTTACTGATTGAAGCAGACAACCCTTTTTTAATATATTTAATCAAGCATTCTGTATTTTTTATGCTGATGAATTCAAATAGATGCCAGCATAATTTAATTTAAGAACCCTGATGACACACTGGTACAGACCTTTTTATTTATATCTCAATATTTTATTTACAGGGAACAAGAGGGACATTGCATTAGTGGTCTTGCCTTATCACAACACCATACAGACACAGAGGCTGGCTTCTGTGTGCTAACGTTTACAAGACATAAAGATATACAAAAGTATACTAATATTATAAGTTAAGACTTGTTAGGCCCCATAAATTAATTTGTAGATTGTTTATCACTCCCCATTCCCTACCCACCTACTGCTGGTATTTTGTTTAAACGGTGCCTGAAAAATTTTGCTGTTGACATATTAAGTCAGTAAGAAGATGGCCATGTTGACATCAGGTACGAATCAAATAAACATTAAAGTTTTGTGAATAAACAAAAGCATAGCTTCTTGTTTATTATTTGTTTCGCACATTTTATGAGTTAAATTGTTAGTTTGCTTTGTAAGTCAGAATCCTTCTGTAAGGTAACTTTCTGCAATTGGATTATTATGTTTTACTTGGCCAATTATCAAACTCAACTCATCACCATGCTATAATAGTATAATATTTCCTGCAGTTTAATTATTATTTCTGACTGTTTCAGGGGTAGGACTACTGCTATCAATATGATCGGAATAGCTGTTAATGATTACATGATAATATCAACAGAGAAAACCAACCATCTTGCTTTGTGTAATGGGACGGTTATCAAAGTTACAGAAGATCGTGTGGAAGTCGCTGTTGAAAGGTATCATGGTATCATGTTAATACAGATGTAGAATACCCATACCAAAACCAGTAATCTAAAACTAACAACCCATGCACAAAACAAGCCTGTGTGATATATATTACAGACAGGGTCATAATAATTGATGCAAGTCTTAATAGCTTTGAAAGAAAAAACAAGATGACTTGATTGGTATGGATATTCCAAGAAAAAAGTCAGTGGTAGGAAGATATTTGTTTATAAGCTGTCAATGACTGACTCATGGTATTCAGATTGCAACCATCTGTCCATCTGTCCCTCTATTTGTTGTCCTACTCTCCACATATTGCACTATATCTTGAGTATCCTTCACAGATTTTCTTCCAACTACATCCCGTTGTCTATTATGACCGTTTCATCATGTGTATACTCTGGTAAATTTTGGAATTTTTGCTATTAGGTTATGGGTCTCTGTTCCTGAAAAAAAGCTGGGATTTTTCAGTTTTCAGACTATAACTCCAAAACAATTTCATAAATTTTCTTGAACTTTTGGAAATTGTTTATTTGGATAGATGTGAGCTTCCTTTAATAGATTTTTAGTTTAAGAGTTATGGGACTTTGTTTGGGAAAAAATGTGTGGTTTTTAGTTTTCAGACTCAAACTCAAAAAAGGCTTCAACTGGTACCCGTTTAACTTTTATTTGGTATATAAAGTGTAGGTATAATATGCTGATATTATTGAAATGAGTATTTCTAATGATAGAAACAAGGCCGAGTGGTCAAGGTAGTTCGTCTACTATTGATCAGGTGGTCTGTCAACACTGAGATTGTGGGTTCGATTCTCACTGCAGGCAGGGTGTACTCGACTCCAATCTTAATTGACAAGTTTGCCAGTTTTCCTACTGCAGGTTGGGGGTTTTCTCCAGGTACTCCGGCTTCCTCCCCCAATAAAAACGACGCCATGATATAGCTGAAAAATTGCTGAAAGTGGCGTTAAACAAAATCAAAACAAAACAAACAAATTACAAATTGCAGTTACTTTAAACAAATTTAAGTTAAATATGTTTAAATACTTTTAATAGTGAATTTTACAATTTTACATATACATAATATATTATGTGTCACAACGATGTAATTTTCTACTTCTAGTTTTAATAGTACTTCATTATAAATCAATCAATTTGTGTACCAATGACAAAGAAACATTTATTTTAATGAACAGTGTTGATACAGTTGATTCATTTTTTATTATTTTGTTTAATACATGTATTTATGAAAATGTATGATATGAGTATACTGAATAGTTAATCAAATCTTTGATACTTTATCCTCAACAAATTAAACGGCTAAAAAAACATATAACAGTAAAAATGCAAATGCCAGCACTTATTTTAAAAAAAACCCAAAGAAATTTGGACACTTTCGTGACATATAATGCAACTTCTCCATGTCATCCACCTAACAGAGAAGGGACTTCTCCCTATAATTTTGACCCAGCGTGAGCCCTGATACAGACTTATTCACCAATAACAATTGGATGGTGTAAAATAACTAAGTTGTGTAAATCCCACTTGCTTGAATTTGTTTAAATGTTTTGCTATTGTATATCTTGCCAATACACATTTCTTGTGCATCTCATATTAGAACATCTTTTGTTGCACAATTTAACATGGCTGAAATAATGCTAAAGTTGTCATTAATCAATTCTATATAAATCAAAACAAACATGACTGTATTTAGAAATAAGGCATACATAAGCTGATCAATATTGTAAAAAAAACTGAAGCCTTAAGTGGCAAACAATTAACTAAACATTTAACTTACCCTGTCAGTTACCATTGTGTTGATGCCACTTAACTGAACATTTTACTTACACTGTCAGTTACCATTGTGTTGATGCCACTTAGCTGATCATTTAACTTACCCTGTCAGTTACCATTGTGTTGGTGCAATATAAATCTACTCTATGGTGTGGTTCTAGTTCTAATATTAAATAGACAAATCTGCTTAAGAATAGAATTTTATTTTTGGTACTGAAGAAATATTGTTTGAATAGTGTTTAAACGCCACTTTCAGCAATATATCAGCTATATCATGGCATGTATTTTATGGTGGGGGAGGGCTGGAGTACACGCAGAAAACCCCTGACCTGTGGTAGGAAAACTGGCAATCCTTGTCAATTAAGATTGGAGTCAAGTACACCCAGCCGGCAGTGAGACCCAAACCCACAACCTCAGATTTGACAGACCACTTGATCAATAGTCCTTAACCATTCCGCCACCGAGGCCCCCTCCAAATGAAATAACTAAGTGATGTTCATTACTCTGTGAATTAAAGGCACAGATTATTAAAGTCAATCCTTATAAGTTTATTATATTCATTAAACTATTTCTCTGTTGAAAAACACATTTTATAAATAACACTTCAAAGAGGGAAAGAGAATAGTAGAATTTATCATTTTCTGGTTTGGCTCCTTTGGCTTTGCATGTGCCACCATGACCATTTTGTTCTTTGAGGTATACACAAAATTTGTTGAAGTTCTACCAATCATAAACTTTAAATATACAAATTTAATTACATGTAAATATACAAGAATATTTATCTTGTTTGTCAGTGAAAGCTTGCAGCGTCTGTTGAACCTGAAGGAAGAAATATTCCGCCTGGATAGCTACAGCAGTTTCAGTACAGCTAACATATTGTATACTAACTTGTCCAAACTGATGTCAGAAGAACCTCATAGGTTGGTTGAATATGGGGAGGGGCAGTTCTGTCTTTATCTAATTGCAGAATTCAGCAAAATTAAGGACCTGCCTTTCCAAAATGTGTGTTGGCTATAGGACCTAATGGGCAAATATGTCTATATGTATGACACAAATATGTTCAAAAAAGACTCAATAAAATTGCATAGGTGTCTGGATAAAATCAGTTGGTCAAATATTTTGAAATGCCTGACTGAATTGCAGGCATGTATATTTTTAATAAGTTTTTGTTGTGGTTTCATTTTAGTGCAAAACTGAGAAGACTTGTCATTGATAGAATACCTCCAGAATTTGTGATAAAATTGTCAAAAACAGAAATAGAAAAAGGTAGGTTAGAACATAAATATTGTTGTTATTCTGTTAAAAGGTAAATTAAGGTATCTGGAGTACAATTGACCATGTGATAATAGATGGTGTTCTAGATGTCCATTGATTTTTTATGGAACAGACCTCGTTAATGTTTGGCAAACATCAGAAATAGTATATGAATAACTAAACTTTTTTTTTTACTAGAAACTACATTTTTTGTAAACATTGACTCACAGTAGAACATTGTCATTCATTACCTATCAATTGAATTAATAAAGCTGTATTTCTTGGTCAAAAAATAAAAATTAAACGTTGAGTTATGGGTCAGATACCATAAATATAATCCCATTAAGTGTAAGTCAACAAATCATTCACGTCCTGCTAAACCTCAGATCATGTGGATTTTGCTTTATCCATCAATGCACAGGATGTTGAAAACATTTAACATGTTGACCATGACCACAATTTAGAGAGGACTTACTATTTCTTTAGCTTTATCATAACACATGCAGGTACAGTCTATTGATAAAAGAGTAAAAGCCTTCACAGTAATTATTTTTATTAAATAAGATGTTAGGGTAAAGTGGGCATGTGAAGACTGGCCTCTGTGGTCTGGTGTTAAAAGCAACTCCTCCAAAGTTGTAGGGCATTGTAGTGATTCTTTAGAGAAAAAACTGAAATGCTTTTGAGAATTGCTGGCATATACAGCTATAAAAAGCATTAATTTCTCTAAATTGTTTGGGCCTAGAGAGAAAATGTGCACTTTAATGTTTAATAGATTCTGTTTTATTGTACAGTCATCCCTCTTTATAGTTATGTTTGATACAACAGAATATTCACCTTCCCATGGGAACAAACATAAATATACACTACTACATCATATAACTGTAACCAATAGGAATGATCTATTGTAGTTTAATTTTGTTTGTTGTCAACAACAGACATATTGATTTATCAATGGTGGAAAACACAGTCGACAATAAACAATGTAAATAATAAAATAACCTTTCATTTTACTTAAAATATGTTGTGTCAGAAAATTAAACTGTATGCGTTTAACAAGTGCTTGAGACAATAATCATTTTAATGAATAATAAAAATAACAACAAAAATTGGTAATGAATTTTGATTAGAGTTGATCTGTCTCATCACCATATTGTTTTACCTTTTATATACAGTTTTGAGAAAACGAGCAGTAATGTTTGATCATAAAAATTTGGTACAATGTGCATAGTAATTAAACAGGATAAAAATTCAGTATGAATATGAGAAGATAATTATGTAGAATAAATTAGAGCTACTGTTTGTAATGTACGACATGGGAACTACTTGGGGTTCTATTTAAACATAACCATGCAGTGTCTTCGCAGAATTAAATTGGTACATTTGACAAAAGAATAGGAATTGTTGTTTTGGTTAAATCAATTTGAAGTTAAGAAATGTATATGAAGTTAACATATATATATACAGGGCCCAGTTTCATAAAACATTTAAAATTTGAGGATCTTCTAAACTTATTCTCAGAATTAAATATTGAACAATCAGATTGCTGGAAAATTTAAATTTGAGGAAAATATTTTAGGAAATCTCAGTTTGAAAAGTTTTTTAAACTAGGGCCAGATTCCCATCTGTTATACATGTGCTGTAAAAACAATACACACATTTGTTTACATATTAAATGTTAAGGTCTTTCCAAAATAAAAATATATTGCTTCACAACAAAGTCTTAATTTGCACAAATATTTAAACATTTACAAGTAAGAATTACATATATAGTATAAATATATTCATTTGATCATAACAATGTAAACAAAGATACAATTTCCTAAAAACATTACAACAAAGGGAGGTAGTCATGGTGTGGATTTTTTATAGTTTAGAGAAATATTTGAATAGGAACAAAGTGGGTCAACTGTATCTCCCTTTTTAACAGTTTTTTGGTGCATTTATTCATAAACAAAAATACATTGTGCTACCTCGCTTCATTGAAAATGTACTTCGGTCAATGCTTTCATACGTCAATGAAATTTCAAAAGAATGCGTACAATTCTTGTATTTATATTTTAATTCATTATAAAATACTGTGGTCTGGATTTAAATCCTGCACACTGTATTTTTGTTGATTTAAATTACTCTGCATTATTTGTTTACTGTGAATGTCGTCAAGGAAGCACATGTTCATCACGGCTACTGGTTTTATTGTCTCCTGTGACGAAAGTCGCTGGAGGCGAGACATATGTATGGGAATCCTACGGCAGCGGCGTAAACACTTGACATCTTGCTTCATATATTTGTAAGCCCAAGCCCTAGGTCCATCAAATTTGGTCCAGAGGTAGCTTATGATGAGTACTTGCCAGTCAGTTACCTGTCACCTGACCTTGACCTCAATTTCACGGTCCAGCGACTACGTTAAAGTTTTTGGGTTACGACAGTTCCTCTGTAACTACACATGGTAGGATGACAATATTTGGTGTATAGGTTGCTGATGACTAGTACATGACTGTCTGGTAGGTGTCACCTGACCTTGACCTCAATTTCAGGGTCCAGCGACTACGTTAAAGTTTTTGGGTTACGACAGTTCCTCTGTAACCACGCATGGTAGGATGACAATATTTGGTATATAGGTTGCTGATGACTAGTACATGACTGTCTGGTAGGTGTCACCTGACCTTGACCTCAATTTCACGGTCCAGTGACTACGTTAAAGTTTTTGGGTTACGGCAGTTACTCTGTTACCACGCATGGTAGGATGACAATCTTTGGTATATAGGTTGCTGATGACTATTACATGACTGTCTGGTAGGTTCCACCTGACCTTGACCTCAATTTCACGGTCCAGTGACTACGTTAAAGTTTTTGGGTTACAACAGTTCCTCTATAACCACACATGGTAGGATGACAATATTTGGTATATAGGTTGCTAATGACTAGTACATGACTGTCTGGTAGGTGTCACTTGACCTTGACCTCAATTTCACGGTCCAGCCACTACATTAAAGTTTTTGGGTTACGGCAGTTTCTCTGTAACTATGCATGGTAGGATGACAATATTTGGTATATAGGTTGCTGATGAATAGTACATGACTGTCTATTAGTTTCCACCTGACCTTGACCTCAATTTCACGGTCCAGTGACTACGTTAAAGTTTTTGGGTTACGGCTGTTCCCCTGTAACTATGCATGGTATGGTGACAATATTTCGTATACAGGCCGCTGCTGATATTTAATGCTATTTACGTAATGCTTATGATGAAATTTATTGTCATTACTGATGCGGAATGCAGGCGAGACATTTTTCTGTGTCCACACTTGTTGAGAAATGCAAAGGATGATTCTTTATCATTTGTAATGGTTTGAACCAATAGAAATCAAGGATATCAATGAAAGACATATGTAGTGTAAATATTTGTTGAATTTATTTTTCTCAAGACTACAAACATGAATAATTTTCTTGCATATAATTTTTAGAACTGAAAAGTTTTGATTCTGAGAGACCACCCTTTAAGGATTGTTTTCAATTGCTGGTTAGATTATTGGATATAGACAACCTTGGCCGGTTTACGCCAATAAACCACAAAGCGGTTTATGTACAGCGTAAGCCCACCCAAAGTGGTCTATATCCAATAATTTAACCAACAATTGAAAACAATTCTTATATTTTAGATTCAATATTATGAAAAGAAATAACAAAAACAATATTTTACAAGTAGTTAAATAATATTTGCAAATTTTTAGTGGCGTCCCTTTTTGTTTGCGGAAGAATTCAGGTAAAGGCAACGTCATCAATACATATAATTATGACGTCAGCAATCAGTCATGTGCTATAATGCCAAGTTAGGTTATACGAAATGGACATTATTGCTCAGCTATTTATTCAAATATTAGTCTATAAACAGTCTGAAGTGTCAACAAGGGGTTGGGTTTTGTTTTAATAACTTTGGATATTATGTATTCCATTCCTTCTGTAGTCAAGCAGAATGGTTTTTTAGAATAATGTATCCAAGTGTGGGAAGATTAAAAATGTATATAGGAGAGAGATGAAAGCTTTAAGAAAAAAGGACCCACAGCACAAAATATATTTTTGGTTGATCTGATTGGATAATTAACAATTGATTGCTGCTCAATGAACCCCTTTCTAAACAAAAATGATCCTGTCCCACCCCATACTTGAACGGAATAGCTTTGATGTGTGTCTGATAGAAATCATATCTTTTATAACTGTACTAGTGATTATTAATTAAAAGGAAGCAAAGCTTCCATAATGGTAAGAGATTGTTTAAATCCATATGTTTTAAAAAATGTAATCTATGTTACTTCAGGTTTTGGAGAGTTTACTTCCTCTTCAAAACCTGAAATAGTATTTGACCTTAAGGAGCAATCATTTTACAAATATTATTGAAAAGCACAGAAAAGACTAATAGGTTCTTTCATACGTTTTTGGGAAAGACCGGTTGATCTTCCACGAGTGATAGAAATTTTATGTCTTTCCGCGAGTGGAGCGCAGCGGAACGAGCCAAAAGACATAACAATTTCTATCACGAGTGAAAGATCACACGGACTTTCACAAAAACGTATGAAAGTACCTATTTCTTCCGTAAACCAACAACTTTTACATCGCTATAACCTATAGAATCTCCATTGTTTCAGACTCCATTGTCTCTGACGTCCAATCAGAATGCCGGAAACAAGAACGTTGTTATGCTTCCATGACAACGTTCTTGTTTCTGGCGTTTTGATTGGATGCGTGAGCTCATCTGTACTGGGTCATCTGTACCAGAAATCGGCCATTTACGGAAGAACACATCATCTTTCATCACACAAATTTGGTTTGCTCTCCTCTAGGTTACACCTAATAGAATCCTATGGATTGGATGTCATTATTATGACAGTTTATTTTATTACTGTCTAATTCATAGAAGTTATCTCCCCTTTTTAATATTCGTCAAATAATTATTTCCTCATTTTTGTTTCAGTTAAAGAAATATTCAAACCTTTAAATAAACCACAGAAAACTGCTATTTTGAAGGTAAGATTTTCTGGATGTAGTTGTTTTTATAAATACATGAATCAACGAACACAAACCATGTGCATTTTCACTATAATGATTCACAGTGCTAAAAAAATAATAATTTGTTGATTTGGGTTGATTTTTGGTATGTTGGACAGTTATTTTGATTCATTGTTGATTGATCACTGATAGAAGCTTTATTGATTTCAAAGACCTGAGAAATTTGGAAGGTTTGACCAATAGCACTGCACAGCTCATCCACAGGTGGCAAACAGGAGTCTGCCTTCTTGTTGATGCCATGTAATACAAGGCCTGGCAACAAACTGTTGTAGGTGACGTGTCTACAAAGTGCTATGCTCCTTGCATGTTCAAGACCACTTTTGTAGATGTCAATTAAGAGTATACTTATTGTAGCTGCTACAATAGGCTAAACTCTCCCTTTCAACTTATCACCATCATTTTCCATTGGCATTCAAAATGTTCTGTCTATTTGTCCCTCCCATTTCTCCAATGATATTTTATTTGTTGAATTTATTTTCCTCCTGAATATGGCTGCAGTACAGCTTGTGGAACATTGAACACTCAATCAATCAATCAATCATTTAATCAATGAATCAATTAAAGCAAGTACGAAGAGTAGTAAAAAAATTTTATGTACAATTTTGGGGAATATAGGTCAAATATTGCCTGCTGGACATTAATCAATCAAGCAGTCTATTTGTCAATGGAAGTTGCAGGGTTATTGGATCCCATTTTTGTGTTTCCTGTTCTATTAATGATTTATGTAATGTTTGGGACTTTTTTGTTGTATGTTGTTGACCCCTTGTGTAATCCATTAATGTATATATTGACACCTGTCTTTACCCAAACCCTGATTAATTTGGTATAAATAAAATAAGCATCTTGACAACATAGTTTGTATATGTTTGTTTGAATGGTTTTTAATTCCACTAGATGACACCCATTTTGTATTGGGGAGTAGGCTGGAGTACCAAGTGAAAACCCCTGCACAACCTTTCGTAAAAGGAAGCTGTAAAAAATTCCTATGTATTTACAGTATTTAATACTGTTTTCTGTACATTTAATAATGTTTTCTGTACATTACTTATTGGTATTACTTTTCTGTTTTAGGTCCTGATGAGTAAAGACTATGTTCTTATTAAAGGCTACCCAGGAACAGGTATTATTAATCATTATATAAAGGGGAGATAAATGAGATGCAAATTTTATAATTAAGCACTAAAAGAAGAACAACAAATAACAAGGACATATCTGCTGGCATAATGATTTATTGTAATAATCTAAGAACATAAGCATGGCACACCTACATAAAACATACACTGAAACTACATAATGCAGGGCCAAAGGATGCTGCCATTATTTATAAAAATACACAGAATGTTTATAATGTTACAGGAATTAATTTTACTTTTTTATTAACTTTCTGTTTGTTTCACCTACTGTATGTAAACTTGTGTTCTTGTTTACAATTTATGAAGACTATAAAACTGTTCAGTTAAGACTCATGTCATCCTTAACATAAAATTCAAAAACCAACTGTATCCACCACTGTTATTTTTTTTACTTTGAAAGTTTTGTTTTATTTTTCTAATGTTTTGGTTAAACTGTCACCATTACAGTTTTGCTAAAATATATATTTTGTTATCATTAGGTAAAACAGCCACCATAGTTGCAATTGTACGAGTTTTGAACCTCTTAGGATTGTCCGTGTTATTAACCAGCTATACACACTCGGCAGTTGACAATATACTACTGAAACTGATCAAAGTAAGCTCACATACTTAAACTATTAACAAACAAATACAAAATAATTATATTTAAATTTACAGTTGCAAACGACCTTGTACAAAACTGGTCTTTTTAATTTTTTGTCTCTTGTTGAAAGCAGTAAATTGGATGTAATAAAACCAAGGTTGTATGATATAACCTGTTCCAAAATTAGCAATAAAAAATATTGCAACTATACAGTGAGAAAAGTATTAATGATATTCATTTAGGCTTGATTGTTTGAATGGTGTTTAATGCCATTTTTTAGCTATAGTGTGGCATCCAGATGTTATTGGGAGATCAAGCAGGAGACAACCCCCCTCCTTAGGTAGGAAAACTGAATATAATATGAATTGTATCAACCATACCCTGCCTGCAGTGAGACTGGAACATTCAACCTCAGTGTTGACAGGCACATGATCAATACTAGATGACTAACTACGTTAACCACTTGGCCACAGAGGCCTCATTTTGAAATTTGATAAAGAATTTATAGAGTAAAAACAGGGCTTCATGACAGTCAAACTTTAAATTATGACTCATATTATATTCAGGGCACCTGTTTACTATGGACATTGCAAATGGCTGCTACTTTATACACATGCTCAACTGTATACTTTATTGTAGTTCACATTTCATATTCTATTGCAGACATAATGAAATTTATTTGTCTATATATATTTATGTGTCGTGATACCTTTGCTTTGACTGGGACCATACTGGGAGGGTCCCACGGAGCAGCCCAGCGTGTCCCCGGGTGGCGGATAGGGGAGACCCTCTCGTTGGGGGGGTTGTCAGGTCATAATATGGAAAGCCTGGCCGCAGACCGTAGTGGGTAACGTGTTTGAAGAGTGCCACGCTCCTTGCACGATAAAGACCCCTTTTGTAGATTTCTAAAAAGAGTAGGCTCATTGTACAAAAGGCAAAATTTTCCGCCCTACCCAAAACTCCATACTTTTCCAGTGGCAGTCAAAATTGTATTCCCTGTGACCCATCCCACCCCCATTTTCCGTTGATTCATTGTTTGTTAACTTGTTCCCGTCCTGAATATAGCTGAAATACTGCTCGCTGGACGTAAAGCAGACATCCAATCAATCAATCAAAACATTTGCTTTGAATGCCAACGATAAGTATTGAGTAGACAAAATTAGCTACTGGCATAGGAAATATAATTTTATTATCTTTTGTGGCATTGTTTGTAATGCAAATTGTTGTTTGTGTTTTTAATTTAAAAATCTTTGTGAAATGTTACACGATTTGTTTCTATTTCAGCATAATGTCAGTTTTGTAAGACTTGGAAAGACCAGTAAAATACATCCCCAGATACAGAGTTTTTCAGCTGATGTTTT
The DNA here is from genome assembly GCA_944474755.1 of Limnoperna fortunei. Lineage (NCBI taxonomy): Eukaryota > Metazoa > Mollusca > Bivalvia > Mytilida > Modiolidae > Limnoperna > Limnoperna fortunei. Next base: position 25,507,063 of record OX104121.1, read on the forward strand.
GACACAGAAGCTTCAGTCGGTGGGAGACCTACGAGTGTTCTATAGCCAGAAGGTAGGAACACATATATCATCACAGGCGACCATGATGTACATGTATTGGTTAGTCAACCAGAGTGTGGGTTCTGTTCTTGGTTATCACTGGCGTAGCAACACAGGGATAGTAACTCTGAGTTAGACTTGGTTAAGGTGTGCTTTAACTTGTATAGAAGAAAAACCAGTTTTAGCCAGTTTTCCTACTGAAGGTCTGGATTATCATGCCCATCTTTAAAAATAGAACTGAGCTGACATTTGTGTATTCAGTTTTTGTCCATCCTAGAAATGTTTTTTTCTGATCAGATAATTTAAGAATTTCAGATTCCAAAAAAAATCATTTGTGTAGTAAAAATGCTAAAAATTGTTTTAAAAGAACAAACAACAATTTTTAGGAGTGGGTCATCCTGAACACAGCAAACAAACAACTATGTAAGAATGATCTCACATGTTCATAAGTGAAAATATCTGTAAGGGTCGTAGTCTTATATCATAAATGTAAATTGAAAACTGTGTTAGCGACCAACATCTATACAAGGAAAATCTTATGACAATTTCAATTTACTGTAGTCTCCCTCCATAGTGCCTGTATATGAAAACCACCTGTCTTACGTGATTATAGTTTCAGATCGGCTTACAGGGTAACATAATACATTTGATGATACTATTGCAGTATTGATCAGTTATGAACATTCTTTTGTCAATAGAAAGTTGTAGCTACCAGCTGTCTTGGGATAAACCATCCAGTCTTCACACAGAAACGATTTGATGTGGTTATCGTAGACGAAGCATCACAGGTTTTACTGCCAGCTTGTCTGGGACCATTATTCTGTGCAGATAGATTTGTTTTGGTAGGGGACCCCAAACAATTACCTCCTGTGGTGCAGAGTAGAGAGGCCAGGTAAGTAACTGTACCTCCTGTGGTGCAGAGTAGAGAGGCCAAGAAAGTCACTGTACCTCCTGTAGAGTAGAGAGGCCAGGTATGTCCCTGTACCTCCTGTGGTGCAGAGTAGAGAGGCAAGGTAAGTCACTGTACCTCCTGTGGTGCAGAGTAGAGAGGCAAGGTAAGTCACTGTACCTCCTGTGGTGCAGAGTAGAGAGGCAAGGTAAGTCACTACCTCCTGTGGTGCAGAGTAGAGAGGCCAGGTATGTCACTGTACCTCCTGTGGTGCAGAGTAGAGAGGCCAGGTATGTCACTGTACCTCCTGTGGTGCAGAGTAGAGAGGCCAGGTATGTCACTGTACCTCCTGTGGTGCAGAGTAGAGAGGCCAGGTAAGACACTGTCCGTCCTGTGGTGCAGAGTAGAGAGGCAAGGTCAGTCATTGTTCCTACTGTGTTGCAGAGTAGAGAGGCCAGGTAAGTCACTGTACCTCCTGTAGAGTAGAGAGGCCAGGTAAGTCCCTGTACCTTCTGTGGTGCAGAGTAGAGAGGTCAGGTAAGTCACTGTACCTCCTGTGGCGCTGAGTAGAGAGGCCAGGTAAGTTACTTTACCTCCTGTAGAGTAGAGAGGCCAGGTAAGTTACTTTACCTCCTGTAGAGTAGAGAGGCCAGGTAAGTCACTGTACCTCCTGTGGTGCAGAGTAGAGAGGCCAGGTTAGTCACTGTACCTCCTGTGGTGCAGAGTAGAGAGGCGAGGTAAGTCACCGTACCTCCTGTGGTGCAGAGTAGAGAGGCCAGGTAAGTCACTGTACCTCCTGTGATGCAGAGTAGAGAGGCAAGGTAAGACACTGTCCCTCCTGTGGTGCAGAGTATAGAGGCCAGGTATGTCACCGTACTTCCTGTGGTGCAGAGTAGAGAGGCCAGGTAAGACACCGTCCCTCCTGTGGTGCAGAGTAGAGAGGCCAGGTAAGTCACTGTACCTCCTGTGGTGCAGAGTAGAGAGGTCAGGTAAGTCCCTGTACATCCTGTGGTGCAGAGTAGAGAGGCCAGGTAAGTCACTATACCTCCTGTAGTGCAGAATAGAGAGGCCAGGTAAGTCACTACCTCCTGTGGTGTAAAGTAGAGAGGCCAGGTAAGTCACTGTTCCTCCTGTGGTGCAAAGTAGAGAGGCCAGTTAAGTCACTGTACCTCCTGTGTTGCAGAGTAGAGAGGCCAGGTAAGTCACTGTACCTCCTGTGGTGCAGAGTAGAGAGGCCAGGTATGTCACTGTACCTCCTGTGGTACAAAGTAGAGAGGCCAGTTAAGTCACTGTACCTCCTGTGGTACAAAGTAGAGAGGCCAGGTAAGTCACTGTACCTCCTGTGGTACAAAGTAGAGAGGCCAGTTAAGTCACTGTACCTCCTGTGGTGCAGAGTAGAGAGGCCAGGTTAGTCACTGTACCTCCTGTGGTGCAGAGTAGAGAGGCCAGGTTAGTCACTGTACCTCCTGTGGTGCAGAGTAGAGAGGCAATTAAGTCACTGTTCATAGTGTTTCGAAATACACTTCTAACATTATTAATTTTATTATATTATTTTTTATCAATTTTAAGGTTTCATCATATCGCCTTCCTTTTTTTCTCTTTTTTTATTGGTAAAAGGGGGAGGAGAATATGTTATTCAAAATATTAAAATATTGAAAGACTTATCAGGAGTGCATGTATGCTATCTGTCTAAACCAGAGTGTCAGTTAGTGTAGCCCTAACATACTCATTGTGAAGTCTGTCTAAAACTGTGTGGGCAGAGATGCATACTTCTAGGATTCTGTTGTACTTTCTATGGATGTGCAATGTCATAATATGGTCAACGGATTATACATTGAAAATTAAGTTTGTTGTAGATGTGTTGAAAAAAAATTAATTAGTTTCACAGAAAAATCATACAATTTAATGATTTCAATTAGCTGACAATTGAATGGAAGGAAAATTCAGTTTTAAATCAAGCATCTTGATTGTGATCCTGGAAGGAAGTTTGGAAAGATAAATGGCCAATAATGTCAAAAGGTTCAATCAATCCTATCGGAACACTGAGACACGAAGTCCCTCAGTGTCTTTTTGTGACTAAATATAATGCATTTTAAATCACATTGCATCACCATCACAATCTGCCAGTGTTGCACTCAGTTTTACCCAACACGTATAAGGATGTATGAGCAATTTCACAATCCATGTTTTACCTTATACTGTGTACTCATTATATCTTCATGGCGTAGGCTGTATGACATCTGTGTAGCACCTAGTGTCACCTAACACTGTGCAGTTTGTATTAACACACACTATGCTGTAAGGAAAAGATTAACTGTGAAAACTTCTGTAAATTGTAGAGGACTTGGAATGGATCAAAGTCTCTTTGCCATGTTAGATGGAATTGGAGGGACATATGAACTTGATCTTCAGTACAGAATGAACAGGTACAATTTAATTTTGAAAATCGAATAATTTTTCTGAAAAGTATTTGATTTTTCTTTACTGAAATCACAAATGATTAGTATTAAATTTAACAGATGAAGGCTAAATTTTCAGGAGTCTCCCTTTCTATAAGGCCCTTCTCACTAAAGGCAACTTCACATAACATCTATATATTCTCTCTTCATAAAAGTATCCCTCAATCCTGAGGTTGTTTATTAGGTTAGCCTCATGGTCTGTATGATTTTATTGTAAATTTCGGATTTTTCACTAAAGTGTTATTAGACTTGTTCTTGAAAAAAAGGGGGAAGATTTCAAGTTGTAACCTAGCACACTGAAGTTATCTCCCCCTGACACAAAATACCTTCCATGCAGATAAGCTGTGAATCTTGACACTTTGTTACATATCACACAAAGGATTTTGTTTTTCCTTAATAATAGTTGTTTCTTTCATTCATTTACATTCTGAAATAGACTCGATTTAAATATGAAGGTTAAGGTCAAGGTCATTATGCTCCATAAATTGACCTTTCCTATTTTAGGTGATAGCTTAATAGATTTTTCATCAAATGTTCGAATTTCTAAAGACAAATTGATTAGAGGTTAAATTTCAAGGTCATTTAATAAGGTATATTAGTTTAGTTGCAATAAGTGGAAAGTCTATTTTTTTCATTTTGTAGAACTAATGAACTTATATAGCTCTTTCTATTTTTAGACAGATAATGGCTTTAAGTAATTTGTTGGTATATGATGGAGCTCTTCAGTGTGGCTCGGAAATAGTAGCTAATAGTCAGTTAAAAGTTGAGATTAGTCCTAATGCAGAACAGTGGATACTTCAAGTGTTCAATCTAGAACCTTACAAGGCAGCATTATTTGTGGATACGTCAAAGGTTAGAAAAAAATTTACATAGAAGTCAAATAAAAAACTGGATACAATTTATTTATAGGATGAAATTCTGCCAGTCTTCTAATGTATTTAAGTTTGAGAAATATAGATTTCTTAAATTTGTATGAATGTATTATCGGATTTCTCCAATCAAGAAAGTTAAATTTCCATAATTTAACTATTAAGATTGGAGAAATCCGATAATCCAAGAGTTAATTAATGTAAGATTCTGTTTCTCTCATTTTAAAAAGTAGTAAATTTGCAAAATGAAGTACAAATTCTCCTAACTCCATTTTTACGTCTGTGACTTGAATACATGGTAAATGGAAGGTGTTTTGTTTATGACGTCATTAGTTCCTTTTATGACATTATCATTTACCAATCAACTGCTGAGAACAGCATTTTCACTAGTGACGAGAACCATTTTTTCCACACCGGTCAAGCATTGTGAACATAACGCAAAAATGAGAGAAATAAAGGATCAAGGGCAAGACAGGAAATCTCAGACACATGCGAAAATATTTCTTGTCTTCTTGTCTACAATGAGGCTATGCGTGGTTGGAGAACAATAGAAATCTTGTAAGCGGTTGTTGGATTTTTCTTTCTTGCCCTCAAACTGGTGTTTGATTCTTTTTCTCACTATTTCGTAAAAAAATCATGTGTTGTTTATGTCAAGAGTAGGAATTTTGAAGTAGATGTCAACAAATAGGGTTATGTACCCTGAAAGTAGTCAGTACTGTACATTTTTGAGTAAGCATGTTTGTTTGATGTGTATGACTATTGCAACATAAATCGGGTAGTGAGAGCCCAGGTTTGTTGGTGCATGCTAATATTTAAAGAGGCAGAGAAAACAAACTCAACAAAAGCAAATATTTTATAATTTTTATTGCTGAACCAAAAGTTGACATCACGTGACATTTTTTTTATAGGAAAAGGAGAGTGAAATTCAGTCACTGGTTGACACAAGGATATTTCAATCAGCTAATAATAGGCACAACATTGTCTCATTTGTTGCAGTTATAGCAACTCTACTGCTTTTAGATTCTTAGATTTTTAGAACTGCAGCAATTTTTTTTATTACAGCTAAAGGCCTCAGTGGTCCTATGGTTAGTTAATCATATACGGTCGAACCTCGTTGTCTCGAACTTGGTTGACTCGATTCTTGGTTATCTCGATATAATTTTTAAATCCCGGCATTTTTCCCATATCAACAATGAATTTCTTCCTTGGATGTGTCGATCTCTGTTGTTTTGATATTTCGCTTAACTCGATGGATTTTGGTAGTCCGGACAATATTAATTAGTGTAATTTTAACCTTGTTGTCTCGAAGTTAATTTTGCTCTTGATATCGATGTCAAAACTAACAATTTCATTTGTATTTTGTATTGTTACTTAATTTGCGTCTGTTTATTTTAAACACCTGTCATACAGTAAACACGATTATTAATTGGCAATTACAATTTGAATTCGCAATTTAATAAAATGAATTAGTAATCCGAGCGCAGTACATGCATTACTAAGGTTATTTGATGATCCGCTAATTACTGTCCGATTTTTTTTGTCATGTTTAATTAAAGTGAAAATTTCTTTTGATCTGATCAATGGTATATGTGGTCGAGTTTCATTTCTTTAAAGACATTTCTGTTATTTTTGTTGACTTGTGTGTTGCCAATTACATAATAAAACAATGTGTATTATTTAATTAGTTCTTTCGAACTGTAAGATAATAAATGTTTTTCTATGATTTCGTAATAAAGTTTATAAATATGATTACACTATTTATTAATTATTGTCGATTTATTTGAACTTCATATATCGCACACTACAAATACCGTGACAAATACAAGCGATGTTGAAGTTCGAAACCAATATACATGAAATAAATACCCTTAGATTTTTTTAAATCACATAATGAAAAAGACGTCACACCCTAGTCTCTGTTGACTCGAACTTAGGATAACTCGTTATATTTTTTACGGCCCCGCAAACTTCGACTTATTGAGGTTTGACTGTAAAATATTATCACCCTGTATGTCAAGTGTTGGGTTGCAAGTTTTAGCACACTTTGGCAAATTGTGCTGGACTTCAACTTAATTAAATAGAAATGCCAGTTTTTCTACAGAATGCCAGAACATGATCACATGATATTGCTGGAAAGGAGACCAACTTAAACACAAGTTTTATTCTTAAAATTGATAAATGTAGGTTAATTGTGTTAAAATTTGTATTACTTTGACAGGTGCCAGCCACAGAATCCAAAAATAACTCTGGTATGGTTGTAAACATTGGTGAGAGTCAGATTGTCATGGAATTAGTTCTTACATGTATCAAGGTATTAATCTTGATTTATTATAGTACCAATAGGGTATTTTGAATTTAGCTTTATAGATAAGTTTATTTTGCAACTGTTAATGTGTTAATTTTCTTATGTTGCTGATGGATTCACATAAACTCTATTGACATGTTTTCCAAGCATCAACTCCAGAAACAGTTTTGTTCCAGACCTTTTGCATATTGTACAAAAATAATATTTTTGTCTTTATGTTAAAGGGTGGTGTATCACAAGACAGTATTGGAGTTATTGCCCCCTATCGCCACCAAGTACGATTAATTCATGACAGCTTGATGGACCATTGTGTAGAAGTCAATACAGTAGATCAGTACCAGGGCAGAGACAAGGATGTGATTATTATATCATTTACAAGGAGTTTTAAGGACCAATCGTCAGACGAAAATAAGGTATTGTTATTAAAATTCTCCACTTTGTTCATACACGCTTGTTATAGCTATATACCCATGCTGACTAATTCATTAGTTGATAATTATTACATTGACAGAGATGAAATACTGAGATTTCCCAGTGAAATTAATTCTGTTAAATCATGTTAAATAAATTCACTTCTTTCGCTCTCTGAAGTGAGGTCACAGTGTTTGTCCTTAGTGATGTCCCTAGATATCATTGAAGCTCAAGAACATTCAAAACAAAGTTCCTCTACGTTTTGGACGACATATTATAATTATTTGTTATTGTAATAAACAGGATAATTAAACGCGCATCATGAATATTGAAGTATTATCAACTAATATTTGGTATATAGGTTGCTGATGAGTAGTACATGGCTGTCTGATAGGTGTCACGTGAACTTGACCTCAATTTCACTGTATAGTGTCTACGTTAAAGTTTTTTAGATTAAGGCAGTTCCTCTGTAACCATGCATGGTAGGATGATGATATTTGGTATAAAGGTTGCTGATGAGTAGTACATGACTGTCTGATAGTTGTCATCTGACCTTGACCTCAATTTCACGGTCCAGCGACTATGTTAAAGTTTTTGTATTAGGGCAGTTCCTCTGTAACCATGCAATGGTAGGGTGACAATATTTGGTATACAGGCTGCTGCTGATAACAATTTAATGCTATTTACGTAATGCTTTTGACAAAATTTATTTTCGTTACTGATGCGGAATGCAGGCGAGACATTTTTTTTCTGTGTCCATACGTGTTTTTAATGGTGTTTAATTTCATTTTCAGCAATTTTTTAACAATATCATGCATCCAGTTTTTATTTGGGGAGGCGAAGCACCCAGAGAAAACCACAGACATTCAGCACTTTTTGTGAAATCCACCACTGGAGACATTGATAAGCACTAAAACTATATAACAAACATTCATGCCTTTGGTTGGATGTTCTATCTAAGAACTATCTGCATGTTTGTCAATAAAACTAGAGTACTAAAACCTTTAAATATATGGTCAGTGTATGAATGAAAATATTTAATAAATTCAGAACTAAGAAGACTTTCCATTTAGACAATGATACCTTAAATATGTTATTCTGGAACTAATTAAAACAATAGTGAAGTTTCTGCCTCTCTCAGGGGAATCCAATGTAAAAGGACAAAAGTTTTATTACAAAAAATGTTGTCTTGCAGTCTGGTGAACTATTGAAAGATATACGAAGATTGAATGTGGCAGTGTCTAGAGCTAAGAAAAAGTTAATAATGGTAGGAGATATGCAGACTTTGACGATGTACCAGCCTTTGTCTGTGATACTAGAAATGATGGCAAAGGATGACCTTATATCCTTTAATATGCGTCATGGCTTGATATGATAGATAGAGAGTGTATATTTCAGGATTTAATTTTTGCTTAACTTTCAGCAGTTATTACAGCTATATTTAAGATGAGCAAGTTAAGAAACAATAAATCAACTGCAGGAAATGGGATGGACCCTGGGCACAATATTTCGACTGACAAAATTTTATGCCAGATCATATGTTCCTAAACTGCATTGTTAAAATTGTCACAAATGCAGATTTGTTTAAGCAGAATGCACCTTGGGTGGATTTCCCCTTTTGCACTTTTCTACAGTGAGGGTGAGAAAAAAGTGGGCAAAACTTTTAACCTGCCTACCCTGCCGACCCTCTGAAATGAATAAACAGTTTATTTTATTGGTCATTATACATGCAAGTATAATCCAATAAAATAAGCTGATAAACATTTATGTTTGCTATTTGACAAACAAAAGATTTATAGTAGGGTGAACATTTGTGGAGTGGCCAATATGTGCTGGTGAAGAAAGTAAAATTCCCCTAAGCTGTATTAGTTTAGTAGACTTCGATCTGTCAATATACAGTATGTGTACCAGTTGTATAAGTTGGATGCATGGTACAGAGTATTGTGTCCTAAATCATGTTTCTCAAAGTGCTTGACTTGACCGTTATCTTTTATATACTGATCCCAATATCAGTATACTTCGTTAATTTCACCAAGTGGCATCCTTGTACATTCAGGTTGGTTCTCATTCCGTGGAAGAGTATCTGAGAGTATATTTTTTAATATTTGTGTTCTCTTTTTGAACACGAAATATAGTTTTCATAAAACATTATGTAATGCCACGTAAACTAGTTTATTTTTTATTATTTATTATCGTAAGTTCAAATAGAATGGCAAAATATTTTTTGTTTTCAGGCATTATTATCTTTAAAATATTTAAATCAAATACTAATTGAAGCAACTGCTACTTAGAAACAATATGATGCATATTGATTTTGCAGTCTGTAGGTTAAGATCAAATCGATAATCATAAATGAGTTCAGATTTTATATAAGAATTTGTCCCCTGACATTTCTTTTTATCTCATCACACATGCATGAATGATGCTACTTGGGGGAAAAAAGTGCAAAGCAAAAATTATTAGATGCTATTGATTTTGGATTGACAGCAGGTGTCAATATACAGTTATTTAATGCCTGTTCATGGAGCAGTCAAAACTATTATCCCGAGGTGCTGGAGATGATTTAGGAACTGTTGCCCGAGGCTGCAGGCCGAATGCAACAGTTCCTAAATCATCTCCAGCACCTCAGGATAATAGTTTTGACTGCTCCATGAACAGGCATTAAATAACTGTTTTATTAACTTATAGACTTTACAGAGAGAGTGATCACATTAAAGGATCTTGGTTGGCCATGTTTAAACTTTTGGATGCCATTGGTTGATCAAATCCTTGATCTTCTTCTGAGATGCTAACAAATCTTTTAGGTTTGCGTTCGTCCATTATGAGTGACAATCTTCAAATGACATGAATGAGATGGTAGTCTGTGCGCTTGACACTGGGCAACGTTCTCGTGCATGGAACAGTCATTCCGGAAGGAGTGAAACAGTTAACTGTTACACGCTGACGTCATTTTGGAAAAAAATTAATGAAAACATTAGAAATTACTTCATATGAAAAATACATACTATAAGTTAATAAAGGTTACTGTCACAGCAGGGTACACAACTGCAGAATTGAGCGAACCTTTTTATCAGAGTAATGCCTCATTTTCTTTTGAAAATGCTATCATTCATTTACCCTAATTGGATGTATATAATACACACTATAACATAATACATACCCAATACAAATGTTCTTACAGGAGATGACTCAAGTAATTCAGTTTCAATTAATCTGGCTTGTTCTGTACAATGCTCACCTATGAAACTAGGCTTTTTTACAGTAAATTGATGATCTATTTACCAACATATGCTACTTAAAGTTTATTTAAAAAAATAAAAAGTCTTGTGTAGGTTTGCTTCTGTTGGTTCTGTGTTGAACAAGTGTAGTTTTTGTTTTGTGTTGGTGTGTTTGTGGTGTTGGGGTATGTATGTTGGTTGTTGGTTCTGTGTTGGACAGGTGTAGTTTTTGTTTTGTGTTGGTGTGTTTGTAGTGTTAAGGTATGTATGTTTGTTGTTGGTTCTGTGTTGGGCAGATGTGGTTTTTTTGTGTTGGTGTGTTTGTGGTGTTGGGGTATGCATGTTGGTTGTTGGTTCTGTGCTGGAAAGGTGGTTTTTGTTTTATGTTGGTGTGTTTGTGGTGTTGGGGTATGCATGTTGGTTGTTGGTTCTGTGTTGGACAGGTGTAGTTTTTATTTTATGTTGGTGTGTTTGTGGTGTTAGGGTATGTATGTTGGTTGTTGGTTCTGTGTTGGACAGGTGTAGTTTTTGTTTTGTGTTTGTGTGTTTGTGGTGTTGGGGTATGTATGTTGGTTGTTGGTTATGTCTTGGACAGGTGTAGTTTTTGTTTTGTGTTTGTGTGTTTGTGGTGTTAAGGTATGTATGTTGGTTGTTGGTTCTGTGTTGGACAGGTGTATTTTTTGTTTTGTGTTGGTGTGTTTGTGGTGTTGGGGTATGTATGTTTGTTGTTGGTTCTGTGTTGTAGAAGTGCAGTTTTTGTTTTGTGTTGGTGTGTTTGTGGTGTTGGGGTATGTATGTTGGTTGTTGGTTCTGTGTTGGACAGGTGTAGTTTTTGTTTTGTGTTGGTGTGTTTGTGGTGTTGGGGTATGTATGTTGGTTGTTGGTTCTGTGTTGGACAGGTGTAGTTTTTGTTTTGTGTTGGTGTGTTTGTGGTGTTAGGGTATGTATGTTGGTTGTTGGTTCTGTGTTGGACAGGTGTAGTTTTTGTTTTGTGTTGGTGTGTTTGTGGTGTTGGGGTATGTATGTTGGTTATTGGTTCTGTGTTGGGCAGGTGTAGTTTTTGTTTTGTGGTGTTGGGGTATGTATGTTGGTTGTTGGTTCTGTATTGGGCAGGTGTAGTTTTTGTTTTGTGCTGGTCTGTTTGTGGTGTTGGGGTATGTATGTTGGTTGTTGGTTCTGTGTTGGACAGGTGTAGTTTTTGTTTTGTGTTGGTGTGTTTGTGGTGTTGGGGTATGTATGTTGGTTGTTGGTTCTGTGTTGGACAGGTGTAGTTTTTGTTTTGTGTTGGTGTGTTTGTGGTGTTAGGGTATGTATGTTGGTTGTTGGTTCTGTGTTGGACAGGTGTAGTTTTTGTTTTGTGTTTGTGTGTTTGTAGTGTTGGGGTATGTATGTTGGTTGTTGGTTCTGTGTTGGACAGGTGTAGTTTTTGTTTTGTGTTGGTGTGTTTGTGGTGTTAGGGTATGTATGCTGGCAGTTGGTTCTGTGTTGGACAGGCGTAGTTTTTGTTTTGTGGTGGTCTGTTTGTGGTGTTGGGGTATGTATGTTGGTTGTTGGTTCTGTGTTGGACAGGTGTAGTTTTGTTTTGTGTTTGTGTGTTTGTGGTGTTAGGTTATGTATGTTGGTTGTTGGTTCTGTGTTGGACAGGTGTAGTTTTTGTTTTGTGTTTGTGTGTTTGTGGTGTTGGGGTATGTATGTTGGTTGTTGGTTCTGTGTTGGACAGGTGTAGTTTTTGTTTTGTGTTTGTGGTGTTAGGGTATGTATGTTGGTTGTTGGTTCTGTGTTGGACAGGTGTAGTTTTTGTTTTGTGTTGGTGTGTTTGTGGTGTTAGAGTATGTATGCTGGCTGTTGGTTCTGTGTTCGACAGGCGTAGTTTTTGTTTTGTGGTGGTCTGTTTGTGGTGTTGGGGTATGTATGTTGGTTGTTGGTTCTGTGTTGGACAGGTGTAGTTTTGTTTTGTGTTTGTGTGTTTGTGGTGTTGGGGTATGTATGTTGGTTGTTGGTTCTGTGTAGGACAGGTGTAGTTTTTGTTTTGTGTTGGTGTGTTTGTGGTGTTGGGGTATGTATGTTGGTTGTTGGTTCTGTGTTGGACAGGTGTAGTTTTTGTTTTTTGTTGGTGTGTTTGTGGTGTTAGGGTATGTATGTTGGTTGTTGGTTCTGTGTTGGACAGGTGTAGTTTTTGTTTTGTGTTGGTGTGTTTGTGGTGTTGGGGTATGTATGTTGGTTATTGGTTCTGTGTTGGACAGGTGTAGTTTTTGTTTTGTGTTTGTGTGTTTGTGGTGTTAAGGTATGTATGTTGGTTGTTGGTTCTGTGTTGGACAGGTGTATTTTTTGTTTTGTGTTGGTGTGTTTGTGGTGTTGGGGTATGTATGTTTGTTGTTGGTTCTGTGTTGTAGAAGTGCAGTTTTTGTTTTGTGTTGGTGTGTTTGTGGTGTTGGGGTATGTATGTTGGTTGTTGGTTCTGTGTTGGACAGGTGTAGTTTTTGTCTTGTGTTGGTGTGTTTGTGGTGTTGGGGTATGTATGTTGGTTGTTGGTTCTGTGTTGGACAGGTGTAGTTTTTGTTTTGTGTTGGTGTGTTTGTGGTGTTAGGGTATGTATGTTGGTTGTTGGTTCTGTGTTGGACAGGTGTAGTTTTTGTTTTGTGTTGGTGTGTTTGTGGTGTTGGGGTATGTATGTTGGTTATTGGTTCTGTGTTGGGCAGGTGTAGTTTTTGTTTTGTGGTGTTGGGGTATGTATGTTGGTTGTTGGTTCTGTATTGGGCAGGTGTAGTTTTTGTTTTGTGCTGGTCTGTTTGTGGTGTTGGGGTATGTATGTTGGTTGTTGGTTCTGTGTTGGACAGGTGTAGTTTTTGTTTTGTGTTGGTGTGTTTGTGGTGTTGGGGTATGTATGTTGGTTGTTGGTTCTGTGTTGGACAGGTGTAGTTTTTGTTTTGTGTTGGTGTGTTTGTGGTGTTAGGGTATGTATGTTGGTTGTTGGTTCTGTGTTGGACAGGTGTAGTTTTTGTTTTGTGTTTGTGTGTTTGTGGTGTTGGGGTATGTATGTTGGTTGTTGGTTCTGTGTTGGACAGGTGTAGTTTTTGTTTTGTGTTGGTGTGTTTGTGGTGTTAGGGTATGTATGCTGGCAGTTGGTTCTGTGTTGGACAGGCGTAGTTTTTGTTTTGTGGTGGTCTGTTTGTGGTGTTGGGGTATGTATGTTGGTTGTTGGTTCTGTGTTGGACAGGTGTAGTTTTGTTTTGTGTTTGTGTGTTTGTGGTGTTAGGTTATGTATGTTGGTTGTTGGTTCTGTGTTGGACAGGTGTAGTTTTTGTTTTGTGTTTGTGTGTTTGTGGTGTTGGGGTATGTATGTTGGTTGTTGGTTCTGTGTTGGACAGGTGTAGTTTTTGTTTTGTGTTTGTGTGTTTGTGGTGTTAGGGTATGTATGTTGGTTGTTGGTTCTGTGTTGGACAGGTGTAGTTTTTGTTTTGTGTTGGTGTGTTTGTGGTGTTAGAGTATGTATGCTGGCTGTTGGTTCTGTGTTCGACAGGCGTAGTTTTTGTTTTGTGGTGGTCTGTTTGTGGTGTTGGGGAATGTATGTTGGTTGTTGGTTCTGTGTTGGACAGGTGTAGTTTTGTTTTGTGTTTGTGTGTTTGTGGTGTTGGGGTATGTATGTTGGTTGTTGGTTCTGTGTAGGACAGGTGTAGTTTTTGTTTTGTGTTGGTGTGTTTGTGGTGTTGGGGTATGTATGTTGGTTGTTGGTTCTGTGTTGGACAGGTGTAGTTTTTGTTTTTTGTTGGTGTGTTTGTGGTGTTAGGGTATGTATGTTGGTTGTTGGTTCTGTGTTGGACAGGTGTAGTTTTTGTTTTGTGTTGGTGTGTTTGTGGTGTTGGGGTATGTATGTTGGTTATTGGTTCTGTGTTGGGCAGGTGTAGTTTTTGTTTTGTGGTGTTGGGGTATGTATGTTGGTTGTTGGTTCTGTATTGGGCAGGTGTAGTTTTTGTTTTGTTCTGGTCTGTTTGTGGTGTTGGGGTATGTATGTTGGTTGTTGGTTCTGTGTTGGGCAGGTGTAGCTTTTGTTTTATGTTGGTGTGTTTGTGGTGTTGGGGTATGTATGTTGGTTGTTGGTTCTGTGTTGGACAGGTGTAGTTTTTGTTTTGTGTTTGTGTGTTTGTGATGTTGGGGTATGTATGTTGGTTGTTGGTTCTGTGTTAGACAGTTGTAGTTTTTGTTTTGTGTTTGTGTGTTTGTGGTGTTAGGGTATGTATGTTGGTTGTTGGTTCTGTGTTGGACAGGTGTAGTTTTTGTTTTGTGTTTGTGTGTTTGTGGTGTTGGGGTATGTATGTTTGTTGTTGGTTCTGTGTTGGAGAAGTGTAGTTTTTGTTTTGTGTTTCTGTGTTTGTGGTGTTGGGGTATGTATGTTTGTTGTTGGTTCTGTGTTGGAGAAGTGTAGTTTTTGTTTTGTGTTTGTGTGTTTGTGGTGTTGGGGTATGTATGTTGGTTGTTGGTTCTGTATTGGACAGGTGTAGTTTTTGTTTTGTGTTTGTGTGTTTGTGGTGTTAGGGTATGTATGTTGGTTGTTGGTTCTGTGTTGGACAGGTGTAGTTTTTGTTTTGTGTTGGTGTGTTTGTGGTGTTAGGGTATGTATGCTGGCTGTTGGTTCTGTGTTGGACAGGCGTAGTTTTTGTTTTGTGGTGGTCTGTTTGTGGTGTTGGGGTATGTATGTTGGTTGTTGGTTCTGTGTTGGACAGGTGTAGTTTTGTTTTGTGTTTGTGTGTTTGTGGTGTTAGGGTATGTATGTTGGTTGTTGGTTCTGTGTTGGACAGGTGTAGTTTTTGTTGTGTGTTTGTGGTGTTAGGGTATGTATGTTGGTTGTTGGTTCTGTGTTGGACAGGTGTAGTTTTTGTTTTGTGTTTGTGGTGTTAGAGTATGTATGCTGGCTGTTGGTTCTGTGTTGGACAGGCGTAGTTTTTGTTTTGTGGTGGTCTGTTTGTGGTGTTGGGGTATGTATGTTGGTTGTTGGTTCTGTGTTGGACAGGTGTAGTTTTGTTTTGTGTTTGTGTGTTTGTGGTGTTGGGGTATGTATGTTGGTTGTTGGTTCTGTGTTGGACAGGTGTAGTTTTTGTTTTGTGTTGGTGTGTTTGTGGTGTTGGGGTATGTATGTTGGTTGTTGGTTCTGTGTTGGACAGGTGTAGTTTTTGTTTTGTGTTGGTGTGTTTGTGGTGTTAGGGTATGTATGTTGGTTGTTGGTTCTGTGTTGGACAGATGTAGTTTTTGTTTTGTGTTGGTGTGTTTGTGGTGTTGGGGTATGTATGTTGGTTATTGGTTCTGTGTTGGGTAGGTGTAGTTTTTGTTTTGTGGTGTTGGGGTATGTATGTTGGTTGTTGGTTCTGTATTGGGCAGGTGTAGTTTTTGTTTTGTTCTGGTCTGTTTGTGGTGTTGGGGTATGTATGTTGGTTGTTGGTTCTGTGTTGGGCAGGTGTAGCTTTTGTTTTATGTTGGTGTGTTTGTGGTGTTGGGGTATGTATGTTGGTTGTTGGTTCTGTGTTGGACAGGTGTAGTTTTTGTTTTGTGTTTGTGTGTTTGTGGTGTTGGGGTATGTATGTTGGTTGTTGGTTCTGTGTTAGACAGTTGAAGTTTTTGTTTTGTGTTTGTGTGTTTGTGGTGTTAGGGTATGTATGTTGGTTGTTGGTTCTGTGTTGGACAGGTGTAGTTTTTGTTTTGTGTTTGTGTGTTTGTGGTGTTGGGGTATGTATGTTTGTTGTTGGTTCTGTGTTGGAGAAGTGTAGTTTTTGTTTTGTGTTTGTGTGTTTGTGGTGTTGGGGTATGTATGTTGGTTGTTGGTTCTGTGTTGGACAGGTGTAGTTTTTGTTTTGTGTTTGTGTGTTTGTGGTGTTAGGGTATGTATGTTGGTTGTTGGTTCTGTGTTGGACAGGTGTAGTTTTTGTTTTGTGTTGGTGTGTTTGTGGTGTTAGGGTATGTATGCTGGCTGTTGGTTCTGTGTTGGACAGGCGTAGTTTTTGTTTTGTGGTGGTCTGTTTGTGGTGTTGGGGTATGTATGTTGGTTGTTGGTTCTGTGTTGGACAGGTGTAGTTTTGTTTGTGTTTGTGTGTTTGTGGTGTTGGGGTATGTATGTTGGTTGTTGGTTCTGTGTTGGACAGGTGTAGTTTTTGTTTTGTGTTTGTGTGTTTGTGGTGTTGGGGTATGTATGTTGGTTGTTGGTTCTGTGTTGGACAGGTGTAGTTTTTGTTTTGTGTTTGTGTGTTTGTTGTGTTAAGGTATGTATGTTCGTTGTTGGTTCTGTGTTGGACAGGTGTATTTTTTGTTTTGTGTTGGTGTGTTTGTGGTGTTAGGGTATGTATATTGGTTGTTGGTTCTGTGTTGAACAGGTGTAGTTTTTGTTTTGTGTTGGTGTGTTTGTGGTGTTGGGGTATGTATGTTGGTTATTGGTTCTGTGTTGGGCAGGTGAAGTTTTTGTTTTGTGGTGTTGGGGTATGTATGTTGGTTGTTGGTTCTGTATTGGGCAGGTGTAGTTTTTGTTTTGTGCTGGTCTGTTTGTGTTGTTGGGGTATGTATGTTGGTTGTTGGTTCTATGTTGGGCAGGTGTAGCTTTTGTTTTATGTTGGTGTGTTTGTGGTGTTGGGGTATGTATGTTGGATGTTGGTTCTGTGTTGGACAGGTGTAGTTTTTGTTTTGTGTTTGTGTGTTTGTGGTGTTGGGGTATGTATGTTGGTTGTTGGTTCTGTGTTATACAGTTGTAGTTTTTGTTTTGTGTTTGTGTGTTTGTGGTGTTAGGGTATGTATGTTGGTTGTTGGTTCTGTGTTGGACAGGTGTAGTTTTTGTTTTGTGTTTCTGTGTTTGTGGTGTTGGGGTATGTATGTTTGTTGTTGGTTCTGTGTTGGAGAAGTGTAGTTTTTGTTTTGTGTTTGTGTATTTGTGGTGTTGGGGTATGTATGTTGGTTGTTGGTTCTGTGTTGGACAGGTGTAGTTTTTGTTTTGTGTTGGTGTGTTTGTGGTGTTGGGGTATGTATGTTGGTTGTTGGTTCTGTGTTGGACAGGTGTAGTTTTTGTTTTGTGTTTGTGTGTTTGTGGTGTTGGGGTATGTATGTTGGTTATTGGTTCTGTGTTGGGTAGGTGTAGTTTTTGTTTTGTGGTGTTGGGGTATGTATGTTGGTTGTTGGTTATGTATTGGGCAGGTGTAGTTTTTGTTTTGTTCTGGTCTGTTTGTGGTGTTGGGGTATGTATGTTGGTTGTTGGTTCTGTGTTGGGCAGGTGTAGCTTTTGTTTTATGTTGGTGTGTTTGTGGTGTTGGGGTATGTATGTTGGTTGTTGGTTCTGTGTTGGACAGGTGTAGTTTTTGTTTTGTGTTTGTGTGTTTGTGGTGTTGGGGTATGTATGTTGGTTGTTGGTTCTGTGTTAGACAGTTGTAGTTTTTGTTTTGTGTTTGTGTGTTTGTGGTGTTAGGGTATGTATGTTGGTTGTTGGTTCTGTGTTGGACAGGTGTAGTTTTTGTTTTGTGTTTGTGTGTTTGTGGTGTTGGGGTATGTATGTTTGTTGTTGGTTCTGTGTTGGAGAAGTGTAGTTTTTGTTTTGTGTTTGTGTGTTTGTGGTGTTGGGGTATGTATGTTGGTTGTTGGTTCTGTGTTGGACAGGTGTAGTTTTTGTTTTGTGTTTGTGTGTTTGTGGTGTTAGGGTATGTATGTTGGTTGTTGGTTCTGTGTTGGACAGGTGTAGTTTTTGTTTTGTGTTGGTGTGTTTGTGGTGTTAGGGTATGTATGCTGGCTGTTGGTTCTGTGTTGGACAGGCGTAGTTTTTGTTTTGTGGTGGTCTGTTTGTGGTGTTGGGGTATGTATGTTGGTTGTTGGTTCTGTGTTGGACAGGTGTAGTTTTGTTTGTGTTTGTGTGTTTGTGGTGTTGGGGTATGTATGTTGGTTGTTGGTTCTGTGTTGGACAGGTGTAGTTTTTGTTTTGTGTTTGTGTGTTTGTGGTGTTGGGGTATGTATGTTGGTTGTTGGTTCTGTGTTGGACAGGTGTAGTTTTTGTTTTGTGTTTGTGTGTTTGTTGTGTTAAGGTATGTATGTTCGTTGTTGGTTCTGTGTTGGACAGGTGTATTTTTTGTTTTGTGTTGGTGTGTTTGTGGTGTTAGGGTATGTATATTGGTTGTTGGTTCTGTGTTGAACAGGTGTAGTTTTTGTTTTGTGTTGGTGTGTTTGTGGTGTTGGGGTATGCATGTTGGTTATTGGTTCTGTGTTGGGCAGGTGTAGTTTTTGTTTTGTGGTGTTGGGGTATGTATGTTGGTTGTTGGTTCTGTATTGGGCAGGTGTAGTTTTTGTTTTGTGCTGGTCTGTTTGTGTTGTTGGGGTATGTATGTTGGTTGTTGGTTCTATTTTGGGCAGGTGTAGCTTTTGTTTTATGTTGGTGTGTTTGTGGTGTTGGGGTATGTATGTTGGTTGTTGGTTCTGTGTTGGACAGGTGTAGTTTTTGTTTTGTGTTTGTGTGTTTGTGGTGTTGGGGTATGTATGTTGGTTGTTGGTTCTGTGTTATACAGTTGTAGTTTTTGTTTTGTGTTTGTGTGTTTGTGGTGTTAGGGTATGTATGTTGGTTGTTGGTTCTGTGTTGGACAGGTGTAGTTTTTGTTTTGTGTTTCTGTGTTTGTGGTGTTGGGGTATGTATGTTTGTTGTTGGTTCTGTGTTGGAGAAGTGTAGTTTTTGTTTTGTGTTTGTGTATTTGTGGTGTTGGGGTATGTATGTTGGTTGTTGGTTCTGTGTTGGACAGGTGTAGTTTTTGTTTTGTGTTGGTGTGTTTGTGGTGTTGGGGTATGTAGGTTGGTTGTTGGTTCTGTGTTGGACAGGTGTAGTTTTTGTTTTGTGTTTGTGTGTTTGTGGTGTTAGGGTATGTATGTTGGTTGTTGGTTCTGTGTTGGACAGGTGTAGTTTTTGTTTTGTGTTGGTGTGTTTGTGGTGTTAGGTTATGTATGCTGGCTGTTGGTTCTGTGTTGGACAGGCGTAGTTTTTGTTTTGTGGTGGTCTGTTTGTGGTGTTGGGGTATGTATGTTGGTTGTTGGTTCTGTGTTGGACAGGTGTAGTTTTGTTTTGTGTTTGTGTGTTTGTGGTGTTAGGGCATGTATGTTGGTTGTTGGTTCTGTGTTGGACAGGTGTAGTTTTTGTTTTGTGTTTGTGTGTTTGTGGTGTTGGGGTATGTATGATGGTTGTTGGTTCTGTGTTGGACAGGTGTAGTTTTTGTTTTGTGTTTGTGTGTTTGTGGTGTTAGGGTATGTATGTTGGTTGTTGGTTCTGTGTTGGACAGGTGTATTTTTTGTTCTGTGTTGGTGTGTTTGTGGTGTTGGGGTATGTATGTTTGTTGTTGGTTCTGTGTTGGAGAAGTGTAGTTTTTGTTTTGTGTTTGTGTGTTTGTGGTGTTGGGGTATGTATGTTGGTTGTTGGTTCTGTGTTGGACAGGTGTAGTTTTTGTTTTGTGTTGGTGTGTTTGTGGTGTTATGGCATGTATGTTGGTTGTTGGTTCTGTGTTGGACAGGTGTTGTTTTTGTTTTGTGTTTGTGTGTTTGTGGTGTTAGGGTATGTATGTTGGTTGTTGGTTCTGTGTTGGACAGGTGTAGTTTTTGTTTTGTGTTGGTGTGTTTGTGGTGTTAGGGTATGTATGCTGGCTGTTGGTTCTATGTTGGACAGGCGTAGTTTTTGTTTTGTGGTGGTCTGTTTGTGGTGTTGGGGTATGTATGTTGGTTGTTGGTTCTGTGTTGGACAGGTGTAGTTTTGTTTTGTGTTTGTGTGTTTGTGGTGTTAGTGTATGTATGTTGGTTGTTGGTTCTGTGTTGGACAGGTGTAGTTTTTGTTTTGTGTTTGTGGTGTTGGGGTATGTATGTTGGTTGTTGGTTCTGTGTTGGACAGGTGTAGTTTTTGTTTTGTGTTGGTGTGTTTGTGGTGTTAGGGTATGTATGTTGGTTGTTGGTTCTGTGTTGGACAGGTGTAGTTTTTGTTTTGTGTTGGTGTGTTTGTGGTGTTGGGGTATGTATGTTGGTTATTAGTTCTGTGTTGGGCAGGTGTAGTTTTTGTTTTGTGGTGTTGGGGTATTATGTTGGTTGTTGGTTCTGTATTGGGCAGGTGTAGTTTTTGTTTTGTTCTGGTCTGTTTGTGGTGTTGGGGTATGTATGTTGGTTGTTGGTTCTGTGTTGGGCAGGTGTAGCTTTTGTTTTATGTTGGTGTGTTTGTGGTGTTGGGGTATGTATGTTGGTTGTTGGTTCTGTGTTGGACAGGTGTAGTTTTTGTTTTGTGTTTGTGTGTTTGTGGTGTTGGGGTATGTATGTTGGTTGTTGGTTCTGTGTTAGACAGTTGTAGTTTTTGTTTTGTGTTTGTGTGTTTGTGGTGTTGGGGTATGTATGTTTGTTGTTGGTTCTGTGTTGGAGAAGTGTAGTTTTTGTTTTGTGTTTGTGTGTTTGTGGTGTTGGGGTATGTATGTTGGTTGTTGGTTCTGTGTTGGACAGGTGTAGTTTTTGTTTTGTGTTTGTGTGTTTGTGGTGTTAGGGTATGTATGTTGGTTGTTGGTTCTGTGTTGGACAGGTGTAGTTTTTGTTTTGTGTTTGTGTGTTTGTGGTGTTGGGGTATGTATGTTTGTTGTTGGTTCTGCGTTGGAGAAGTGTAGTTTTTGTTTTGTGTTTGTGTGTTTGTGGTGTTGGGGTATGTATGTTGGTTGTTGGTTCTGTGTTGGACAGGTGTAGTTTTTGTTTTGTGTTTGTGTGTTTGTGGTGTTAGGGTATGTATGTTGGTTGTTGGTTCTGTGTTGGACAGGTGTAGTTTTTGTTTTGTGTTGGTGTGTTTGTGGTGTTAGGGTATGTATGCTGGCTGTTGGTTCTGTGTTGGACAGGCGTAGTTTTTGTTTTGTGGTGGTCTGTTTGTGGTGTTGGGGTATGTATGTTTGTTGTTGGTTCTGTGTTGGACAGGTGTAGTTTTGTTTGTGTTTGTGTGTTTGTGGTGTTAGGGGTATGTATGTTGGTTGTTGGTTCTGTGTTGGACAGGTGTAGTTTTTGTTTTGTGTTTGTGTGTTTGTGGTGTTGGGGTATGTATGTTGGTTGTTGTTTCTGTGTTGGACAGGTGTAGTTTTTGTTTTGTGTTTGTGTGTTTGTTGTGTTAAGGTATGTATGTTCGTTGTTGGTTCTGTGTTGGACAGGTGTATTTTTTGTTTTGTGTTGGTGTGTTTGTGGTGTTAGGGTATGTATATTGGTTGTTGGTTCTGTGTTGAACAGGTGTAGTTTTTGTTTTGTGTTGGTGTGTTTGTGGTGTTGGGGTATGTATGTTGGTTATTGGTTCTGTGTTGGGCAGGTGTAGTTTTTGTTTTGTGGTGTTGGGGTATGTATGTTGGTTGTTGGTTCTGTATTGGGCAGGTGTAGTTTTTGTTTTGTGCTGGTCTGTTTGTGGTGTTGGGGTATGTATGTTGGTTGTTGGTTCTATGTTGGGCAGGTGTAGCTTTTGTTTTATGTTGGTGTGTTTGTGGTGTTGGGGTATGTATGTTGGTTGTTGGTTCTGTGTTGGACAGGTGTAGTTTTTGTTTTGTGTTTGTGTGTTTGTGGTGTTGGGGTATGTATGTTGGTTGTTGGTTCTGTGTTGGACAGGTGTAGTTTTTGTTTTGTGTTGGTGTGTTTGTGGTGTTAGGTTATGTATGCTGGCTGTTGGTTCTGTGTTGGACAGGCGTAGTTTTTGTTTTGTGGTGGTCTGTTTGTGGTGTTGGGGTATGTATGTTGGTTGTTGGTTCTGTGTTGGACAGGTGTAGTTTTGTTTTGTGTTTGTGTGTTTGTGGTGTTAGGGCATGTATGTTGGTTGTTGGTTCTGTGTTGGACAGGTGTAGTTTTTGTTTTGTGTTTGTGTGTTTGTGGTGTTGGGGTATGTATGATGGTTGTTGGTTCTGTGTTGGACAGGTGTAGTTTTTGTTTTGTGTTTGTGTGTTTGTGGTGTTAGGGTATGTATGTTGGTTGTTGGTTCTGTGTTGGACAGGTGTATTTTTTGTTCTGTGTTGGTGTGTTTGTGGTGTTGGGGTATGTATGTTTGTTGTTGGTTCTGTGTTGGAGAAGTGTAGTTTTTGTTTTGTGTTTGTGTGTTTGTGGTGTTGGGGTATGTATGTTGGTTGTTGGTTCTGTGTTGGACAGGTGTAGTTTTTGTTTTGTGTTGGTGTGTTTGTGGTGTTATGGCATGTATGTTGGTTGTTGGTTCTGTGTTGGACAGGTGTTGTTTTTGTTTTGTGTTTGTGTGTTTGTGGTGTTAGGGTATGTATGTTGGTTGTTGGTTCTGTGTTGGACAGGTGTAGTTTTTGTTTTGTGTTGGTGTGTTTGTGGTGTTAGGGTATGTATGCTGGCTGTTGGTTCTGTGTTGGACAGGCGTAGTTTTTGTTTTGTGGTGGTCTGTTTGTGGTGTTGGGGTATGTATGTTGGTTGTTGGTTCTGTGTTGGACAGGTGTAGTTTTGTTTTGTGTTTGTGTGTTTGTGGTGTTAGTGTATGTATGTTGGTTGTTGGTTCTGTGTTGGACAGGTGTAGTTTTTGTTTTGTGTTTGTGGTGTTGGGGTATGTATGTTGGTTGTTGGTTCTGTGTTGGACAGGTGTAGTTTTTGTTTTGTGTTGGTGTGTTTGTGGTGTTAGGGTATGTATGTTGGTTGTTGGTTCTGTGTTGGACAGGTGTAGTTTTTGTTTTGTGTTGGTGTGTTTGTGGTGTTGGGGTATGTATGTTGGTTATTAGTTCTGTGTTGGGCAGGTGTAGTTTTTGTTTTGTGGTGTTGGGGTATTATGTTGGTTGTTGGTTCTGTATTGGGCAGGTGTAGTTTTTGTTTTGTTCTGGTCTGTTTGTGGTGTTGGGGTATGTATGTTGGTTGTTGGTTCTGTGTTGGGCAGGTGTAGCTTTTGTTTTATGTTGGTGTGTTTGTGGTGTTGGGGTATGTATGTTGGTTGTTGGTTCTGTGTTGGACAGGTGTAGTTTTTGTTTTGTGTTTGTGTGTTTGTGGTGTTGGGGTATGTATGTTGGTTGTTGGTTCTGTGTTAGACAGTTGTAGTTTTTGTTTTGTGTTTGTGTGTTTGTGGTGTTGGGGTATGTATGTTTGTTGTTGGTTCTGTGTTGGAGAAGTGTAGTTTTTGTTTTGTGTTTGTGTGTTTGTGGTGTTGGGGTATGTATGTTGGTTGTTGGTTCTGTGTTGGACAGGTGTAGTTTTTGTTTTGTGTTTGTGTGTTTGTGGTGTTAGGGTATGTATGTTGGTTGTTGGTTCTGTGTTGGACAGGTGTAGTTTTTGTTTTGTGTTTGTGTGTTTGTGGTGTTGGGGTATGTATGTTTGTTGTTGGTTCTGCGTTGGAGAAGTGTAGTTTTTGTTTTGTGTTTGTGTGTTTGTGGTGTTGGGGTATGTATGTTGGTTGTTGGTTCTGTGTTGGACAGGTGTAGTTTTTGTTTTGTGTTTGTGTGTTTGTGGTGTTAGGGTATGTATGTTGGTTGTTGGTTCTGTGTTGGACAGGTGTAGTTTTTGTTTTGTGTTGGTGTGTTTGTGGTGTTAGGGTATGTATGCTGGCTGTTGGTTCTGTGTTGGACAGGCGTAGTTTTTGTTTTGTGGTGGTCTGTTTGTGGTGTTGGGGTATGTATGTTTGTTGTTGGTTCTGTGTTGGACAGGTGTAGTTTTGTTTGTGTTTGTGTGTTTGTGGTGTTAGGGTATGTATGTTGGTTGTTGGTTCTGTGTTGGACAGGTGTAGTTTTTGTTTTGTGTTTGTGTGTTTGTGGTGTTGGGGTATGTATGTTGGTTGTTGTTTCTGTGTTGGACAGGTGTAGTTTTTGTTTTGTGTTTGTGTGTTTGTTGTGTTAAGGTATGTATGTTCGTTGTTGGTTCTGTGTTGGACAGGTGTATTTTTTGTTTTGTTTGGTGTGTTTGTGGTGTTAGGGTATGTATATTGGTTGTTGGTTCTGTGTTGAACAGGTGTAGTTTTTGTTTTGTGTTGGTGTGTTTGTGGTGTTGGGGTATGTATGTTGGTTATTGGTTCTGTGTTGGGCAGGTGTAGTTTTTGTTTTGTGGTGTTGGGGTATGTATGTTGGTTGTTGGTTCTGTATTGGGCAGGTGTAGTTTTTGTTTTGTGCTGGTCTGTTTGTGGTGTTGGGGTATGTATGTTGGTTGTTGGTTCTATGTTGGGCAGGTGTAGCTTTTGTTTTATGTTGGTGTGTTTTTGGTGTTGGGGTATGTATGTTGGTTGTTGGTTCTGTGTTGGACAGGTGTAGTTTTTGTTTTGTGTTTGTGTGTTTGTGGTGTTGGGGTATGTATGTTGGTTGTTGGTTCTGTGTTATACAGTTGTAGTTTTTGTTTTGTGTTTGTGTGTTTGGGGTGTTAGGGTATGTATGTTGGTTGTTGGTTCTGTGTTGGACAGGTGTAGTTTTTGTTTTGTGTTTCTGTGTTTGTGGTGTTGGGGTATGTATGTTTGTTGTTGGTTCTGTGTTGGAGAAGTGTAGTTTTTGTTTTGTGTTTGTGTATTTGTGGTGTTGGGGTATGTATGTTGGTTGTTGGTTCAGTGTTGGACAGGTGTAGTTTTTGTTTTGTGTTGGTGTGTTTGTGGTGTTGGTGTATGTATGTTGGTTGTTGGTTCTGTGTTGGACAGGTGTAGTTTTTGTTTTGTGTTTGTGTGTTTGTGGTGTTAGGGTATGTATGTTGGTTGTTGGTTCTGTGTTGGACAGGTGTAGTTTTTGTTTTGTGTTGGTGTGTTTGTGGTGTTAGGGTATGTATGCTGGCTGTTGGTTCTGTGTTGGACAGGCGTAGTTTTTGTTTTGTGGTGGTCTGTTTGTGGTGTTGGGGTATGTATGTTGGTTGTTGGTTCTGTGTTGGACAGGTGTAGTTTTGTTTTGTGTTTGTGTGTTTGTGGTGTTAGGGCATGTATGTTGGTTGTTGGTTCTGTGTTGGACAGGTTTATTTTTTGTTTTGTGTTTGTGTGTTTGTGGTGTTGGGGTATGTATGATGGTTGTTGGTTCTGTGTTGGACAGGTGTAGTTTTTGTTTTGTGTTTGTGTGTTTGTGGTGTTAGGGTATGTATGTTGGTTGTTGGTTCTGTGTTGGACAGGTGTATTTTTTGTTTTGTGTTGGTGTGTTTGTGGTGTTGGGGTATGTATGTTTGTTGTTGGTTCTGTGTTGGAGAAGTGTAGTTTTTGTTTTGTGTTTGTGTGTTTGTGGTGTTGGGGTATGTATGTTGGTTCTGTGTTGGACAGGTGTAGTTTATGTTTTGTGTTGGTGTGTTTGTGGTGTTATGGCATGTATGTTGGTTGTTGGTTCTGTGTTGGACAGGTGTTGTTTTTGTTTTGTGTTTGTGTGTTTGTGGTGTTAGGGTATGTATGTTGGTTGTTGGTTCTGTGTTGGACAGGTGTAGTTTTTGTTTTGTGTTGGTGTGTTTGTGGTGTTAGGGTATGTATGCTGGCTGTTGGTTCTATGTTGGACAGGCGTAGTTTTTGTTTTGTGGTGGTCTGTTTGTGGTGTTGGGGTATGTATGTTGGTTGTTGGTTCTGTGTTGGACAGGTGTAGTTTTGTTTTGTGTTTGTGTGTTTGTGGTGTTAGCGTATGTATGTTGGTTGTTGGTTCTGTGTTGGACAGGTGTAGTTTTTGTTTTGTGTTTGTGGTGTTGGGGTATGTATGTTGGTTGTTGGTTCTGTGTTGGACAGGTGTAGTTTTTGTTTTGTGTTGGTGTGTTTGTGGTGTTAGGGTATGTATGTTGGTTGTTGGTTCTGTGTTGGACAGGTGTAGTTTTTGTTTTGTGTTGGTGTGTTTGTGGTGTTGGGGTATGTATGTTGGTTATTGGTTCTGTGTTGGGCAGGTGTAGTTTTTGTTTTGTGGTGTTGGGGTATTATGTTGGTTGTTGGTTCTGTATTCGGCAGGTGTAGTTTTTGTTTTGTTCTGGTCTGTTTGTGGTGTTGGGGTATGTATGTTGGTTGTTGGTTCTGTGTTGGGCAGGTGTAGCTTTTGTTTTATGTTGGTGTGTTTGTGGTGTTGGGGTATGTATGTTGGTTGTTGGTTCTGTGTTGGACAGGTGTAGTTTTTGTTTTGTGTTTGTGTGTTTGTGGTGTTGGGGTATGTATGTTGGTTGTTGGTTCTGTGTTAGACAGTTGTAGTTTTTGTTTTGTGTTTGTGTGTTTGTGGTGTTGGGGTATGTATGTTTGTTGTTGGTTCTGTGTTGGAGAAGTGTAGTTTTTGTTTTGTGTTTGTGTGCTTGTGGTGTTGGGGTATGTATGTTGGTTGTTGGTTCTGTGTTGGAAAGGTGTAGTTTTTGTTTTGTGTTTGTGTGTTTGTGGTGTTAGGGTATGTATGTTGGTTGTTGGTTCTGTGTTGGACTGGTGTAGTTTTTGTTTTGTGTTGGTGTGTTTGTGGTGTTAGGGTATGTATGCTGGCTGTTGGTTCTGTGTTGGACAGGCGTAGTTTTTGTTTTGTGGTGGTCTGTTTGTGGTGTTGGGGTATGTATGTTGGTTGTTGGTTCTGTGTTGGACAGTTGTAGTTTTTGTTTTGTGTTTGTGTGTTTGTGGTGTTAGGGTATGTATGTTGGTTGTTGGTTCTGTGTTGGACAGGTGTAGTTTTTGTTTTGTGTTTGTGTGTTTGTGGTGCTGGGGTATGTATGTTTGTTGTTGGTTCTGTGTTGGAGAAGTGTAGTTTTTGTTTTGTGTTTGTGTATTTGTGGTGTTGGGGTATGTATGTTGGTTGTTGGTTCTGTGTTGGACAGGTGTAGTTTTTGTTTTGTGTTGGTGTGTTTGTGGTGTTGGGGTATGTATGTTGGTTGTTGGTTCTGTGTTGGACAGGTGTAGTTTTTGTTTTGTGTTTGTGTGTTTGTGGTGTTAGGGTATATATGTTGGTTGTTGGTTCTGTGTTGGACAGGTGTAGTTTTTGTTTTGTGTTGGTGTGTTTGTGGTGTTAGGGTATGTATGCTGGCTGTTGGTTCTGTGTTGGACAGGCGTAGTTTTTGTTTTGTGGTGGTCTGTTTGTGGTGTTGGGGTATGTATGTTGGTTGTTGGTTCTGTGTTGGACAGGTGTAGTTTTGTTTTGTGTTTGTGTGTTTGTGGTGTTAGGGCATGTATGTTGGTTGTTGGTTCTGTGTGGGACAGGTGTAGTTTTTGTTTTGTGTTTGCGTGTTTGTGGTGTTGGGGTATGTATGATGGTTGTTGGTTCTGTGTTGGACAGGTGTAGTTTTTGTTTTGTGTTTGTGTGTTTGTGGTGTTAGGGTATGTATGTTGGTTGTTGGTTCTGTGTTGGACAGGTGTATTTTTTGTTTTGTGTTGGTGTGTTTGTGGTGTTGGGGTATGTATGTTTGTTGTTGGTTCTGTGTTGGAGAAGTGTAGTTTTTGTTTTGTGTTTGTGTGTTTGTGGTGTTGGGGTATGTATGTTGGTTGTTGGTTCTGTGTTGGACAGGTGTAGTTTTTGTTTTGTGTTGGTGTGTTTGTGGTGTTATGGCATGTATGTTGGTTGTTGGTTCTGTGTTGGACAGGTGTAGTTTTTGTTTTGTGTTTGTGTGTTTGTGGTGTTAGGGTATGTATGTTGGTTGTTGGTTCTGTGTTGGACAGGTGTAGTTTTTGTTTTGTGTTGGTGTGTTTGTGGTGTTAGGGTATGTATGCTGGCTGTTGGTTCTATGTTGGACAGGCGTAGTTTTTGTTTTGTGGTGGTCTGTTTGTGGTGTTGGGGTATGTATGTTGGTTGTTGGTTCTGTGTTGGACAGGTCTAGTTTTGTTTTGTGTTTGTGTGTTTGTGGTGTTAGCGTATGTATGTTGGTTGTTGGTTCTGTGTTGGACAGGTGTAGTTTTTGTTTTGTGTTTGTGGTGTTGGGGTATGTATGTTGGTTGTTGGTTCTGTGTTGGACAGGTGTAGTTTTTGTTTTGTGTTTGTGTGTTTGTGGTGTTAGGGAATGTATGTTGGTTGTTGGTTCTGTGTTGGACAGGTGTAGTTTTTGTTTTGTGTTGTTGTGTTTGTGGTGTTGGGGTATGTATGTTTGTTGTTGGTTCTGTGTTGGAGAAGTGTAGTTTTTGTTTTGTGTTTGTGTGTTTGTGGTGTTGGGGTATGTATCTTGGTTGTTGGTTCTGTGTTGGACAGGTGTAGTTTTTGTTTTGTGTTGGTGTGTTTGTGGTGTTGGGGTATGTATGTTGGTTGTTGGTTCTGTGTTGGACAGGTGTAGTTTTTGTTTTGTGTTGGTGTGTTTGTGGTGTTGGGGTATGTATGTTGGTTGTTGGTTCTGTGTTGGACAGGTGTAGTTTTTGTTTTGTGTTGGTGTGTTTGTGGTGTTGGGGTATGTATGTTGGTTGTTGGTTCTGTGTTGGGCAGGTGTAGTTTTTGTTTTGTGTTGGTCTGTTTGTGGTGTTGTGTATGTATGTTTGTTGTTGGTTCTGTATTGGACATGTGTAGTTTTTGTTTTGTGGTGGTCTGTTTGTGATGTTGGGGTATGTATGTTGGTTGTTGGTTCTGTGTTGGACAGGTGTAGTTTTCGTTTTGTGTTGGTGTGTTTGTTGTGTTGGGGTATGTATGGTGGTTGTTGGTTCTGTGTTGGACAGGCGTAGTTTTTGTTTTGAGTTGGTGTGTTTGTGGTGTTGGGGTACGTATGTTGGTTGTTGGTTCTGTGTTGGACAGGTGTAGTTTTTGTTTTGTGTTCTTGTGTTTGTGGTGTTGGGGTATGTATGTTGGTTGTTTGTTCTGTGTTGGGCAGGTGTAGTTTTTGTTTTGTGGTGTTGGGGTATGTATGTTGGTTGTTGGTTCTGTGTTGGACAGGTGTAGTTAGTTTTTGTTTTGTGTTGGTGTGTTTGTGGTGTTAGGGTATGTATGTTGGTTGTTGGTTCTGTATTGGACAGGTGTAGTTAGTTTTTGTTTTGTATTGGTGTGTTTGTTGTGTTGGGGTATGTATGCTGGTTGTTGGTTCTGTGTTGGGCAGGTGTAGCTTTTGTTTTATGTTGGTGTGTTTGTGGTGTTGGGGTATGCATGTTGGTTGTTGGTTCTGTGTTGGACAGGTGTAGTTTTTGTTTTATGTTGGTGTGTTTGTGGTGTTAGGGTATGTATGTTGGTTATTATACCCCCGCAAACTGTTTGAGGGGTATATAGGAATCATACCCTAACACCACAAGCACACAAACACAAAAAATCTGTCTGTCCGTCTTTCCACATCCCTTGTAAGCGCAACTCCTCCTAAACCGCTCGATGAAATTTAATGATTCTTAGCATAAAGGAAGTACATTATATGTAGGTGTGCATGAAGGATTTTTATTGACCTCGGATATCATTAAGGGGAGATAATTGGACTTGAAAGCAAAGCGGGGGTATCCCTTTGTGAGCGTGCTCACAGTCCACACTTGTTGGTTCTGTGTTGGACAGGTGTATTTTTTGTTTTATGTTGGTATGTTTGAGGTGTTAGGGTATGTATGTTGGTTGTTGGTCCTGTGTTGGACAGATTTAGTTTTTGTTTTATGTTAGTGTGTTGATGGTGTAGGGTATTACAATAAAGGAAAGATTTGGGATCCATCTAACTGGTTGAACCAGTTCCATTTAATATTTTTTCTGACTATTCCAAGCCTGTATACTGCTCTTGTTTTTGTACATTGTTTTTTATTAATTTTGGTGATTTGTGGTGCTGTCATCTATTGATTAATTGTATTGTGTGGTTTGTTTGTTTTATCTCCTTTTAATTTAATTAGTATTAGATTACAACAAACGTTGATAAATTTTCCTTAATTTATTTTACATTGTGTCTTTACCAAATGGAGCATTAAACAAGAGATGATCAGGTAGAACTTGCAGCAAAATAATGACATGGATACATTGAGTGGAACTAAGCTGCTACAGAACAAACAAACATTAGTTGCTTACTCTTTCGATCTTAGAAGCCGAAATATGAGTGTACAGCTTAACTGTTTTGATGTTGTTACTGACAATGAACGGATTGTTAAAATATCTAATGCTTGTATAGTTTAAGCATGGAATAGACTGAAGACTGGTGCAAATAGGTTGTAATGATATTAATATTGTTTCTGGTGGAATGTTCAGCCTTGATCAACAGTTATTATTACCGAAGTTGTATATTTGATACAGTAGTAAGTAAGAGATGAAGTAAAGGAAATGTACCATACGAACAAGATAATTGCCAATCCAGTTAATGCATAGTATCTTATCCCATCCTTGTCCATTTTACACCTTAATGTTAGTTTGCCATTTTCTTATTTCTTTTAGCAATTTCAAAAGAAAATTAAGGAAAATAATAAATTAGATTCTCCAAGCTGCCCTATTTTTTGACAGATGTATTATAATCTTCAAATTAACTGTATATAATGTCCATTGCCAATTTGTTTAACAATTTACTGGTTTGATATATGTTAATAGCTTTTTTCGTTTGAGTATACATAAGCAATATAGTGCGTATCAATATAACATATACTACCTCTTCTAGGGTAATTGTATTTTTGTACTAACCATAATTCATTATAAAGCCTATCTGTATAGCCATGAATCTGTTCATAGCATGATATATTTATATTTTCATAGATTTTTATTAATCAGTCATTAATATTTAAATCTAATTTTATTTGGTGTACATGAAGTATGCAATATACAAATATAAGAAGAAACATGAAATTGAATTGAACATGCTGTAGAAACTAAAAAAAAGGCATGGCTGTGATAGATTATATCACCTGTTTAGTGCAAGTATATATACAATTGTTATTTACCAATAATATATGTGTTTGGTTTTTTTATACAGCAGTGTAACTAAGTTGATGTCTTTACACTGAATACAACACAAAAGAACTATGACCTATGCATTAAGATGTCAATAGCCGTTTTCACATTACATGAATTTACTGCCAGGCAAATTTGTTTGTATGCTAGATAAATATAGCAATTTATTTGTAAAAATTTATTGTACAGCAACTGCAATGTTTGCAGATAAAAAAAAATGTTTGTTGGGGTTTTCTTTATGTAGTGTACAGGATGTTAGACATCTATAACTATTGCAGTACTGTATTAATACACCAGAGCCTAATAAGTTGTACACGTCAGCTGACAAGTCACTTGAATTTTGTCATTACAAAAATGTTACAGACGGTTAAAGATGGCCTTCTCATAGTCCGCCTGCAAGAACTCACTAAGCAGGACCAGTGAATCACTGCAATATATTGTTAAGCATCAGAATGAATTACCAAGCAACACGTTACACAGCCAGAGCAATTATTCACCAGATCAACTGGACTGGATTAGTTAAAATCTTTAAATTATAAAAGTTACTGTTCTTCTGTAAAAGATTATGCATAATTTACACCAAAAGAGATTTCTTGGATGCTTCATAGCGAGTTTCTATGTGCATATTATTATGCCAAGATCGTTGGACGCTGTTGTGTAGATTTCGAAAGAAAGTAGGCACATAATGTTGCCGCTACAAAAAGCTAAAACTTTTAGTTCGTAGCCAACAATATCTAAATTTTACGTCTATTGGTCCATCACATTTTCACATACTGACTTATATTTAGCTTATTTCATTCTTTTCCTTAATACATGTCGGGGCTCGACTGATTGGGCTTCAGACTTCAGAAGCAGGACTCTTGCTCATTATTCTTTTTACTCTATTATATTTAGTACTTAATATACTTTTGAACAGTCTTTAACTAACTTGACGACAGGCGACCATTTTTAGCACCGGGACTATAGGTATAATCAAACTAGTCCCATTGCTGGGTATAGTCGCCTGAAGTCAAAAGGGGCGCACAAAGTATTAATGCTAATCAACAATGACTAATTAAAAAAAAACAACGAAAACAAACAGTTACCAACATTAAACATACATCTTGGCAACCGTTATGATTGCTTGCGATTTTCGCTTACTGCAATATTTTTAAATGATAAAACATGGTCACGTTAATACAACTAGGCAAATAAAACACTAAGAATTATTTTAAAAAAATTAAAAATGTTTCCTGTCACAGGATAATTGCCATACTTTTAACTTTATTATTGATATCGTATTGTTCTAGATACTGTCATTATTGCGTTCTTGTATAATCTCGTTCTGGTCTCGCGCGACAAAGAAATCGTACTTCCTTAACTGAAGACTTAGCGAGTGTCCAATCCCGTTAGTTTTACTAGTCTCAGATTTTGGCGATTTTGAAAGTTTCTGACGATTTTAAAAGTTTTAAGTTTTGCCTCCTATCTGCATGATGATGATTCTCGGTTTGTAATGGATAAGGAGTCCAGATTCGATGTTTCGAGTAAGAGTGGGAACATGTCCCCGGCTGAACCCATGGAAAAAGACGTTGACTTTGCCCCGACAGTTAGTTGGATCTTCCCAAGTGTGTGGTTGTTCTGGATCTTGCAGTAGTTTACGAAGATGTTCGATGAAGCTGAGACCGAGCACTAAAACGTTCATATTTGTTGATATTCAATGAAACAATGATTCCAAGAAAATTTACGCTCGCTTTAAATATTATTTCTTCCTGTGAACAGTACTAATATTAAAATTGGTAAAAAGCTCTAAAAATTAACATCAATTGACTGTATCATTATTTTACTCTTGATGTTTTAATCTTCTCTTTATTTACAAGCTGAACACTGTTCATACAGTATTTGATCATAATTAATTATGTAATTAGAGATTTAATCAAGGTGATTAAAGAGGCGCTTGCCCTTTGATCATTAATTCAAAAGGTGTGAAAGGTGCGATATCAACGCTTGTCATACCAATTCAAATTAATATAAAACGTTTTAATTCCATGCAATAATTAAGTAATAATTAATAAAAGAAAACAAGAATGTTGATTAGTTTAACGAGGTTTGATTTAATGAGCATCCTGTGTTCACCTATTTGTATATAAGTCACAAGCCTTGAAATGCAGAGTGGCTCTACCTCCTGTTTGCGGTATTTATTTATTTATTTTTGTGTACATTTGTTTTCTTTGTATAATAAATTATTATCTGAATTAGATTAAGAAAACAATCGATCAGATTTTACATGAATAATTTTTACATCCATTCTTAAATGTTTTGAGTTTTACAAATTTTGGTAAAGTTTTCACTTTAAATTTTCATAAAAGATTTATTTCTCAACCAAATTTGATGAAACTTTCACACAGACATTCCTTAATCTTTTGCCTGTTAGATGCAATTATTCTGAATAATTTCATAGAAAGGCAAAAAAAAGTTGTTAGAAAAATAAACCAACTCTCATTCATATACCAGTGATAATTATATATATATATATATATATATATATATATATATATATATATATATATATATATATATATATATACTGGACAATTAACAAGATCGGTAATATACAGGTCATACTATTATATTTATATCGGAATTTTAAAACACTATTATTGTCATAAGAACATGTATTAAAATTTTTTTACCTCTATGACACAAATGATGTGTTAAAATATTATTTATCTATCAAAATTCTGCGCATTTCGGTATTTTTTTGGGGCATTTCGGTAATTTCGGAGGCATTTCGGTAATTCGATGTACCCCATAACGTAGGATTCGATTAAGGTCTGTCGCTCACCTACTTCCTTTTAACCGACTTAGTTAATTTTTAACGAAATCCGGCCATTTCTGTCTTTGATCGATTTTTATAGTGCATACCGAAGTTAAATATTGTGTTTATAAATATGTATCGGTATATCTCTCAACTCTTATAGCTGTGTCATTGTGTGTCCACATTTGACTTAATATGAAAAATGCGAGTGCAAAATGATAATATTTTCTAAATACTAGCTTTTTATATCTGTCATAAATGTGTGCCTTGCAACTAAAAATATAGCTACACAATTACATGGATGCTTTCTTAATCGCTAAATCTCTTTTGTTGGGAATTTCTGTGGTGGTTTAAAATACGAACTTTTAAAACGCCAAAATCATGAAAATGAGCAATCTATATATTTTATTTAATCTGCATTATGTCGCTCAGCTTCAGTGGCGGAGCAGCAGACATACTACGTATTTATAATGTACATGTCAAAAAGCATAATACCTGTTTTAAGGTTGAAATGTATTCTCGCATAGGCGTAGCAGTCGGTACTGCAGGTACGGCTTCCGCCGTACCAATAACTTTTGCAGGTACGGCATGCCGTACCAATAATTTTCAGAAATTAAAAAAAAATTGTTCAGATTTTTCTATTTTTATTGGTGTCTTTTGACTCTCCTCTCATCTCAAATACATAGGCGTAGCAGCCGGTACGGCGGAATACCAAATGTTATGCTACGCCTCTGTCTCGGGATTTCTTTGTTAATCAAATACTGGATTAAATATTAGGATTCAATATATTCTAATTTCAGCTTACGAAAATTATTTTGTTTATGTATATTGGTGGTTTAGTAGACAATTCTCCATAAAATGTAGAATCTGGCTAAATTAAGACCCGCTTTTCTTCCTATCCTGGAAGATCATGTTGTAAAGGCCCATCCTATTTCTAATTTATGTCTTACTTGTATTACGTACAAGAGTTTGTCTTTTTAAGAAATGCGGTCGAACAACAAGGATCAATAATGACATAATTCTGATTGCGACGAAGACACATGACATAAAGAAGAAACTAAACACCGGCAACAGCAAAATCTAAAAGTGTTTAAACCTAAGTAAATAAAAACACATGGTACAATCAGGTGTTCTACCCCGAAAAATATACCACTCGATTTCCTTATCGTAATGTGAAAGGAGAAGGAAAATACAAGCTGAAGAAAACTTTCCATATTTGTCATGTCTGTGTACGTCTGATCATCATTTGGGTGCGTTTTAGAGAGTAATAATAACCCGTCCATTGATACCAATTAACTCCGTCAGCAAAAGATGAATGAGTACCAGATAAGTAGAGACCATTCAGGTTGGAATAATGACAATAGTCAGGACCATACCACCAGCCTCCTTTAAAAAGTACAGCACAAGTAGTAGTAGTGTCTATGTCTTTGGTAGCAAAAGATTTTCCATTCTGGCCGGCCATTGCATCCCCTGAAATATTAGATAGTAATTTCATGCATGTACGACTTTCGGTGAAAATGTTTGAACACAAGTGTGCCTCTAAATTGTCTGTGTGTACATTTCTCATAGAAGTGTTGAAAACAAACACATATCGATCACAAAATTATCTTGTGTTTCTAGTTATATTAGTGTTTTATTTAGCATTTCTTGGCAAATACATCACGTTAATAAAAAACTTAACGTGGAAGGAGGAAGAAGTTAGTCACTTGTACAATTTGGAAACTGTTTGAAAAAAGTGAAAAAATTAAGTTTTCCATTAATTCCGTTATACATGTATTAACAAAATGACGTTTAATTAAATACCCATTGGATTTAAAATTG
Organism: Limnoperna fortunei; assembly: GCA_944474755.1. NCBI lineage: Eukaryota > Metazoa > Mollusca > Bivalvia > Mytilida > Modiolidae > Limnoperna > Limnoperna fortunei. Next base: position 25,542,540 of record OX104121.1, read on the forward strand.
CGATATTGAATAGTTTTTATTGGTTTAGTTTTCTTTTTATCTGTATATATGCTCATATTATTGTATGAGACCTTGTTTTAGAAAGGATGGATATTCTTTAAATAACTGAATTAAATTTCTAATTCTCACGTCCTGAATATAGCTGAAATATTGCTTGCTGGACGTAAAACAACAATCAATCAATCAATCAATACCCATCGCATTACCTTTCTTAAAAATGTAGTGAAATAGATTTATGAGAGAAATTGTTCAAACAAAAAGTAGTTTTAGCTACGACTTTCTACTGTAACAATTAGTAACATGATTAAATTATGTTTCCTTATTTTCTTAATTAAATGTTTACCTGCATCACCACTATAGGATCCAACAGTTAAAGTGAATTTTGATGCTTCATCGCTTATATTGAAACTCTTATATCTTGCATATTTCGTGACTCCAGTCAAGTCCTCTAGAGATATGCATAATTCATACTTGTGTCTAATTAATAACTCGTACAAATGTGTGTTACCTGATAAAATTAAATATGCATGTAATATGTATGAAAAATTATAGATTCAAAAACACCACTGTAAATATTTATCACGTGGATAAGATGGATAACAGTTTAAACTTTGATCTACCATCTTTTTTCACCAATGAAATTATTTTACAGTAGCTAGTAGAAGAAATCGTAAGTGAGGTAAACAAATAGTGTAGAAAGATAAAACATGTTAAAATCTTACAAAATAATTAATTGTACCGAAAAAAGTTTATAGAATGAATTGATTCCGCGGTATAAAACTGGGATACGAATGTGAATAATACTTTATACCTGGAAATAGTATTGATAAGAAAAGATAAGTCTTTACCACATACTTTCTATGGATAAAATGTAACGTGCATAATATAGGGTTATAGATGGACATTAAAAACGTTGACATAGGGTTAAGATAAATCGATGTGGCCACCGTTAGCTGTGTATTAGTATAACCACAAGAGCAGAAGACGTTTTGCAAATCTGAGATTTTGGACATATATCTATAAGTTGACTTCTTAGGGACAAGACTCAGAATGTGTTTATCGTTAAAAAACCATGGCAAGCTATTAAGTTTAATAAGTAAGTGGGAGCTATTTTAATAAAATCACTGACTATACCTAGCCAAAACTCCCCATTCAGATTACCAAAACCATTAGTGTACTCTGTCCAAGTTCTAAAAAAATCAACGCTACCATCCTGTCTGCTTTGAAAAACCTAGAATTGTAACAGTTAATTTTTATAATTATTGTCATCACTTTCATGGTATAGCAAGTTTGCATCATATCTTACAACAGTCAGAAGCTCTTGACCAAGTGCTCTTGTGAAATGCAAAACAATTGTGTGCTATTATGTCACTGTGGTATAGGTAAAAAAATAACAATAAACACTAATAAACTGTATCTGATGCCAGATTTTGCAGAACGTTGTGGAGGTTTGATAATAAAACATCTTCTACACAAATTTTACAATCGATATTTTAGTATCTTTCATATGATTTAAATTTTATTTAGATCGAACAGATGAGAACCAGTAAGTAAATGTTTCTTCTCGTAATGATTCTTTTGTTGGATATTAACAGAGCTAGACGGTTTTTATGTATGTTAAAAATGTGTATGAGATAGATCGTCAATAACCGTCGCACTAGAAGACTTGTATGAAGGTGTGGCACTGATTTGTTTTATGTTAATGAATCTGGGCCCAATAATATTTTATAGAGCATACATTTTCTTAATGTACGATATCTGCAATAATTCTTTTCGTTGCGAGTCTTAAGAATACATCGTTTAATATTGATTAAGGACGAAATCAACAACATGGTATATATAAACTAATTAAAAACTTGGGGAGTTTAATCTGGTAATTTGGTAAATCACATCAAGTATAAATTATAATACAAAACGTACCGTCCATCCTCCTTCTTCGGTATCCATATTACAATAAACATTAAATCCCTTAATGTCAGAAGGATAAATTCTGTAAACACCACTCGATTTATTTCCAATAGCTTGGCAGTCAACTGGGTATTTATCTAAGTATTTTAATATAAGAGAACGAAATTAATATGATGTCAAGATTATAGACACTGACCAACGAATGGCCTTAATCATTAAGTGTCAATATAAATAAATAACGTAAACAGGTGTCTGTGTCTTTAATGTTGACAAAACACCGTCATTTGTATCGTTGCGTATTCTTCTAGACTTGTATATTATTTTTTTTTATGCTGTATCGTCATGTTTGTCGATCCTATACTTAATAAGTTTACTGGCTGGTACTTTCTTTAGACCCTTTATATAATATTTTGAACCACCTGTATTGTGTATTTACACGATCCCAGTGGACTTATATTATTCCATCTCCAAATGAAAAAATTCTTTAAGCATTTAGAGTTAAAAGCCACTGATGAGTCTTGAATAGGCGAAACGCGCGTCAGGCGTATTGAATTTGTCACCTTGATAATTTTGATAACATCTTGTTTGAATATATGAACAGATGGTTTGGGCAATGTATAGAAGTTGTAAGTTTAGTTTAAGTGAGAAGGTTCAAGATCAATATTTTATGACTTGTTTACGTTATTTATTTATCTTGAAACTGAATGATTAGGGTCATATATATATTTTTAAAAAGTATAAAGTATATATATTTGGCAATCCATATTTCCTGAAGTTGATAAATTGTTTTCCGTGTAATCATAAACAACTTGGACCGGTTCTAAAAATGCATGACTGCTATTTTCAATTTATTACATTGTAGTCTGTTCAGCAGATCACACGGCTTTTGCCAAACAGGCATTAAAGTACCCATTTCATCTGTAAACTAACAACTTTCAAATCGTGATATCCTATAAACTCTCCATTGTTTAATATCCGACATCCAATCAAAACACCTGATACAAGAACTAAACAATAATTAGTTACATGTATGTTACAATAGTAACATATTTGTTCAGGCGTTCTGATTAGATGATCAAACGAGTAGAGATGAATGCACGAGATCTCATCTCAACTTGTCATCTGGACATGTAATCGGCTTTTTGCGGAAGAATCCATAATCCCCAAAGTTTAGAAACCTTTCATGTCATCTTGAAGCTCTTGCAAAAAGGAGAGTGCAATATTACAAGAAATATAAATAATAATTTTATATAATTAAGCCTACCATACTTCACACAAACAGGTCCTGTGTGTGTGATGACACACTTTTTGTTATTTGGGCATGGATTTGGCCAACATGCATCATTCTCCTGCAACGTATATACAATACCATAAATAGCCTTACAACCAGATATGAATAACAGATTAAGCAGTAGTTGTAAAAACGCAATGAACATACTATTGAAATTTATAAATAAGTCGTCTAAAAAACAGTGTTAACATAACATCAATTGCAATTTGAAATGTAAAACAAAATTATACTGTAAAAATAATACATATGTTCTCTGTTCATTTGGGTTTTCTTGACTCTCCAATCAAAAATAAAGAGATTATTTTGAAAGGCGGGTCTTTTACTCATGCCTTTTATTCGCTTCAGATATCGGATTTACGAATGGACAATATCATAAATATATAGCAAAAGTTTTGAGGTAATAAGTTGTACATAAGGATATTCCAAATATCATATTTATAGCTGTTATTATTTAATTTCGTGCATGTTCTATAACGAGACGTACACATTGCAGTAAGTTTTACTCAATAGATCTATTAATTGATAATCTAATAAAATCTAATTCATCATGTACAACGCTTACAGTCGCACAGTCTGATATATCTGAATACGTGAATCCTTCCCTGTTTACAATCTTGTCTGTACTCTTGGTGGCACTGAGTAGTTCACAATATAAGTTGTCTTTGTTATAATTGATTGCATTGCATCCATTATGTCTTGTGCATGCTTTAGCACACATCCGTGGTGAATATTGGTCGAATTTCGTCAAAACATCAGAGTAACTATATTTTCCTTTTTGCCCAAATCCATGAATTAACTGCTTTGTTGAAGTAATACTCATTATTATTATCATTGCTCTAATATTCATGGTGACGTACAGGCTGCAACGCTAAAACTGCAATATAATAATAAAGGATATATAGTCAGTTAAAAGACACATTAAAATTTTTCGTTTTAAAAATTTTTTTTTTGTATAATGTTTGCTGCTGAAAAGGGACAGAAATATCACGAAATATATGCTTTTTTTAATTTTGTTTGTTTGTCTTCTTTTTTGTTTTTTTTTTTTTGTTTTTTTTGTTTTGGCGTCTTCTTATTTACTTTAATATTATAACTTAATCAAGACTCACCAGTGACACTCAATTCCAAAAATATTTATCAAAACCAAATGCTTAGGATGTTTTAGAGCTTTTAACAACAAAAAGATAACCCGGTTTGAACGCCATAGCTGCCTTATGTAAGAAAAGTTTTTTGTTTGCGGTGCTTACTACTTTATATGAGGTGCTTACTACTTTAAATGCGGCACTTACTACTTTATATGCGACGCTTACGACTTTATATGGGCCTCTAACTACTTTATATGGCATGCTTATTGCTTTATACTGTTTCTCGGCCGATGTATAGAAATATCACATGACTTCCTGTTGGCGAGATTTCTTTTCTCACTGATGAGACAGCGTTATACCTATTTTTAGCCGGTTGAGATATCTTTTTATCTAATTTTTGCGTTATTTTCGAATCGTTTCGTCATAATAAGAAATAATGATGTCATAAACAAAACACCTTCCATTTACCACGTATTCCGCAAATTTACTTCTTTTTGAAATAAGAGAAACAAAATCTTACATTAGTACGTTTGGATTATCGAATTTTCCAATCTCGATAATTAAATTATGGAAATTTAAGTCCTTGTCAAGGCGCGGACTAAAACTTCCATAATTGATATTTTGATTGTAGAAATCCGATAATCCACTCGTACCAATGTAAGATCCAATATGTCTCAACCATTGGGTTAGATTAGAAAATCACGCTCCTTTTCACGTTAAAATGTATTGTGACTTCAACTGTCGGTTCAGCAATACAAATGATAACATATTTGCTTTTGTTGTGTTTGTTTACTCTGCCTCTTTACATATTAACATGAAAACAGCATATCCGAGCTTCTACGACCAAGTTTATGTAAGTTTATCCGACAATATGATAACAGTACATTTCAAAACAAAGCCGTTACACAGCAAATGGAGATTATTATCAGGGTAGATAACTTTATTTATAGAGACCTTCAAAAAGAACAACACCAGTTTTTTTAAGTAATTAGTGAGAAATAGAATCAAACGGCGGTGGTAAAGCAAGACGGGAAAATCTCAGACACCCCGTGAAAGATTTCTTTCGATCTCCAACTCGGCAGAGCATCATCGAACTCACGGGCAAAGATATCTCTTTGGCCGTCCCTCAGCAGGCCTTCGAGATGGACGAGATATATTGCCGTTAGATTTGAGATTTTCTGATTGATTTAAACATATTTTATTCTGAATAATAACTGAAAAGGATTGGATAGCAGGGCAGAGGTCTATAAATATCCTCTCCTTTTCTTGTCTCGCCTTTCCAATTGTAGTAGATACTATTTATCATTTAATTGTTATTTTATTGGCCGGATAAAATAATATCTTAAAGGGAAACTTCGCGAAAAAACACTTTTGCCTCTTGATGTTTTATAATATTTTCAATGATTCAGTTTCTACATTGAATTTACCGTGCAAAAAATGCTCTTATGGAGATCCGCCATCTTGTCACTTTCTCGTCACTAGATGGCGATACTAGAGATCACTTGACAGCCAAGTACCTAAATGTCGCCGTAAGATAATGACGTGAAACGGATCATTTTGCAGAATGTTGCATGGAGGATAGTTTAATGGTAATTTAGGTGATCTTCATTAAGGTGACCTCATTTTCATTTATCCTATAATGTTAGTTTGAATTATGTCCATAAATATGAATTAAATTGAAAATTATTCGTATTATCATTATCAACTTGTATCGTGTAATCAGATTACGCAAGTAATTGAACGAAACTTTTTAAAACAAAATACATACAAAGTTGACTATTTCAGAAAGAACGGTCATTAAATGATATATTTTTAAAAACTCGGTTTTCACTTCATGTTTAGTACATGTATTATTATTATTATTATTATTATTATTATTATTATTATTATTATTATTATTATTATTATTATTATTATTATTATTACTGATAACATTTATTGTGCGTGTGCGTAACACAGTTTCAAAAATTGTGTGTGTGTATATTTGTATAAACGTGTGTTTTACGTTTCCGGTGACCTGGTATCTAAAGGTGTTCGAAATCTTATATACATCATGTGCTCTGACACATCGTTGTATTCAAATCATACATGTCAGTGACATGAGATGGACGTGCTGTTGTAATTTCGAATTACATTATTAACCTTTAATCTGTTAGCTATTGAAAATGTCCGAATATTCATACTTCAAAGTCGGCGTCAAATGATCTCGTTTTTGTAATAAACATCCTGTTTGATTACTGATAATTCTGTTAATTACCCTTCATAAACAAAAAATGATTTACCTATAAAATTTTTACGTCCAGGTACAACTGGTGGGGGCCTCGGTGGCCGAGTGGTTAAGGTAGTTCGTCTACTATTAATCACGTGATCTGTCAGCACTGAGGTTGTGGATTCGAGTCTCACTGTGGGCAGAATGTACTCGACTCCAATCTTAATTGACAAGGATTGCCAGTTTTCCTACCCCAGATCCGGGGTTTTCTCCGATACTCCGGCTTCCTTCCCTAATAAAAACTGGACGCCGTGATATAGCTGAAAAATTACTGAAAGTGGCGGTAAACACCCAAAAACCAAAACCAAACAACTGCCGTTGCATGACGTGCAAAATTATATACTGTATTTTATGTTTATAATTAATAAATAATTATATAAATATATCTTTTATTTACAATTATCATATGTGTAAATGCTATTTGATATAAGTTAATAAATAAAGACAGGTTAAGCCTCGTATCTAAAAGTACTTTTATTATAAAGATCATAACAACATTAAGAACTATTTGGTAATCTTATGTTGTCAGCTGGTCATTAGTCAACGCCCTAGTGTTTATATTCTTCAAAGGGCAAAGGCAGAAAAATATACTTTTTAAACTGAATTATTTGTCATATTTACTGGATAATGCAGGTTATAAGGTCACAACCTGCAATCTCGTTGTAAATATTGTCAATATGGCGGTCCATATACAAAATTTTACCACCTTTAATCCACTCTAGAAACGTAACGGTAAATAATACAATAAAACATCAAAAGGCAAATATATTTCTTTTTATAGTAAAAGAACAATTTTTCAAAATAATTTCAGATTTAGGTTATATAATTGTTTTCAAACATTCTTTGTTTGCATGGTGTTTTACGCCGCATTCAGCAATTTTTCAGCTATTTAATGGTGTCTGTTTAATGGGTTTTTATTGAGTACGCACTGAAAACCCGTATTAACTGGCAATACTTGTCAATTAAGCTTCGAGTCAAGTAAAACCTGCCACAGTTAACCTCGAACTCGCAACCTCAGTATTGAGAGGCACGTGATCAAAAGAAGATGACTAACTACTTTAATCACTAGGCCAGTGAGACACCTTTTCAAAATGTGAGCGTACACACTGACAGAAAAAAATAATTTTTTTCTTGGGACCGAATTGACAATTTTCATTTGTAGGGATTTACCTTATAAAATTAATTCTGTTTAAGAAATGCTGCGTATCAAAGTTAGTATACATGAATATAGCCAACATAGTCTCGTCTATCATAGCAAAGCTAATGGCAGCAGACGTGTCTATTGTTGTTGCCAAGATTTTTATGTTAGAAACGCGTACATGACTCTGCATTGATTGGCTATTCAACAATTGTACTTTTCGATCTTTTTTTTAAAAAGAAGTTTATATTAAATTTCACTTCACCGCTTGTGCAGCAAAACTGTGCAGCGGACAAAAAACTTTTGATTTTGATGCAAGTTTAGTACTGTTGCGATTTAATGTAATCCGAAAGTAGTTTTAGACCAGTGAAAAACACGCTTATACGCGTGTTGAAATAATCCATCATTTATTTTTATATTTTGCATTCGATAACTATTTTTTGACATTTTGTTTACGTCGGTTTTAGCGTAACATTTTATATACTCTAAGGTTACGTTATGAGTGACACCGCCTATATCAATAATTTGATGTATGTCATTAAAAAATCTTTTTTCTTTAAAATTTAATACATAAAATGTCTTTATGATATATAATCTTTATAACCATCTGTTGCATTTATTTATACTACCAGGTACATTTAGAATTCTTTATACTGAACAGCATAGGTGGTCAAAATTAAAATGTGTCTAAATCCCTACAAATGAAAATTGTCAATTCGGTCCCAAGAAAAAATTAATTTTTTCTGTCAGTGTGTACGCTCACATTTTGAAAAGGTGCCTCACTGGCCTAGCGATTAAGGTAGCTAGTCATCTTCTTTTGATCACGTGCCTCTCAATACTGAGGTTGCGAGTTCGAGGTTAACTGTGGCAGGTTTTACTTGACTCGCAGCTTAATTGACAAGGATTGCCAGTTAATACGGGTTTTCAGTGCGTACTCAATAAAAACCCATTAAAACAGACACCATTAAATAGCTGAAAAATTGCTAAATGCGGCGTAAAACACTATGCAAACAAAGAAAGTTTGAAAACAATTATAAAACCTAAATCTGAAATTCTTTTGAAAAATGGTTCTTTTATTTGGTGTTCCCTTCATTCAGCCTGTTTAAAACTTACCTTTGACCTAGATACTCCAGACTTGTTAGGTATTCCCTTATAAGATTCTTCTTTTCGTTAGCTGAATTGTAATTTTTGTAAGAAAAACATTACCCAAAATAAACAAAATGGTATAATCTTGACTCATATACTCGAATATAATTATATAAGAAAGTTAACCTCATCAATGTCTCATAACCTGAAATCCCAGACAAACAAAACCACCGTTAAACACAAGAGGAGACAACAACAACAACATAAATAAACACAAACAACACAAAACAACAAAATAAGTAACACGAACCCCACTTAAAACGGTTCTTCGGAAGTAAACATTGAATACTTTAATCATGGAAATATGGAAATGTTGTTTGTTAGTATTTACCAAAAATATCAATAGTTCTTTGTTAGTGATTGTCTGAGAAATATTCCCTCCATCATACAGTTGGAATGCTTCTAATTGGCAGTTACATATAAACTATACCTTGTTGTCCAGTGTTAGTGGTCTTTTCTTACTTATTGAAATCCTATTAATGAAGGTAATAACAAAATACCGAACACCGATGAAACTGTCAAAAAAGATAATCCACACATCAAAGTGCCTCGGTGGCCGTGTGGTTAAGGTATTTCGTCTACTATTGATCACGTGGTCTGTAAACAATGAGATTGTGGGTTCGATTCTCACTGTAGGCAGGGTGTACTCGACTCCAATCTTAATTGACAAGGATTGCCAGTTTTCCTACCGCAGGTCGGGGGTTCTCTCTGGGTACTCTGGCTTCCTCCCCCCAATAAAAACTGGACGTTACGATATAGCTGAAAAATTGCTGAAAGTGGCGTTAAAACAATATTCAAACAAAACAAATCAAATCAAAGTCCGAGAAACCAGCAATGGTCCTGACTTGGTACAGGCATTTCAAAAGAAATGGTGGGTTAAACCAGTTAAAGTCAGTTGCCACCCGCACAATGTAAGACTTTGTCAATTCGTGGTGACTTTTGGCCGACAGCAAGTTTCTCAACAAATATCTTCTTCTGTAAATATATTTACCTCTAGTTGCACCGTCTACATCTTGAGAAATATAACTTACACAAAAAATGTACTGTTGTAAATCTTATTCATTTAATTACATGTAGATAATTAAGAGATTTCAGATTTTTTTAGTATTGACTAGTAATTTTGTGGTAGTATATACAAATACTTTAAGAAAATTAAATTGACGAATGTTGCCACAAAAGCTACGATAAGAATAATCAACAAGATCTAAAGATGAGTAATATTCATTTACTAATATAAATTTGTCCACTGGAATGACAAAATTACCATCGAAATAATTTTATAAATGGTTCCAAATAGCTAAAAATCATTTGTGAAATCGTGCTCCTTAGCAGTCAACCACTTCATGATCTAACTGACATTAATTCCTATTTAGCAATATAGCCTTTAGTCAGCAGCCAATCTATCAAAAAATCCAATATGATATACAGGTTCTGGAATATTGTAAAAACATAGTTATAATCAACACTTCATTGATTACAATTGAACTCGAAGTGCTTTCAGTGGTTTTGTATTCAACTCATAATATGTTTATTGGAACGCTGTTTAACGCCACTTTTAGCAAATTGCATCTATATCAACTATGGCATTGGAGATGAACCCGGAGTACCATAAGAAAAACCCCAGATATTTGGTAGGTTAACTTTCAATCCGCGTCAATTACGACTGGAGTCAAGTACAACATTCCCGCAGTAAAACTCGAATCCGCACCCTCTGTGTTGACAGGCATGTGATTAATAGGAGACTACCTTAACCGTTAGGCCACCAATGTCAGTGAACTGGCACAGAGAATAATTGAACATTTTCTATACTGCACATTTATCGCCATTTTAAATAGTTGGAAAACAATACTACTATTTGGTATAACTAGCTCTTCAAATTGGGTTTTGTATTTCTGTGCATGGTTTTGAACTTTGTCAGCAGGAAATCATGAGATGACTCTCCAGGAAGACGTCATGATTACTTTAAGATTCTTGGCCCGTTTACTCTAACTAATAAAAATTCATACATACAATTTACATAGCAAACTTGAAAAAATTGTTTTGTTTAACGTTGATAATTTACGATTTTTACACATAGACTAATACGACCAATACACTATATGTCCACTATTTCACGATAACAATCTATCTATCTCGAAAGATTTACGACAGCTGCTTACTTCTCTAATGCTACTAGACTACCGACCTTTCTACACAAAACCCTACAAATTTATTTCCCTTAACATATTATGTAAAATCTCTGTCTAGCCAAAACACTATACCTTTTATCTAATTAACCTTATCCATATAATTAACTATTAGGAATTTGACACTACATATTAAAACTAGTGATAAAACAAGTTAACCCTTTAAACACTACAGACAACAAATCGTGCAGTTTATTGTTACACTAACTCACATAAAAAGATTTAAAGAGCCAAATGCTATCAGAGAAAATAATAACAAAATTACTATTTAAATTAAAATTATGTCTAACTACTACTCTCTTCGCCCATTTTATATGGTTGTTTAAGTAAAATTATTCTTACAATGATCAAACGAATAACATGTCCCCAAAAATTATAGAAAACAATAACAATTTACTGCATATAATTGGAACACATTTTACCTGTACTAATTAATTTACATATAAAAATGTATGTATATTTGATATATTTAAAAATATACCTTACTATATAAGGTCTGGTTAAAAACATAATTTCATGAGTGGTGAAACTAGCAACTAAGGATAAAAATTATCTATGGTTTATAGTCGTTGCGTACCATGTCTTCTTCTTATTTTCCTTTCGAAAAACTGAAATACACAGAAATTTTACGAAAAAAGACTTTTTAAATTCTGGTTTCCTGAATGTAATTTATTTTGCTGATTTGCAGTAGGTACACCAATAGTTTTTGTAGAGAGCGAAGTGGTGTATATGTCATTAAATTTAGGAGTATTGTCTACCAACATTTGCGCTTGAACGCTTTGACATCACAACTGTGGTTAAATTATAATTTATGTATGAGGAACGTATTAATCTTAAAATACGGAACATGTAACAATCAAATAAAATAAAATAACGGCTTAAAATATAGTAAAACGTTTTTAGATTGATACTAAAAGTAAAATAGTATTAGGACACGCAACTCAAAAGTACTGTATTTCCGTCTACAAATACTGGATACTTGAGAACCAAAAATAGCGACAGATAAAGGCTCATATTAACTGTAAACATGAACTGCTTCTACATTTGGAACATTTAATATTTGAATGTTTGTACAAAATATAACACACAATATTACTTTAATGTAAAGTCTTCTTTCAATGTACACTATAACTATCCGTTGAAGTATTGTTTTTTGTTAAATTGACAGAACATCTAGTTTATGGCGAAAGTGATGTTTGCTATAAGTAACGTAAATATCCTAAATGTAGTGTCATTGTCATAAAATTACAATCGACTTATTCACGCTGGCTGTGATTTATCATTGTTTTACAGTGAGCTAAAAAAAAATAATGTGACATAAAGGGCCAGTCTATTATCAAACAATTACAGAACATAGCTTCAGTGATTTATTTCTTAAATAACCAACGGTAAGTATATAGTCAACATCTCGTGATCGTGATCTGGTGACGATATATTCACAAGATGTCAAACCTCAATCTATGCAATCCTTCCACAATTCCGATAAAGAAGCGTAATGTACACATATGTACCTTTCAGTTAAAGTCCTACCTTGACAAATGGCTTTGGTGTAACGTTTCACCTTTTATTTTTCAGGAAAATTCACCAATATACACATGTAAATGTAACTTGACCAATCAGTTCCACAATGCTCACATTTGTGTACTTCACGTTATCATACAGTCAATACTACCTGTATTTAGACAGTTACATAAATATTTAACCGAAATCTCACATAGTTTTCAATACAAATGCATTTAATAAACTTTTATACATTTGAATATATTTGTAGACCAGATATATACTTTTTTTGCTTGCCTAGATAAACATGAAAACTATGTTTCTTGACTCACAATTAATTATCATTTAGAAATTCGTTTGTTAGCTTTGTTTTATTTTCAGGTTCGTAAATATACAAAAACCAGCAGAACTTGATATACATCTTAGCGACAGTAGTTATCACTGCAAAAACAGGCGCATGCGTTACAACAGAAATCAAGCAACACTAACTTGTATGATCGACTGAACCCTTGGAAGGGATGAAAGGAGACTCTTTTTCAGTCAAAGGAAAATCTTGATTCATTTCAAAATAATATTATTTCCTAAATTGATGCAAATTACAGGCTTTGCTCTATTCTTAACTTGTTAACTCCCATTGAAAGTGCTTTAAAAAAAACTTTGTGGTTTTTTGTAGATTTGCATAAAAACCACCAAGAGCATGCAATCTCATTATAACAGATGGAATTCTTCCTAATATAGCACTACAGATGAATGAACTAGAAATCTTGATACCAATTTAGAAACTTAAATAGCACATATCTATAATCGTGTCAGTAACATACCCTTATATGCCTATACAGTTCCAAGATTTAGTTCAGAGCATGCATTCAATTTTTAGGCATTAATAGAAACTGAACTATTTTTGAAATGTTTGAGTACAATTCAGAGTATTTCATTTCAGCAGTGGAAAGAGAGATAACTCTTATACATTTGTTGGATCATAATATTATAAACTTAACTAGAGTTTCTCAATTATGTGTTAAATGTTATTTATTACAAAATTATATTAAAACTTAAACTAATAACTTTTAAAATAATCAGTATTATTGAAAATATCTATATGCATTTCTAACAACATTGTGTTTGTATGTAAGTCATATAACTATAAATGCCTCATACGCCGTTTTCAAGATAGGTAGTTAGATGTATCATATCATGTGATTTATGGTATCACATGATTTTTTAGGGCACTTTCCTGTCTTTTAATATCATGTGAACGGCATACAGCGGAATAAAACTCGACCCCTTTCTATAAATTTATGTTTAGTGGTGGCCTTGCACACCGGCACAACACTGCACAGGTTTCGTTTTGCATCGACTTTCTTACACCGTGCTATTTCGTATCAGATGTTGCCGTTTTTCCTCTTAAAGTAACCTAAATTGTTATAAAACCACGTGATCAGTAATTACGATTTCCACCTCCTTTAACGAGAGCGATATTACGACAAAGAGCCTGCAGCCATATTCTCAATAAATCGTAAATCATATAGAAAAGGTTTAATTTCCGGAACATTTTTTTTCATGAATTCGGTTGTGGTTTCTTTTTTTTAAATTATAAATTTTTGGGAGAGTTATTCCCCTTTAACATATATTTCAAAATATTTGCAAATTTTGCATGTTTTTTCGTCGTTCTTTGTCACGTGCAACAAAATCAATGATGCTAAGTAGTGAAACGATTTCTCTTTGCAAAATTACGAGAGAAGGTAGGACTTACGAGCGCTCAGGAGCAGACGTAAGTTTAGGAGCGATTTTACACGTAACTTACAACTACGAATCTTTGTGAATATAAAAACTGTCTTAAACTTACGTTAAGTTTGCATTTACGTCTACGATTTTTTTTGAGAATATACTTGCTGCAGACTTACCATACTTAAATTGGATTCCAAAATAAAATAAACATCCTTACAAGAAGAGGTACCTAGCCGGCCCATCTACTTGCTCTACCAAGAGTTGTCAATACGGTTAGTTAAGATATTGTCTGCAGTAACAGAAGGACAGCACAAATACTGTGAAACTGTTTATTCGCGATAATCAATTATTTTAAATTTTAAAGAACTTTTGGCAATTTAAAATCCAGATCGATATATATCTTAAAATTTGATCTGTTAGAACCTACATCTTTTTTTATCAACAACATTTTTGTAATTTTTATACTATATGTTTCTTCAGCAGGTAATCGGAATTAATAGCATTACAACTGTGCCAAATTCCTTGCCTATTTGTTCCTGTGTGAAACTGAATTCCTTTAACGTCTTTTGAAAGACAAGAAGATTGCATAAGCAAGGTCCTTTACTTTTACATATAGATATATTGATCGTGTGATTTCAATAAACATCAATTGCTGAGTGGCATCGCTTATATATCATTCAGAACATGGAATTAAAGAAACCAAGGAAACTACTTCATGTTCATCAGTTTTGAGACTTATGCATAATATGACGCCAATGTTCATTACCGCACTAGAATTTAAAACAAACGAGACGATTTCAATTTCAGACTCATATAAATTTTCCTCACTTGTAAAGCAATATTTCATGTTCTTTTGCATACTGTTGCTATTGTGTAATTGATCAGGCATGCAAAAGATTGCACTAATAATAGTAACTTTTGCAACGTCACAATATTCTTTGATATAGGCTTATATCTAGTTACAGGAAAAACGTAACGTCTAATAAGAAAATAATTTTACTATCGTTACCATTTATTTGTTGATAGATATTCCATCTTGTTTAAGATATGATTGCAGAAATTTTTGCGGTTAGTCATTTTTACATGTACTTGTAGCCGAAATATTGCCCCCTAAACGTTAATTAATTTATGAGTAATTGGTTTATTAGTAATTGTGGCTGCTTTCGAAATTATTAAAATAAGTTAAACACGGAAACGTATCTATCCAAATTGTGTTTGCCTGCACAGACGCTTTTCGTATGTTTTTTACACAAAGATAAATTTGACATAACCTTGTCACAATCTGTATACTACAAAATACTTTAGTGTTGAAATTGTAAAAAAATATAAGATTATCCTCTTAGTATAAATTGATATTATAATATTTGATTATAGCAGTTCTTCGTATTACTTCACTTATATTTAAAAACTAATACTAAGCTTGTGTTTAGAAAATGAAGGTACGCCAATGTATAGAAATATAGTTGATAAAAACTATTTAAATACAATCACCAGGAAGCAACGTAGAAATTCTGAGATGTAACATACCTGATCATACCTGAAATGCAGATTATAATTCTCTCTTGCAATGTCGTTTTTAATGGAACAATTTTTAGCCTTTATTAAGTAACATTGTGAAAATAATATTACAATTATACAATATGAACAACATTTTAATTAATGAACCCCACGTGTATTATTTGAGCTACAAAAAAATTCAACAATACGTGGCATCACCTGAACATAAATGATCAAAATGTTATGAACTTAAATCTATCAACTGAAATTACAACTTTAAATTATGGATGGATTCAAAAGAGGATGGCCAAAACAAAAAGACCGAGTGGTACCTTGATACCTTGCCTGAGTAGGAAAAAGCCTTGAGGTCATTGAATCAAATAAGAATCAGTAGATGAAGAAAATAAATGCAAAAAAAGGTTCATCAGTCTTCAGGAAGATGCTGCTTAAAACTGTATTTGCGACAAATATGTTGTTGTGACTTTATATAATGCAATTATCAACATTTTTTATTTACAAGAAACATTATCGTGTTTCATTAAAGATATAGGCATGAATAGTTCACTTGGCAATCCTACTTACGCATTTAAAAATCACAAATCGGGCTTAGCATTCTTTGCCCTCCATATTAAATTCAACGATTGCGATTTCCCTTCCTTGTATTGGCTACCAAAACCTTCACAAAAATCCACACAGGCAGCGTTTCGTAGCAGGATCGTAAAAGTGTACCACCACACGTGTATCTAAACTCCTGTCAACTATTTTAACAGCAATAAAACGAGCTCCAAATATACAGTGACGATTGCTCTTCCGGGAATGGCATGAATCAAATGCGGTACTAAGAAAAATTTAGTAAAAGATCAAGAGAGATAATTTCCCTGCATGCATAGATTTAGAGGAGTCAGCTCTTAAGATAAGTCCGTAAATGCATTTGTATTTAAAAATAGATAAGAAATGTGATAGGTCAACAAGAATCGAAACCATCGGTCATTCATATAATCATGATTGCGACAAAGATATATGACACAAAAGAAGAAACTTAAATAATTAACTAGTCGAACGGATAGCAACATAAACCAATAAAGAAATTATGGGATCAATCAGAGGCTCGACGATTAAGCAGTGCTCGCCTCTAATTAGATATCCGTAAAGTTTCTTGTCGTAATTTGCAGGAAACGGTCAAAGTCATTTGTAGGTGGAGGAAAATCTAGCAAGTTTTGTCAAATCTATTGACGTCCGATCATCATATGGGTGCGTTTCAAAGAGAAATAATAACCCGCCCATTGATACCAATTTACTCCGTCAGCATAAGATAAATGATTACCAGCTAAATAGAGACCATTTAAGTTGGAATTATGACAGAAGCTGGGATTATACAACCAACTTCCTTTAAAAGTTGCAGCACAGTAATTGATATTGTCTTTATCTTTGGAAGCAAATAAGTGTCCATCTTGGTTGGCCAATGCATCCCCTAAAACAATACATAGTAAATGCATATGACTTTAACGGAAAAATTTCTGAACACAAATGCTTGCCTCTTTAATGTCTTTTTGTACATTTCTCGTACAATTGTTGAAAACAAGAATATCAATTAAAAATTTTTAAATTCTAATAATGTCTGTCACAAAAGATTTTAAAAATGAATGTTTTCTATAAATGCGGCGATATCCTCAAAACAGCTCATCACTATTCTGAAAGACCTTGTGACATGAATTTAAGAAAAATTGTTTAAACAAAAATATAATTAACTTGTAAGAGAACATAAAAAAGCTGTAACTCCTTAAATAAGTCAACAAGAACCAACAGATATTAAAAGTGAGGAGAAATTGATTATCTGGAATTAAAAAGTTTCATTTTTACGCTACGTGGTTCGATTGTTGCTGGGAGTAACATGAGTGATTTATGTTTTAATTTTCATATTTTACATGATACCTGCATTGCCACTATATGATCCAACAGTTAACGCAAAATTTGATGCTTAATCGATTATA
The DNA here is from genome assembly GCA_944474755.1 of Limnoperna fortunei. Classification (NCBI taxonomy): domain Eukaryota; kingdom Metazoa; phylum Mollusca; class Bivalvia; order Mytilida; family Modiolidae; genus Limnoperna; species Limnoperna fortunei. The sequence goes on from OX104121.1 coordinate 25,560,276, forward strand.
TTGAAACTCTTATATCTTGCAAATTTCAAAGTCCTCTAGTGTTATGTATAATTCATACTTATTTCTAACTAGTTACGCGTAGAGGTGTGTGTGTTACCTGATAAAATAATATAGTAATATGGAGTAACAATTAATTAAGAAATTTTAATAAATCCTTATTGACATATTTATCGCATTATCATCCATCAACCGCTTTTAAAAAAACAATTATATTATGTTAATTATTTTACAATCTATTCATCAATTTAATGAATAGAAACACGTTAATACTAATGATTATTGATGATTATTTTTAAATTATATTTTTCAATAAACAATTTCATAGGGAAATGCCCACCTTCACAGGATTATTCAGTTATGGACACATCAAATTTAGTTTAAAAACCCAATACAAAGAATGAAAAATGAGAGTAATTTCTGAAATAATTAATGACATGTTGTAAGGTTGACATGAGGATTTATTAACTCGAGTTGTTTGATATTTCGCATAACCAACGTTCTATGAATGTGAATACAGATAACCACCCGAATATTTTATTTATAAGAACGATAATTCTGAGACATTCGGTCATGTTTCTTTCTATACCTCTAACTTCCAGGGGAAAAGAGTTTTTTCTAAGAAAGCTGTTAAACGTTAAAAAAAATAGCAAACATATCATGTCTAGAAAGTAAATACACACAATTTTGCATAACATTACTGACTGCATCTAGCCAAAACTCCCATTGAGGTTGCCAAAACCATCAGTGTACTCCGACCAAGTCGTAAAAAATCAACAATACCATCCTGTCTCATTTGAAAAACCTAGAAATTGCTACAGTAATAATAAAGATAACTTAAGCGGGTGTGTATTACAGTGTTCAAATGACAGGGCTACTTGGCTAAACTAAACGGAAAACAAAATGCAAGTTTAAAGTTTTAATAATAAAAGAGTTGCAATATCGGAATCAATAACAATACTTTGGTTTGTTTTAGTGCCACTTTTAAGTCTTGACCAGATGTTATACTCAATGCGTATGTTGGCATCATTTTAATGAACTTTAACTGTGTTTACAATAGAAATCTGTTTTTAGCTCATTAAAGCAAAAATGATAATATTGTATGGTATTTGCACTACTTGTTGGATGTGAAGTGTGAAAAGTTTGTCGCTATAGTAAACCGTAAGAATGGTAATCAATGAAACCAAAAAATCAGTGTCGCTTCAAATTTAAAAAAAACATCTTATGACTGAAAGTGTTACGAGTAAAACATTCGCCAAATCAGAGGTACAACATATTAATGTGACTCATTGTAGAAGATTAAAAAATAATTATTTGTTTGTTTTGAATGTTGTTTAACGCCACTTTCAACAATTTTTCAGCCATATCATGGCATCCGGTTTAATGTGACCTACTGATAGTAAGTTGTTCAATAAGGTACGTGGAATTGTATCAGTAGGTGTATTCATAACACTAGGGAACTTCTGACTGTAGAAATTGTAATACTATACGTGTGGTCTAACCTCCTCCATTTATATCCATATCAAAATAAACATCAAATCCCGTAATGTCCAAGGGATAAATTTTAAAAACCCCACTTGGTTTATTCCCGATCGATTGACAGTCCACTCTATATTTAAATCTTTTATATAAGGAAATTAGCATGATGAATAGGACGCGCAAAAAATTTAGAAAATGTATTTCAAATAAAGGTATTACACATATATTTTGATAATTCAACATGCATTCAGGTTACAGGGGACTATGCCAACTATTTGTATCATACTCAACACATTTGAATATTTCTTAATGTTGTCACATTCAAAGACATATACACTTGAGTGTTAACATACTAAAAAGCCTCTGTAGCAGTTAAGATATAGAAGTTTTTTTTATATAAATGACTTCTGATTTATTCCTTTAAAATAAACATATTTGAATTATATCAGTAATAAGATGACTCTACTCACAATAGCCAACAACATACCTAATAATAATTATGTCCTTGTATCAAACATTTGCTTGATAAAATTCTAAATCCATACTATCACGCCAAAATAGTTTAATTTTGCACATAGTACCTTTCAAGTCAATTATAATTTTTACGAACACACCTCAGAATTTCAATTTTTTCTAGTTTCACAAAAAGGGGACTAAAACATTATTATTCTTTAATTATGTATATGTATTACCATAGTTCACACAAACGGGTAAACTATTTTGTGTGATTACACGCTTTTTCTCTGTAGGACATTGATGTTTAAACAGTTTAGTTGATGTAATAATCATTACTAGTATTATTGTTCTAGTATTCATGGAAAAGCTTGAACTAACTCTAAAAATAAAGAAATAATTAACGATACAGTATTTTGAACGGCAAGTTGGCACTGGTTTTGTAAAAAATATTATATCGCCAAACACGGAATTTGTTGTTTTTTAATTATTTTACATTCAAACATGGAAATTGTATTTATGAATTAATATATCACTAAACATGTGATTTGTTTTTAAGGAGTTATAATATCGGCAAACATTTAATGTTTGTTTAAGAATTATTTCGTCACACAGTAATATTTGCCGAAAAAAGTGAGAAGAAACTTAAGAAATATCAGATATATATTTTTAGGTATCTACGGATTTACTTAATATGATAATGAAATATATTTACATTTTAAGGATTTATGGAGATTTATGTTAACCACTCTATGTATTTGAATAATCTCAGTTTTTTGTTACACATATTGGTAACATTGTTATATGTAAAACATTTTATCGACAGCAGTTTAAATTAATTTAAAACCTTGTCGTTATGTCATCTTTTATTCAATGCCCGATTATCGCGTACAATAAGGCATAAGAAAAACGGATGCAAAATATACTTTTGTTTGCTAAATGTTATTTATTGCCACTTTCCGCACGCATTTATTTCAGCTTTATCGTCGTATTACCAGTTTTTTAAGTAAATGAATTAGGAGTATTTGGTGAAAACCACTGAATTGTGGTGGGAAAACCGACAATACTCGTCAATAAATATTCGAGTCGAGCAAGGAGACTCGAACCATCAACCTCAGACACGTGGTCAACAGTAAATGCTTACTACCACTACCTTAACCGAGGTCCACAAAACATATTTTAAATTAATTTAAAATAAAAATAATTCAAATTGTAGGCTGTAGCATAACACAATATCAATGTACGCGTAACTATCGTTTTTTAAACTTTCGTTTAAGATAAAAAGATAGATTTAATTGTTTGTTCACGTGATTGATGGAAAGTGAAAACAAGTTTAACTGCTACTATAAGAAGTACAGAGTACTGGTTCTGAAATAAAAATAAAGTCTTATTTATTGGCTACAACGAACGCATATCTGGAAAAGTGATATTTATTGTGAAAAGAATATGGCGCTTTTGGAACGTTGCAGTCATTATGTACACCCTATGCAGTTCAGTTGGTAAAATACTAGAAACCTCGCAGTATGACTAAGGGACTTAAAGAAACTTGATTAATTACATATTTTCCTTCCGTCTAACAAAGCACATAAAATGCGTTAATATGATATAAATACTACTTGCAAACATTAGGGCAATAGACAGAATTGTCCAGCTGAGGTTATATTTGTAATCATTTCTTCATAAACAATACATCGCATATGCTGGAATATAGTAATTTCTAGTACACTGGCAACTGTGTTCTTATTCTTAGCACCTATGTGCTACCTTTAGCAGAAGCTCTGTATATGCAATAACGAATGACAGAGAATGCTTCATACATGCTTACGTTCTAACTACGTAAAACAACCGCTACAAATGCCTGCATACAGTGTATAATAGTCTGCAGGCCTAGAAAATATTTAAACATTTTAGCCCATAAAATCGATCGTAATACATCACAAAGAAAAATCTTTAACTTACAGTTTATAAGTTTTTATATTTCCCAATTTCAGGTTTTTTTTCGCAATAGCCGATTATGGTTTCTGTCTGAAAAAAAACGCGGTTCCTTCGTTTATAAATTATTATCGTCAGATAAAATGAAAAACAAATTATTTAAATAGATTTAATAACATAATTTTCTCTAGAGATATAAGGTTATTCAGGTAATTCGAACAACTATATATTGGACGAAGTTGATTCTTAAACACAATAGAATATAATTAACAAATTCACTTTGTTAAATCGAGTTCAACAATTGAACAAAGTACGCATCTTAATAATACATTATTTAATTAACTTTAAATAGTTTCTCCGTTATCCATCATATGTCATTTTGACATTGAATACGTTCATAAAACAGACTTAAACGATATTTGTTATAGAATGTAGAATCATAATTAACGATACAGTATTTTGAACGGCAAGTTGGCATTGGTTTTGTAAAAAATATTATATCGCCAAACACGGAATTTGTTGTTTGTTAATTATTTTACATTCAAACATGGAAATTGTATTTATGAATTAATATATCACTAAACATGTGATTTGTTTTTAAGGAGTTATAATATCGGCAAACATTTAATGTTTGTTTAAGAATTATTTCGTCACACAGTAATATTTGCCGAAAAAAGTGAGAAGAAACTTAAGAAATATCAGATATATATTTTTTGGTATCTACGGATTTACTTAATATGATAATGAAATATATTTACATTTTAAGGATTTATGGAGATTTATGTTAACCACTCTATGTATATGAATAATCTCAGTTGTTTGTTACACATATTGGTAACATTGTTATATGTAAAACATTTTATCGACATCAGTTTAAATTAATTTAAAACCTTGTCGTTATGTCATCTTTTATTCAATGCCCGATTATCGCTTACAATAAGGCATAAGAAAAACGGATGCAAAATATACTTTTGTTTGCTAAATGTTATTTATTGCCACTTTCCGCACGCATTTATTTCAGCTCTATCGTGGTTTGACCAGTTTTTTAAGGTAAGGAATTAGGAGTATTTGGTAAAAATTACTGACCTGTGGTGGGAAAACTGACAATGCACGTCAATATATATTCGAGTCGAGCACACTCTGCCTGCAAGGAGACTCGAACCATCAACCTCAGACACATGGTCAACAGTAAATGCTGACTACCACTACCTTAACCGAGGTCCACAAAACATATTTTAAATTAATTTAAAATAAAAATAATTCAGATTGTAGGATGTCGCATTACACAATATCAAGGTACGCGTAACTATCCGTTTTTTTTTTAATTTCGTTTAAGATAAAAAGATAGATTTAATTGTTTGTTCACGTGATTGATGTAGATAAGGTTAAGGGAAAAAAGTTGTACTGCCACTAGAAGAAGTACAGAGTATTGGTTCGGAAATAAAAATAAAGTCTTTTTTATTGGCTACAACGAACGCATATCTGGAAAAGTGATATTTATTGTGAAAAGAATATGACGCTTTTCGAACGTTGCAGTCATTATGTGCTGCAACTATGATTGTTTATTTTGATTGATTGATTGATTGATTGATTGATTGATTGATTGATTGTTGTTTTACGTCCAGCAAGCAATATTTCAGTTTATTTTGAACTGACACTACTGAAACGAGATGGCATCCCGTATGGGCCATCTAGTACACCCTAAGCAGTTCAGTTCGTCAAACACTAGAAACCTCGCAGTATGACTAAGGGACTTAAAGAAACTTGATTAATTTCATATTTTCCTTCTGTCTAACAAAGCACATAAAATGCGTTAATATGATACAAATACTACTTGCAAACATTAGGGCAATATACAGAATTGTCCAGCTGAGGTTATATTTGTAATCATTTCTTCATTAACAATACATCGCATATGCTGGAATATAGTAATTTCTAGTACACTGGCAACTGTGTTCTTATTCTTAGCACATATGTTCTACCTTTAGCAGAAGCGCTGGATGTGCAATAACGAATGACAAAGAATGCTTCATACATGCTTACGTTCTAACTACGTAAAACAACCGCTACAAATGCCTGCATACAGTGTATAATAGCCTGCAGATTTAGAAAATATTTAAACATTTTAGCCCATAAAATCGATCGTAATACATCACAAAGAAAAATCTTTAACTTACAGTTTATAAGTTTTTATATCTTCCAATTTTCTGGTTTTCTTTTCGCAATAGCCGATTATGGTTTCTGTCCGAAAAAAACCGCGGGTCCTTCGTTTATAAATTATTATCGTCAGATAAAATTAAAAACAAATTATTTAAATAGATTTAATAAAATAATTGTCTCTAGAGATATAAGGTTATCCAGTTAATTCGAACAACTATATATTGGACGAAGTTGATTGTTAAACACAATTGAATATAATTAACAAATTCACTTTGTTAAATCGAGTTCAACAATTGAACAAAGTACGCATCTTTTAATAATACATTATTTAATTAACTTTAAATAGTTTCTCCGTTATCCATCATATGTCATTTTGACATTGTAAACGTTCATAAAACAGACTTAAACTGGATATTTGTTACAGAATGTAGAATCATAGCAAATATAACAAAAAAGCTTTAATTCTATTAGTTCGGACGAAGGGCGAATAAACTCAGTGTTTGTCAGGCGTAAAAACAACCAACATATAATTATCAGTTTTTTTTAAATTACCTGTACATATTTTCAATTTTCAAATTTAGTCGCTTATTCATCTAATATATTCAGTTTGAGTGCAGTTCTAACAAAACATTTTAGCTAACTTGTATAGCAGAGATTCTGAATGCTTTAAATTAACTTTAGAGCAGCGATTAGACAGATATAATGGCAACCTTAGTTAACACAACCTGGTGATGTGACTTTTTTGGCACAATGTATTTCCGTCCATTCGACTATTTCTTTTACAATTACTGTTCACCTACGATTTTAAGTTTTTTGACATTTTTAGTCTGCTGTAAATATTTTTCTTCTGACAGAGTTTTCATGTGACCAGTTTGTCCAATAAACATTAATTTCCCGTTGACAAGGTTGTCAACGTGGCCTTTTTTGTTGTTTGCTTTTTCAAATGACAATTTGGTCTCGCAACAACTTTGTCAACAGCTTACTATTTCAACTTTATTCAACTTAAAGTTTACATTTTTATTTATTTTTATTTTTGTTTGACAATTTAGTTGGAAGTGTTTTGATCGGATTTATCGACTGTACAGTTAATCTGTCGGAACGACACGTACACGAACTATTTTTTATTTCTAATCAAATTATTGTATAAATAATTGCATACCGCTATTGATGTTCTTGTACACTAGAAAATTAGTAATGAATGAATTTTCTATGTTCTCTATGTACGTGTTTCTAGATATCATTTGGAAAATATAAAGTGTTGTTTTCAAACACATTAAATGAGTTGTGTGTTGTTTTCATTAATTATTTCAATGATCGATCTATGTATGTTAGACAGTCTTAATTTTTGTATACACATATCTAACAATCATACTCAAATTGTTTTAATAGATTTACCTTTCAATATCATAATATTAATTGAACTAATGAACATGAATTATTTAAACATACAGTCGGAAACCAAAAGTCTGATGCTAAATGAATTACAATCTCCAAATTTTATGATAATCCTACAACAACACCAAAAACCTGACAGCTCTATATTTTTATTCTTTAATATTTTAAATATTTTATATTTATGGTACAAACAATTTTCGTATTTGCCTTCGTTTTCATCCTTCGATTAAAAAAATGAATAATTTTGTTAAAAAGCTTTCGTGGATGTCATTGCAGATAATATTGATACCTAAATATTTTTTTAATTCACACATTGAATAATCATTTGTTTAAACTCTTCTGTAAATATTCAAAGGTATGCTTGTTTATTCTTAAACATCTAAATTGTCTACACATACTAAATAATTATATTTAGAAATGTATTCTGTTTTTTGAAGAAAGTGAATCCCTGAACCCTTTTCATCAACACACCAACTCACTCACTTTCTATTGAAATGCCTGTACCGAGTCAGGACTATTGCTGTAGTTGCTACATTTTTGTTATTGGTTTTATCGGTTCTCGAGTTCGTCGTTTCTTGATTTGTGGATTGCCTTTTTGACAGTTTTCTTGGTGTTCGGTATTTTGTTATTATATTTATTTAATATTGTAAATCAATATATATCGATGCTTTATGTTTTCATACTGTTATTACAAACGTCTACGTACCCTGCTTATGTCGGTGTCAAAATATAAATTTAGTAGTATCTTATTGTGTTGTGTTTGCATTCCTAAGGTTTCAGGATTTACTTTTTGTAACAAAATATGACTTTGAATTGTGTAGTCTGGTATTTAACTGCATCTATTAGGGCTTGGAGTAAATAGGTTTGACCATTTAGTAAAATGATAAAAGTGTAGACCATTATTAGTACATGTATGGAGCTAGCCACTGTATGAATAAACTCAAATGAAAAACAACGAACAACACAACTGTGATGACTTTCCGTTCATTGATAGCAATAGCCTATCAACTCCTGCGTATGGCGTTTGAATTTTACAACATTTTACGTTGATCAAATGTCATCAGATTAAGAATTTCAAGACCAGTCCACGCTGTTGACAATGAGCTGATCAAATATGAATGGCATTTCGTCAAAAGTTCTAAAGCCGTCATCAAGACTTAGTTGATCATTATAAAAAATCCATCTCAAATTTCTGAGCCATATGTATCTTTTCTTATTCGTGATTTTGCAGACATGATTAAATGTAGCTCAACGGGTGTTTTATTAAAGGCAAGCTCTGATTACCATCCGCAGCACTTAAGTTCAAGAACTTTTATGAGTTATGAATACTCATTCTTGACTTTTATTCTCTTTAGTTTCTTTTATATGTCTTGTGTCTCTCGTATGCATTTGTTTCAAGCAGAATTTTGTTACTGTCCTATGGTTTTCGATTCGTGTTGAACGTACGGTTTTCTTAAGTTTTACCTCATGAAATATATCTCTTTTGACACAAAAGCTATTAAGAAACATTAAAAAAGAGATTTGTAGTTGTTTAGAAATACGGAATTGCAGGTCAAGGTATCATTTCAAAACAATACCACTCCTTTGCTAGATTTCAGTTATTTCTAGTACTCTTGCAACCTGGCCTCAACCGGAAAGTTCTATATGTTTAACTCTTAACAAATATTAACCCGTGTTTTGAGAAAAAAAAAACAAATAAAAAACAGAATAAAACATGAATATAAAACTCAGCTGCGAATTAAAAAACAATTATGAAGAGCAGTATGTGTAATTGCCCTAAATATCACAGTGAAATCCAAATTACAATTTGCTTGTAATGTTGTAGTCCATAGAACAATATTTCGACTATCAATAATTATACAATATGAGAAACACATAGACCTCAAATAAATTGTTTGTTATTCATTCAGCAATCTATGTCATATTTTAGCAATATTTAAACAATTCCTTTGCAATGAAAAACCATTTTGTACTAAAAGTCTGCCATTGAAATAAAATACGGTAAATGGCGAAACATACAATATATATATTCTAGTTTTTAGATCAAGAGATAAAAAGACCTATTTTTCCTTTACGATTAATAGGAGTAAGATCATACAAAAGTCCGTTCTGGAGTGTGTCTTTAAAAGAAAATCTAAGAAAGTCGATCAGTTAACAAGAATCCGAATCCATAGGACCCAACCCGGAGAGTGAAAGGCACACGATACATAGAACAAAAAAACAAACAAACATAAAAAAGTGAATAACCCGAACCAAACAAAAACATGTAGCTATTCGTTAGCCTTGAACAAAGTCATTTTTAATAGTTATTGACGTCTGATCATCATTTGGGTGCGTTTTAAAGAATAGTAATAACCCAACCATTGCTTCCAATTTACTCCATCAGCAAAAGACAAATGAGTACCGTTCAAGTACAGACCATTTAAATTGGCATCATGACAGAATTCGTACCACCAGCCTCCTTTAAATATGGTGGCACATGTACCGGCGTTGTCTTTATCTTTGGTAACAAATGATTTTCCGTTGTGCCTAAGCATTGCATCTCCTGCAAATTTACAAAGAGAATGCTTACGAAAAATGTTTAATCACAAAAGAGTGCCTCTTTATTCTCTGTGTGTACAGTTCTCTGAGAAGGCTGGACAACAGGTCATATAGTTTAAAAGTTTGTTCAATCTGGTCTATCTTGTGTCTACTTAATTATGACAGTGTTCTTTATTTATGAATTCTAGACAAAAAAAACAGTAAGTATTTAATGTCATCGTCATTAACAGTAACATAATGTATTCGTCTGTAAATTCTGTTGACGTGTGATGGAAAGATTTTAATAATGAATGTTGTTCAATTATGCAATGAATGTTATCCACACAATGACTTTTAAACAAATATCTGTCCCTTTTTTCATAAAAACGTTGTGAACTTGATTTATGCTACAATTAAAAACGCAGACATCAAATATTATGTTCTTATGAAATCCATAAGCGACGTAAGGTGTTCTATTCGCATACTGAATAATCTTGGGGCCAGCTTTAAGTTCATCTTTTCTCTTTTAGTTGACTTAAAATAGTGCACTAATATATATTACCCCAATGAACTGCTTACCTGCATCGCCACTATAGGATCCAACAGTCAGCACAAATTTTGATACTGCATCGCTTACATTGAAAGTCTTATATCTTGCATATTTTTTTACTCCTGTAAAATTCTCCAGACTAATGTATAATTCATACTTGTGTCTCATTAATAAGTCTTTGAGGATCCAGTTACCTATTAATATAAAACATGTATATAATATTATTTATGAACAAATAATTAATATAACAAAAATAACGATGTAAATATTAATCTTTTGACTTAATCAATCGTCATCCACAAACATTCTTTTACATTAGGTAATAGAAGGTTTCTAAGAATCGTAAGAAAGACACCAAAGGTACAAGCAACAAATGAATGTTGAAGGATAAACATTTTGTTACATGAATTAAATTTAAATTTTATTTGGTCTAAAAACCACTTTTTTCGGGTCATGTTAAATCTCAAAGTTACTAAAATTGCATAAAAATAGCAACCGGAACATCTCTCGGCAATTTCTATCAAGTCGGGAAAGTTACCTCGGGATAAGTGGACTCCATTTTAAACTATTTTCAGTCATTATCAATGAATCTATTAGGTCATGACTTCGTTTGTGACGTTTCGGTTCATTCATTTAATTGGTCCGTCAGTGACTGTTAGCTCATTGTTATTGATAACTTTAGATTGTAAACTAATAGTTATTCATCAACACGTTGTCGGAGAAGGATTTTTTTTAAGTGTAAGCACATTTAGGTTTTCAAAAAACACCATGATTCATCTGATCTTTTACTTCTGCTACGATATCCATCAAAACATCTTTTAATTCTGCTACGATGTTAACTGCATACTTTAAAAATTTGGTGGTAATTTATTTCCTTGAACTAAAATAGTGTTGCTGTTTAAACAGGCTAACTGTATCACATTTGGACCAATATTTGGTGGTCTGTACCCATACACTTAAATCCAGGATTACTTTCCAACAATAGATGGAAATAAACGAGGTGATCTGATTGACAAAATAGTCAGTTTCATCGCTGCACATTTCCGCTGCACAAGCGAAATCAAATATTAACCTGCTTTCTAAACTGACTCATGTATGAGTTTGCTATAAAAAAAATCCTGTTCATAAAACTGGAAGCAACTGATGCTAACAAATTTACTGCGATAAAAAGGTTTGTTGTTGTGTTTTTGTTTATGTAATAAAGCAGTTACTGACTTCGATGCGGTCGCTATCGGTATTTTTCGACCCTCAATAGTGTGTATTCACCTCTACTAGCAGATCGGGGAATGTTGCATTTTTTGTGGTTGAAAAATCTCTATAGTGACCTACAACAAAGTCTGTGATTTCATAACGTAGAACATTAAAATAAACTGTTTAGCAATTTGTAGTAAGGTAAAAAGTTGATGCAATATATTGAATAGTTGATAACTCCTGAATATTGTTTATAAGAGAAGAAAACGTATCATTACCAGACCAACTACTTATAACAGGTAACAAAAATGTTGCATAAACTCGAAAAAATGTCGTCAGAGCCGGATATTCTTATCATAGACATAACATTTAGGTGGATCTATATAGCCATTGTTTGCGCGCCTTTGCACCACCGCAAGTGCAAATAAAAGAAGATTTTTCGTGAGACTTTCGGTAGTATACATATACTTTGGGTGAAGAGTGGAAAGCTGTTAATCAATAAATGACCTCAACAAGCATATTTTCTAAAGTATTGTCTAAAGTAAATGCACATGTTTGCATAACATTACTAGCTGTACCTAGCCAATACTCTCCAGTCGGGTTGCCAAAACCATCAAATACTCTGACCAAGTCCTATAAAATTCAACACTTCCATTCAGTCTCTTTTGAAAAACCTAGAATTGTAACATTAAACCTTTTGATAATATATATAATTAAAGTGAGTTAGTATCTAATGCAAAAAACTAAATGTTTTCAAATTTTGATGATAAAGAAGTTCAATATTTTAATTATTTTGTCTTACAATATTTTTTGTTCAACGCCAAAGATGGGTCTTAAAATATGAATGCGCGTTATCGTACATATTAAATAACTTTGGTATACAGTAATGTTATTATACAAAAACACATTTCGAGTGTTCTGAGATTCATTTACATCAATCAAATTCGAGAACAAATGCGACCAACTGTGGGGCATTTGATATATAAATACAAATAACAGTGTTGTGTTTTGTATGATAAGTATTCCTTAGTATATATTTGATCAAACAGAGGTAACACACATTAGCGTGATTCATTTTAAAGATTTAAAAACCAAATGAAAATGTGATATAGAAAAAAAAGATTAATTGATTGATTGGATTTCTGGGTGACAGGAAGCAGTATTTCAGCTATATTCAGTATGATAAACACTAATTCAATTTGAAAAAGATGGACCAAATGCAAAAACTTTGAACTTCACAGGAAAATATTGAATATGGGAAGTGGAGGAAAATCTAATCTTTTGTAGTGGATACAACGAGCGCACTGTTATCGACATCTCTAAAACGGGCACTCCAAAAACACGTTACGCACTGTGGTCCCGCTCTTGCTTTCTGTAGTATGAAGTAATCACCGTCCGGGAAGAAGTCATCCCTTATTCGCCTACTGGGGCGCTTGTTGGGTGGAGCCTTAGGACCCCTCAAACTATGGTTTCAGATGAAGTTATTAAATCTTATCAAATAATTGATAAATATGTTATTTATTGCAAAAACGGTACACTTGCCTTTGTCAAAGTTTTCATACATTACGTACTGTCCAGCCTCCTCCATCGATGTCCATATTACAATGAACATCAAATCCGTTAAAGTCTGAAGGATAAATTCTGTAAACACCACTCGATTTCTTCCCAATGGCTTGACAGTCTACTGGATATTTATCTAAGTCTTTCAATAGGAGAACAGCATTAGCGTGCATTGTAATTAAACTTATGGTATTTACACAAAAAACTAAATTGTATTATTTTATATAAAGGTTACATTAAGAGATGGAACACTACATCCAGTCCGATGTTACATAAGAGATAACTTGCAGTCAAGCACAACTTTATTACGTCCGTCCAATGATGCACAACTACAACTCGAAGGTATTACTAATACGGTAACTAAAATTTCTTGTTCGCTAACCTTTATTATTCTCGCATAAAACCTAATGAACACCTATATACTATTAAATAATAAGAAAATTCCAAACATTCCTCTTTATTATAGAATAGAGCAATAAAAATATATGTTTTACAAATTTGTTGGTTATGTTATTTCTCACACTACATAGAATATGTAAAATAATACCCTAACCTTACTTAAATTTTGTTAACGTTTTTAATGCTCAGAAAAAATATAGAACCGCTATAAACAGCTGTTTATACTGAATTTTCTAAATTTAATTTAAACAATCTATTTAGCCATGTAAGGTATTGCTATTAATAATGCATTGTCATTAGAAGTCCGCAGTTTTGAATTACCGGAAGCACGTACATCCCGTTTTGTTTCCAAACGACTGATAAGCTAAACAACACATGAAGATCAATTATTTACTTGTAGTTGTCCCGAAAGATTCAAAGACAATTCCTATATAACATTTCCGTGCGAAGCGATGAATATGTATCAGACTTAGAGAATTCGTACTTTGAATGGTCTTGAAAATTAAAAAAAAGATGCTACCCTTTTATACCAGCATGCATTATAGCAGCGCCGTCCTTATCGTTTGAAGAGCATTTCCTCGATAAACAACCACATCCATACTGTTACACTATTTAACGTGTTTATAAATATGTCCTTAAAAACAATAGTATTCATGTCAAAAATAATTACACCACAAACCGCACATGTTCTCGTGTAACGCAAAAGGGATTAAAATTGTACAAGAAATATATAATTAAATTTAATTAAGCCTTACCAGAAATTACACAAACAGCTCCTGTATGTGTGATAACACACTTTCTCTTATTTAGGCACGGATTCGGCCAACATGCATCATTCTCCTGTAATTTATACACACTATTAATTAAGGCCACACAATGCAATGTTTACCCCATCGGGAGGATAGAGTACTTTGTAATAGGACAACATTGTAAATGTTATAAATACCTCTAGGTTCTTGTTTTATTGCCTCAAAAAATGATTAGCGATGAAGCTTGTCAAAACGTAATGAACATATTAAATAATAAGTGATTTAATAACATAAAGAAATAATTGAATTCTTACATGTTCAACAGTAATTAAATTAAAAATATATTAAATGTGTTGTCTCTTTATTTGCTTATTGGGTTAGTTTGATTTTACTATATCAATATAAACGAAGTAGCAAAAAACATATTAAATTATAATTAACGAAACAAAAAAGAAATTGGGTAGATGGATAGAACAAACCCAATAAAACCTATGAGTGCAATCAGGTGATGCGGACGAGTAATTAGTGCCTGCCTATAATTAGACGTCCCGTTGAGGTATTCGTTGTCTTGTCCAGGAAAAGTCAACGGATTTTCAAAATACCGTATAAATATTTTGTTTTTGGAAAAAAATTTTGCATTTTATATCCTGGAAATAACAATGTACAAATTGCAATATTGTTTTTTTCTTATCTCTCTGACAATGAAATACGATATTGACAATACTTACAATTGTCTAATCTGTTATATCTGAATACGTGAAACCTTGGTTGTTTACAATCCTATCTGTAGACTTAGTAACATTGAGAATTTCTCAGTATAGGTTGTCTCTGTTATAATTTATTGCATTGCATCCATTATGTCTCGTACATGCTTTAGCACACATCCGTGGCGAATATTTGTCGAATTTTGTCAATATTTCAGAGTATCTATATGTGCCTTCTTGCCCAAACCCATGAATTAACAGTTTAGTTGATGTAATACTCATTACTATTATAATTGCTCTAACCTGCATGGCAATGTTTTACTTGACGCCGACGCTAAATATGAAAAAAAATTAAGATCAATTGATTAAAAATATACATTGGTATTCATTATATTGATATTCTGTTTTATTATTATTTATTATTTAGATGATTTTGTCACTAATATCATCCGTTGCTAAACAATATTATAAATGGCTGAACGGTATGTTGCTATATTATACGTTGTTCCGACACTTTTCTTGATGTCTCAAAGAGTTTTTATGAAACGACAATCTACTTTTCAAAATGTAAATGTTAAGCAAGAAAATTGGCATACACGTCAAGTCCCATAAACAGTATAGGTCTCGGCTGAAAATGTAAGATACAGAAATTATATCTGTCGCATCGACCTAAAATGGAAGTCTGGGAATAATATGGGACCTAATATGGAAAACCCTGTGTAATAATAAGCCCACGAAATATCGTACCAACTCTTATTAGTCGCTTGCTTTAGGTTTCTTTACTTTATTTATTGGTTTTTGATTTGTTGTCTCGTGTTGTGTAATTTGTTGGAAGGATATGTAAATTTTGTTAGGTTTTGTATTATGCGTGTGTATCTTTAGATTTTTTCTAAGAGCTACTAAAGAGACAATTGTTGTAAAAAATAATAGGAGAAAAGATGGCGCTTAAGGAAAGTTTAAATGGAACACAAAAAACACATTTAATTCAGATTAGGTATTGTAAACGAAATGTTAACCGGCGTTTCAAAAACGAGTTAACGCAATAAATGTCATTTGATATTCAGCCGCCAACGAGAAATAATTAACAGATAGTTCATTGTAATATAAAAAGTAGTTCATGCCGTCGTTTTTGTAATCTGTGTTATTATGTCTTCCAAACGACGATTTGCGAGACATATTATTTTTATCTGGTTTTCTATTATTCTTCTTCACTTTTTTTTCTTTTTTTCTTTCCGCTCAATCTTGTCCGCACTGTCAAGAGATGCAATGTCCAATCAATATGAAACTTTGGGAACATGTTAAGGTGACCTTAACTTTTGCAAACCACTTTTAAAAGTGTCAAAATGTTTGCCGTTTTCATGGAAACGGGGATCATTATTATGACATTGCAATGTAAAATTTGTATTTTGGGGGTTTTCAACATGCTCAAGATTATAGTCCAAAGGGGGTTCGTTTGGGACAAATTTAATTGTTAGAATCGCAATACAACTATTACTTGTTATTTCCAGTTAATTTTCGTTTCGTATTGGTGACATATTTTTCAGTTTTAATTAGTAGATATTCATTGAATTGTGCAGTTTTTGTTTCGTTTATGTAAGTTACATATATGTAACAATTTTGAAAAAAGGTCTAATTTCATCAATCTATTTGAGAAATGTGGTTTATTATACCATAATATGTAATTTCAAGGACGCTTGTATATAACCATTATAAAATGTTCCACTCATTGTGCAAATATTAAGAAAACGTTTTAAATATATTCAAAAACATAATGATAAATATTGTATCATACGCATGTATAAGCAGACCACAATAAACATCGACTGCAATATATTATTCAATAATCATCAGAAGTAGATTTGGTTTACACAGTACACCAGTGTAACAATTTTTTTAATATAACCCACAATTTCTGGAGTTACTAAAAGAAATATCTTTACTCACTTTTAAGACAGTGTTAAAGATTTCCAATTTTTAGATTTTACACAAACATCCGATATTTATGTGCGTCGGTTATCCCGTAAACCCTTGTCACTGTGAATCATTCTAGTTAAAATTTTGTATAATAATTAATTATCAGTAAACTCAAGTTAAGCACAAACAAGTTATTATAATTTTAGTAATAAATAAGACTTCCGTGGCCTTTTTGTATCCTCGTCTTAATTCCAGTTGTTAATAATTGATATAAATATCCCAAATGTCTCATAAAGAAAATGAGTGTTTCACAGAAATTTACAATCGCATTATATTGGTCAAGGATGACTTTTTTTATTTCAATAGAATTTAATTTACAAATGTACGTAAAAATATACCCAAGGTCAGAATTTTAAATGGAAGAATTCTAAATCATACATTATTTAATTTATATAATTACTGTGTTTTCTCTGTTTCCATTATAGGACATTAATACATTGAACACCTTAATAGAACAGACTAATTATTGATTCTTTGTTGTTCTCTTATACCATAATATTAGTATACAAGATCATGGCAATTGACACGCAGATGCTTTAATTTCTTTCAAGATCCACAATATGTAATAGAGAAAGCTTTGCTTGCATTATATATCTAATTATAGTAACAAATTATTACAGATAAAAAATTGCTATCACATCAATATGTCGGATAATTAAAAAAAAAATTGCACAATAGATTTGTCAATATGTTTTTAGATGTACATATTTTTATAACAATACTAAATTTAAAACTGGTTACTTCCACAACATAACATGCATTTATTTTTTGTAATTTTGCTTTACAAGTATTTCTCTACAACTCCAAGTCCAATAAGCTATCACCAGCCCAGTAGTCACACCTTGATCCTGACAAGAATATCATTAGTTGCCTTGAAGTTTCGAAAAAGATGTAAATACTAATGTGTTATCTATTCTCAACGTGTAGATGGCTTCTGCCATTTTGGCACATGCAAATGAAGGGATACAAAACGGGAAGATATTTAAAACTACTACGTTTCCTATATCAATAGAACGAATGTTTAATAAAGAAAAAAACTATATGCATTGACCGTACTTATGTGTTGCGGTAGCTCCAAATAGACTTATTGATGCTATGCAGACATATTAACAAGTGTTTCACATGGCGGCATCTAATGAATAATCTTAAAGCGTTCATTACTTCTAAATTATGCATTATTTATTTAATAGTTTTACTAATACTATAAAGAAGTGTAACAAACGTTCCTGTTCAAAGAAATATTAACCTGTTATATTTATGTTGTTGTCGTCGGCATTTTCACAAAATTGCTTCAATTTCTTGATAGAATCCAATATGAACCCCTATCGTTGTTTATAAACGAAGACTTATTTGTAGCAATATCAAATTATAACTTAAATCCATCGCAGAAAGATAAGAATAAGACAGAAAAGTCAAGGTGTAGGACGTTAATTTTTCGATTGTTTCCACAAAACCAATTAGTAGCAAATCAATTGAATCAAACTTTTAAATTCTTATTTGTGGAATGTTTGATGGATCGAGTGTTTCGCTTAACTGATAAGAGGCATGAAAGATAAGCAGAGTTAATTTTATGTTACTATCTTTCCGCTGTAGTTCCTGAAGCTTAATATTATTTGTTAAAAATCTTCAGTGTTGTTTTAATTAAGCAACATTATCAGATTGCCTTTACAGATGACGTTAGGTTTAAGACTTAAAATAAACATTATACAGCATTACACAGCAAATAAGGACCCAGCAATCAGTGACTTCGGTAGCATATCCTTGTATATTTTATTTAGAAAGAAAAACTAATCGACATTACCCAGGAGAATTCGAAACGAAATGTCAAGTTCAGACAAAACCATGGTTAAACAAACCAGACACACAATACAAAACAAAAACAGATTACTAAAAACCTCAGTAAAAGCTGTGCATGCTTCGAAAGGGTATTTACTTCTTGCTTCACGCGTGGCACCCGTCATATCTGATGTTAAAATTCGGTATTAATTAGTCATATCAAGGGGGAGCTTTTTTCCCTGGTTAAGTGGTTTTTCTGTCAGCAGAAACCGCCTACTAAACAAATCTGATATGAAATGCAGGCTCATAAGTATCTGATCAAGGGAGATACATACTCCATATGCAGGTGCTGCTGGAATGTTGCCTCACAAAAATGGATAAATACTAACGAAGGAAATTTAAACATCCCTTTGTCGTAAAGTGTCGTTCTTAACTGACCTTCTTTGTCAATTTGAAGGTCAGGTCAGTAGCCGAAACTGACGGTGTTGGGGTGTCCTTAATGTCAAGTTCAATAGAACAACACGGTCACAAATATCTTTATTATTCAAAGCACGTCATTCATTAAGGAGACGACTATCCTTTTGTCCTTTTTTTATAAAAGCCCTTGTATAAAATCCGCTTCATATGAATAAAGAGTGCACACCGGATAGCACATTGGAATGCCGACAGTATCCTGAAAAAATACCACCCCAACCAAACATGAAAAAAATCAACCATTCTAATAATTTTAGTTACATTGAACTTTTTGTAGGAATCAGGGTGGTCCTTAAGGAAATATGATTTGTCCTGAAATAAATCTATTTATTGATATATCAGCTTATCGTCATGCAACCAACAAAAATATAATCTATGAAATAATATATTTTCAGTATGGCGTTATAACGCTATGACGCTTACAGCTCGCAACAATAAAAGTTTAAGATGATAGGCAAACAGAATGAATCCCATAGCAATGCAATTAAGAACCATATTTCAAGTATGAAATTAATCCTGAGACAAATGCAAATATATGCAACTTAAACCATATTCCACATATAAAGTTACTCTGGAGACCTTAGCCATGTGATTAAAAAGAATATTTTAGATATAAAATCACTAAAGAAACTAAAGCTATGCAATTAAAAACTATATTTCACATATAAAGTTACTCTAAAGACCTTAGCCATGCAATTAAAAACCATATTTTGCATATAAATTCAATCCTGAAACCTTGGCAATACCATTAAAACAAAATATTCAACATATAAAATCAATCCTGACACCATAGTGATCATGGTGATGGAATTAAAAAACCATATTTCACATCTAAAATCAATCCTGAAACTTTTAAAATACAATTAATATCTATATTCACATATAAAATCTCTAATGATACTTAAGCAATGTAATCAAAAACCATATTTCACCTATAAAATCACTCTGGAAACCTAAGTGATGCAATTAAAAACCATATTTAACATACACAATCACTAATGACACTGAAGCAATGAAATTAAAAACTCTATTTCACATATAAAGTCACTCTGGAGACCTTAACCATGCAATTCCAAACCATATTTTACATAATAAATCAATCCTGAGACAATATAGATGAAATTAAAACCCTATTCTGCATATAAATCAATCGAGAAACCTTGGCAATACAATTAAACAATATATTTAACAAATAAAATCACTAGAAAGACTTTAGCAGTGTAATCAAAAATCATATGTCACAAATAAAATCACTCTGGAGACCTAAGTGATGCAATTAAAATCCATATTTAACATATAAAATCAATCTCGAGACTTTAGCAATGCAACTAGAAACCATATTTCACAAATAAAATCAATCCTGAAGCCTTGGTTATGCCATAAAAAACAATATCTCACATATAGAATCACTCTGGAGACCTAAGAGATGCAATTACAATCCATATTTAACATATAAAATCAATCTCGACACTTTACAAATGCAACTAGAAACCATATTTCACATATAAAATCATTCCTGAAGCCTTGGTAATGCCATAAAAAACAATATGTCACATATAAAATCACTCTGGAGACATAAGAGATGCAATTAAAATCCATATTTAACATATAAAACCAATCTCGAGACTTTAGCAGTGCAAGTAGAAACCATATTTCACATATAAAATCATTCCTGTAGCCTTGGTTATGCCATAAAAAACAATATCTCAGATATAAAATCACTCTGGAGACCTAAGCTATGCAATTAAAATCCATATTTAACATATAAAATCAATCTCGAGACTTTAGCAATGCAACTAGAAACCATATTTCATATATAAAATCATTCCTGAAGCCTTGGTAATGCCATAAAAACAATATCTCACATATAAAATCACTCTGGAGACATAGCAATGCAATTAAAAACCATATTTCACATAAAAAATCATTCCTGTGACCATAGTGATGGTAAAAAAAACTATATTTTACATATAATATCAATCCTGAGACCTGAGCTATAAAAGTAAAAACCATACTTGTATGTATAAAATCACTCTGGGGATATTAGTGATGGAATTAAAACTATATTTTACATATAAAATTATTCCTAATACCCAAAAGATGCAACCAAAATGTGGGTTTAACCATTGTAAATATAAGATATTTTACATTATTGTTTAATTGTTGTGTACTTTAATAAGATTTAGTTGTTAAAATACAGAACTCTCATAGATTTTTAACCTTTTTTTATTATTAACACACATTTTGGATATTGAATGTACTTTCAATTGGATACATGTAGACTTAATTTATATTTTGAATGATTGCTAAGTTCAAGAATTTCTAATTTATATTATGATATCGAAGAATTGCTTGAATGATAGATATTTATATAACAAAGATATGTCTCACTTTATTGGACTATACACTCAGTCATTAATATTTAATTAAAGGAAACAACGGCGCAATAAATAATATGTTTCCGAGCCGTAAGATTTAAAACATTTGATATCCTACAGAAACACGTAAATAACAAACAAAACTTCAATTCTTTCATTAACTATAATTTTGTATTTTATCGCTTGTTTTTTTTTTTTTGGTAGTAGGATTTTAATAAACGACAAAGGATTTGATTTTCATCTTTCGTATACCTTTCATTCCTACAACGCGCATATAAAATAAATGGACGCGTACGGTACAACCAGTAGGTCTTTCGTAAAACAATTGTCAAAAAACATTAAAAAGGTAAAAGTTAAAAGTGTTTTAAAGCGCAGTCGAAAGGTTAGCAAGTTGACAAAGTGGACATAAATTTCCAAAATAAAAAATGTCCAGTGGACAAAATTGTCACGTGACAAAATTGTCACAAAAAATGTCCTGTTGACAAACTTATCACGTGACAAAATTGTCAAGAGAAAAAAAATTGTCCAGAGGACAGAAATTGTCAAAAGAAAAAAAGTCCAGTGGACAAAAATTGTCAAAAGAACAAAAATGTCCAGTGGACAGAAATTGTCAACAAATTGTCAAATGGACAGAAATATATTGTATAAAAAAATTGTCAAAAGAACAGCCCAAGTTAACTTGGGTTGTCAAAATCTCTGCTCAAACCAGTCAAATTCTCTGCTCGAAGTTAACTTAAAGCAGTCAGAATCTCTGCTTTTCAAGTTAACTAGCATGTTATGTTAGGACTGCACCCAACTGTATTTACAAAATCCATCCAAATAAGTCAAGGAAACATAAAAAAACCATAATCCAGACATGATATTTTAGATTTTAGTGCCACAAGTTTTCCAGCGTTTAATTTGTTGCTTTGTGTCAAGTCATTTTAATAATTTGTCAGCTATATTATGACTAATTCGATATTAGTACAGAAAGATCTAGTAGAAACAAAGAATTCGGAAAGAAAATTTAAATAAAAGTCGGAATGAAGTATACCTCAGTTATTTTACGCTTATAATTGTTTAATGGAATGTTCGACTTTTCTACCCTTTATACTATTATTCGTCACAATATGTCAAAACGAATAATAATACTTGATTTAATTTAGCTTCACTATAAAGAACAGCGTCACTTCGTAATAACGCCATACTGAAAATATATTATTTCATAGATTATTTTTTGGTTGGTTGCATGATAGTAAGCTGATATAGCAGGTAGGACTCTTACCTTTAACGATATATTTAATTGGTAACTCAATATAGAGTAGAGGAGGGATATACTAAAGATGTTAAGCAAAATTTTCATATTTGCCTGTACAAGTATTTTAACCTGGTTCTATTAATAATGACTACACATTTAGTTCTAATACTCGTCTTTTGGCATGTATAATGCGCATATTTATTCTTCTTGAACATTTTTTTTAAAATCAACGTGCGCATAAGGTCTAAGGACTTGTTTTTTAAAGGTACAACCAGAGTTGCGGAACGAAACTTCGTTTCCATCGCCGTTCTGGCCAGCATATACAATTTGTTTATGTATCGTATTTTTTTACAATAAATGTGAATGACACATGCAATTGAAAATTTGACTTATTTAAATTGGTAAAAAGGTGTTTTGTTCCGTTTGTAAATTGGAGTTGTATGGACATTTCCCTTTAGATTTTTGTTTAAAAGGAAAATGAGTTCTGCAAAATAATGACAAAGGAAATGGACAATTGTATTCCTTTGCATGTTTTGTTTATAGTACATAATGTTAATAGTTTAATTTCCTATAGTAAAGCAAAATCCATGATTAATGCCCGCCATTTTGGTATTTTGAACAGGTTAGTTTTTCATTCCCCTGGATATTGATCAATAACAGTACCACCCTCTAGTGATAATTGGTGTGATATATTTTTAAAATCGTTCTTCTTGCGTGATGTTTATAAGTGATCCCGTGAGTGGTTGTTCAGTAGGGGTGGAAATTGTCTTTTATGTCAACAGATACCTTTGTTTTTAGTATAAACAATGACACAGTTTTTAAGATTAATTAATATTTTAATCATTATCGTAACAATAACAATGCTGGTTTTTCTTTAGCGCTAATTATAGAAGTACAATAAACATAAGCAATAGAATACATGTATGGTGGATGCATCGGCTTTTCTCATTCTACCACCAGCTGTGAAGAAGTGATCGTATGATTGCATCCAGGTGTTCCCCTTCTGTCTCAAGGCTGTTTTCATGGACTTATGTATGCTGACATCGAGTGGCTAAAGTATAGATGTCATACCACCAACAAAAATATCCAGGTATGTCCTCTGGTCACCGAGTATGGCCTTTACATTGTCAACGCTTCTTGTAAGGCCATCTCCAGGTAGTCGTCCCCATACACAATTCAACCAATCTTTAGCGATGCGGTGATCAAACCAACCCTTGCCGTGCACATGCTCTATAATTCCGTTTGGAAATAGAAGTTTGGGCTGGTCTCCTTCTTAAAAATTACATAGGAGATAGTTTTCCACCGTCTGCTGTGCACGCAAAAATAACAGTAAAGCGGTTCTTCTCGTTGCCTGTAGTTTTTATGTTGACTAAAGAAGATCATGTTTGTGCAATTGTCGTTTTGATGGGAGGTCAAATGTTAGAGGCGTTTGATAACCATTCCCTATATGTGATAGGTGGTAGTTTTCCTTCTTCTAATTTTTATCATGAGTTTGGAATTTTGTCAATTTTATTTGCAATGATGGCCAATTATGTGAATTATGAAAAAAATAGCAAAGAAAACCGACCGAACAACAAGTCAAAGGACAGTTACAAATCCGGATATAGACAAACACAACACAAAAATCAAAAACTCAAAAACAAAACACAAAGAGAGTAACCAGACCCCAATAAAAACCATGGGTGCACTCAGGTGCACCGGACGAGTTAGCAGTGCCTGCCTCTAATTAGACACCCGTCGAGTCTAATCCAGGAATACGAACACTACCTTTGACTCAGTGAAAATGTTAGATCGTATTTAAGACACTGATTTCCCATAACGATCAATTAAGTCATGGTGACGACCATATAACTTCTGAAGAGATAACATCAACCTAGGTACAACAAACCTTTGTTTGAGTAGTGTAGCAGTCGACAGCAGTGATCGGTCTAGAAAATCGGAATTACGATCTAGAATAACGTATAAGTTGTGAAATGTACACACCATACGATTGAGCTGCTGCAATGTTGCTGTCGATGAACGTGAAGTTGACAATTGGAAAGTTGAAGTCATCACGTTTGTCGTAGAATCTAGTTTGTAGTTTTCCTGAGTCTATTTCTAGAAATAGGTCTAAGTAAGAGGCTGACCTTAGTGTCTTGGTGGTGTTTTTAATTTCAAACTCGCTAGGGTAAATTGAATGTAAATAGTCACTAAATTTAGAATTGTTGAGGGACATAACATCATCAATATAGCGGAATGATAAATTAAAGGTCTGGGTCAGTGTCTTTTCTTTCTTCTTCAGCAGGCCTTCTAGGAACTTAGCCTCAAACGAGTACAAAAACATCGATGAGAGGAGCACAATTAGTTCCCATTGGAATACCAACAGTCTGTTGTAAAACATGTCCTCCAAACATGACGAAATAAGAAAATCTAACATATGACATATTTGGTCTTCAGTATATTTAATATTAGATTAAGAGTCATTGATGACGAAGTATGTTCTGTCATGACTAATTACCATATTTATATCGTCTCTTTCCGTTTTTCTTGAAAAAACAGCGTTTAATAAGATCTTTAAGCCTGATTTTAAGGTGCATATGAGGGATGGCCGTATCGAGTGTCGAAAAATTAAATGTTTTAATGCTGTTACAAGGAAAGAGATCCAGACCTCAAGATGTCTATCAGGTATTTTGAATTTTTTAATATCCACATTTCATTTATTCCACTCCTTCATGGAGTAGAAAGTGTCACTGTATTTTTGAAGTTCCGTTTTTACTGTTGTTAAAATAGTGTGCAGGAGTTGCGATAGTGTTTTGGTAGTACACATAGACGATCCTGCTATCAAACGCTGTTTGTATAGACTTTTGTGAAGTTATGGTATCCAATACAAAAAGGGAGATCACAATCTTCGACTTCGATTCTGAGACCAAAGGACGCCAATACTGATTAGTGATTTTCAATAATCTCCTCTTTTGAAAGCGCGTTAAATGTGTAAGTAGGATTGCCAAGTGAACTATCCACGCCTACCTCATTAATTACACACTCTATGTAATGTTTTTGCAGAAAAAAATAATGTTGTTATGGGCCTTATCTGCTGGCACAACAACATATTTGTCATTAATGTCGGACAAAGTTTAAAGAGCATCAAGATTTCTGAAGATTGGATATGCTTTAGTACTTATAGACCTTCTTAAACGATTTATTCTTATTTGAATCAATGACCTCAAGGCCAAGGACAAGGTATCAACCTCCTGGTCCTCTTGCTTTGCCGATTTTCTGGCATAGTCCTCTATTGAACCCACCAATAACTTAAAGTAATAATTCCAGTTGATGGATTTAGGTTCACGGTACTTTAATCCTTTGCGGAGTCTTTCGTTGTCAACAAATATTAGGATCTCCAGTTATCACGTGACCTGAAAAACTATATATGAATGGGGAATTGAGGCAGTCGGGAGGTTGACTTTGAAGTCATTGATCAAAAGATCCTGCAATACACGTTTGTAATTGAAAATTCTGGGTGCAAGCTGATTGCATTGTTTATACAAGTATGTACCCATGAAACGAAATTTCAAAAAATGTTTTAAATAATAAGAATATTAATATATTAATATTAATATTTAAATCAATTATATGTTACCAAATTTGGTAGCTTTTGTTCAATAATATTTTATACCTTTCCTTATAGATGTTATTGTAAATGGTCTCATTTATAGTTGCATTGAAAACTTCCTGTTGGCAGATTGTCACTTTAAATACACTTTTTATAAGATTCTAAACACAGAAAATGGGGTGCGCATTATTCACAAATGTGTATTGTACACACCAAAAGACGGTATATGAAATATACTAGATAGGAAGTAAAATGATATAACATAACAGTTAAACAGTATTTACAATAAGCAAAAATAGAGCAATATTAGAATCTTAGTAATATATAGTCATTTACATTAATAACGTATGTGCTCAAAGGGAATGAACTCAAATGCCATTGAATGTTAAAGTGGTGGCTACCTTAAATAAGTATCGAATTCATTAATACTGATATCTTCTTTTACATATTTAGCTCGGTTTGAAAAAATGCATGACGCAATGTTTACTTATATAATGTTATTAATTAGCGAGTGTCTCGTACCTATGTTCGAGAACTAATTTATGTAGTATAACGACACAAAAGTTGTATTATTCTGTTTAGAGGCTTGGGTTGATGAATACTGAATACTAGTGATTAGCGGTTTGTCAACATAAAGATTGCAAGTTCGAGCCTTACTGCGTTGGGTGTTTGATTCTAACCCTAATTGACATGAGTTGTCAGTATTCTACCAAAGGTCGTAGATTTTATTCGAGTACTCCAGCTTCCTCGAATAAATAACTTGACACCATAATAATAGTACAAAATACCGAAACTTAAAGTGGAGAAAAACTTTATTGAAACAAAAATTGTTATTGCTTTTACAGTAAATACAGTAAATTTGAATGGTATACACCAAAAACGTAAATAAATGTTATAAAACTATCACATTTACTTTTTAAATAAACAAACATAATAACGCTTGTCATTTCGGAAACATTCCAAGCATCTATCTAGTTTATTTAAAAAATATGAAAATCTTAAATGAAAATTTTATACTGTTGAAAGCATAGTTTTCTTGCTAAATTTGTATAGTGCAAAAGTATTTACATGAAACGTGAGCTTCTACTGTTTACGGTTGAGAACAAAAACTGTGTTCGTGTTCTGTTTAAAAATTCCACACACACAAGCGATTCTATTTATTACAGAGAAAAATGGTCTGTTATTTGTAAAGAAAGCGAACAGTTATTTGTAGGCCATAAGAAGCAAGCTACTTTGGTGCTAGTGTTTATCTGAACGAACTGATGTAATCACACTATATGGCGTGAATAACAACAATTCATTTCCAGGGTTCTGGATAGTTTATTTTATGAAGCAATGAAGAATATTAAGATGAAGCCCTGTAATAAAATATCAATATCAATATCAATAAATAACAAGAATAAATACATTACAATAATACAACTATTCCATCTGCAAATTTTGTTAACAAATCTAAATTTTTATAAGTATACGCCATTATCCATAAAAATACTTTACAGTTCTAACTTTATCAAAAAGTGTATTGACAAAACAATTTGCAGGTAATGCATGTTAAAAATTAGAATACTCATTACACTATTTACACTAAATCCGTAGTATTAAACAAACATATCAGATCAGTTGACAAATGAAAATGAAAATCTCGCGTTTCATTTCTTTTGCAACCTACTTACTCGAGAATGTTAAAATGAAGCAAAACTAGCAATAACTGAAAGCAAAATATAAAATATAAAGCTGCTTAGCGTAACTATCTTTGGAACGCAAATAACGCTTATAAAGCAAAAGAACACATATTAAAATAAAAAGCGGCTAAGCGGAATTCATTTCGTACCTCACATGAGGTGTAAAGGTTTGCCTCAAAAATATTACATCTGTGTGTTCCACTAAGCCATGAATACCTGTACAAGTTGTATAATAACATCATCTTGCTTAATAAGATCATAATGCATTTCAATCACAATTGTCATAAAATAGTCGTTATTAAATAAATTATTAATAACTTTTAATTACACTTTCAGTTCCAATCTCTTCTACTCGAACAATCACCATTCACTACGTTTTAATTAAAATTCATCAAATTCGTCGTAATTCAGCTTACTAACCTTTTATATCGTAAATGCTAAATTTACCACTTTAAAGTTTAAATATACGCTCAATACACATTCTCACTTCGATGTCAAAATAATGAACGGGTAGAGCGGGAGTGAAGACAAATACATGCAAATTAAAAGTACATTTCTTAGTATTTCAAAATAGCCCAATATAAATAGAAAACAAACCTCAACCTTTGTAGTCTTTTTCTCAGTAAGTTGGATATAAATGAAATCAGTCAAAACTAATATGCAGTTAGCCAAAATATGCGTATTTCCACCATTAAAAATTAAATACAATTGAAGTATTAGGACAATAAGAAAAGGCCGCCAAAGGAATCTGACCAATCGGAAAATTCATCCAACTCAATCACCCGTAAAACCAATAGCCTTTGAAGCTGTCAAAGTGAACAGATATCATTACAAATAACTAGCCATGTACAAAATAGTCATTGTCAAGTCAATGTAAACTTATAAACTAAAATCTACAATTTATGTAAAAACACAAATACTAGAGTTTATTTGTATAACATTTTTATTGTTCCATATTTAAATAAAAACCAAACACGATAAAAATTCCAAAATTCAACGTTATCATAAAGATAAAGATGTAAGGCATTGAACCTTCTGATACCATTCACCACTAGGTGTACATGTACCTGAAAACTTAGAAATTTCAAACTTTCCAGAAGTCTTGCAGATGGCAGTTTCCTGTTTCATACAGATGGACGTAATGCTACAGGTGGCGACAATGATGCATCGTCAGAAAGATTCTCTTGTATATCACTGTTCCTATCCCTTGTCGAAGGCCTTCATTTCACATCTCTCGTATCTGTGTCCGTCTCGGTAGCTTCCTCTATGTCGGCATCCTGAGAGTGGGCGTCCCTTGTAGACTCAGATACTTCATCATCTTCTATCCGGGTTGCTGGTATATCATGATGCGATGTTTCCGCAGTGATGGTTGAGTCACTGATATCATCACCCGATACTTACAGAAATACAACCTCATCATCTGATGACTGAAAAACAATATACGGCGTCCGTCGGTCTGTTTACTGTTCATGGTGCTGGTTTTGGTGGTTCATTTTTTACATGTTGTCGAAGTTTGGGTACTGGTCTCTCTGGCTCTCACATTTGCCAACTAGTAATAACAAACTTCTGTGTAGATTTTTCTTACGACCTTCCCCACTCTCTTTCCGTACTGTGAAGACTGAGATCTCTGGATTGGGTTGATCGAGTACGACATATGGATTATTCTCCCACCTGTCAGAAGGTTTTTGTTTCCCATCTAACGTCACAAGTACCAAAAGCTCCTTCCCTGATGCTAGTTCCTTTAATCTTTGTATCATAATGGTGTTTTTGACGTTGCTGCGATTTCTTGTAGGATTCAGCTGCCAACTTGTGAGTGTCATCTCACCGCTCTGTAAGATCCTTCATGTAATTTGACCTAGTGATTTCTTTGTTTAGTCCAAAGGTTACATCAACAGGTAGTCCGGGATTCCTTCCAAACATGAGGAAATAAGGTGAAAAAACCGGTCGACTAATGCTTCGTACAGTTGTACACGTGG
The DNA here is from genome assembly GCA_944474755.1 of Limnoperna fortunei. Lineage (NCBI taxonomy): Eukaryota > Metazoa > Mollusca > Bivalvia > Mytilida > Modiolidae > Limnoperna > Limnoperna fortunei. Next base: position 25,590,451 of record OX104121.1, read on the forward strand.
ACAAGCGGTGCCACATAAGCTTTCCAGTTTTTCTTCTTGTCTACCTCCAATGTTCCTAACATGTCTAACAGAGTTCGGTTGAATCTTTCACGCATACCGTTTCCTTGTGGCTTTTAGCTGGTGGTACGAGACTTTTTAATTCCTGTCAAATTACATAATTCCTTGATTGCCTTTGATTCAAAATTTGCCCCCTGGTCCGAATGAAGTCTTTCTGGTATGCCATAATGTACGATAAAGTTGTGAAAGAGCGTAATTTAATTTGAATGATAACTTATCTCATGGATTGATGGATTGATTTATTGCCTTTTTGCTTTTCTTCCAGCGAGCAGTATTTCAGCTTCATTCAGATCGAGAGCAAGTTAAAACAACAATCAATTTGAGAAAGATGGACCAAAGGGCAAAAATTTTGCATTCCACTGAAAAATATGGGGTATGGGTAGGGCCGGAAAATTTACCTTTTATGAGCTTACAGAGATCCTCATCGTGCAAGGAGCGTGAAACTCTCTAAATACGTCACCCACTATGGTCCGCGGCCAGGCTTCTCCGTTTTATGACCTGAAAACCCCCAACGAGAGGGCATCCCATATCCGCCATCTGAGGACGCGCTGGGCAGCTCTGTGAACCTTTGTAATTAATTTCAAATTCCCCCAAATTTTAAGGAAAACATTTATACTTACATATCATTAAATATCAAACGCATATAACAGACATCATAAAATTAACCAAATGTGACGACTAAAATGCGAAAAGAAGAATTGATTTGCATCTTACGCTTACATCTTTGCATCTTTAACTCAGAAGCATCTATATAAAATTATGTTTAGTAGTTTATTCTTTATCTGAGATTAAATCTGTGTAAATTCATGTGACACAATGAAATAGTGAATAAAATATATAATAGATGTTTTCGCTTTTGTCGTAAATCTTATTAAGTGCATGTTTAGTATTATACCCCGGAATTCTTAGGATTTGTGGCACAGAAAGAAAACTTTGATCAAACCGCGACAAATGATCTTTTTAAGCTTTTATAATAAAAACAACTCGACCTCGGTGTTTAATGTAGCAGTAATCTACTATTGATCACCGAGGTTGTCTGTTCGATCCTTACAGCGAGATGGTGTGCTCGAATCATCCTTAAATTTGCAAAGAGTACCAGTTTTCATGTCGAAGGTCGGCGGTTTCGCTGGGTACTCCAGCTTTTCCCTATAAACACTCGACTCCATATTATAAAGACTAATATAATTTTAGTTAAATTTTAATTGAAAATGGCGTTAAACAAACTTCAAACATACATACAAAGAATGCTAACGCGAAAGAGGGAAGTTAAAATAAATGTCGATTCCGCCCTCACGTTTTTCGTCTTTCTCGCCTTTTCTGCTTTAAACAATTTCGAACAGAAATACGAGAGGTACGCCTTGGCACGCGAGGTCAAATATTTTTTTGAAGTCATTGTGTGTGTGTTTCTTGTATTTATTTATTTTTTTACTGCAATGACACAATGTGATGTTTATATTCCGTCACAAATGCATTAGTTATCACTTATAAGTAGACTAGATTATTTCCGCTTTAAAAAAATTCGAAGACAAATTCGAGACATACACCTATGCACGCGAGGTCAAATAGGTGTAGGTGTTTTTTAAGTCATTATGTGCGGTTTTTTAATTTATTTTGTTTTAATTTTTTTGTTAATAAAATGACACTATGTGATGTTTATATACCGTCACAGTCAAATCGTTCCAAATCCGTCAATTGACGGATGGACGGATTGAGAGTGATCTGACAAATTGGGACCGATTTGACTGGTCTGACCGATTGATAACTGATTGATGACGGATTTTGGAACGCTGACCGATCGCTCACGGATTGCTAAAATTGCTTCGTTTTCAATCTCAAGTACTGTAGTACAAGACGATGTTAGTAAACTTGACTGTTCATGCAGAGGTATAGGTTCACATGCAAGGCGGTGTGCAACCTGTAAACAAATTGTTTATATATCTCACATACCACTATACACCAAGTTTATTAAATAAATTTATCACCTTTAGTCAATCACATATGTCAACAGTTAAACGGTTAAAAATCTGTGCACAAAATTCCACGTGTCTTTCGTACTCGAGCACCGGAAGTAGAAATGTCAACAATGGGAGCACTCACTTCAACTTAATGGAAAATCCCGGAATACGCCGATCGGAGCTACTAAGGGATATTACACTTGTAGCACTATCCTCCAAGTTACGTGGGCGCCAAAATTTATATGGCGTTAATAACAACAATTTCTTTCTAGTGTTCTGGATACTTTATTTTATGAAACAATGAAGAATAATAAGATGAAACCCTGTAATAAAATATCAACAATAAATAACAAGAATAAATACATTACAATAATACAATTATTCGATCTGCTAATTTTGTTAACAAATCTAAATTTTTATACATATACGCCATTAACCATAAAAATACTTTACAGTTCTAAATTTATCAAAAAGTGTATTGACTGAAAATTATTCAAGTAATTCATGTTAAAAATAAGAATACCCATTACACTATTTACACTAAATCGGTAGTATTAAACAGACATATCAGATCAGTTACCAAATGCAAATGAAAATCTCGCGTTTCATTTCTTTTGCAACCTACTTACTCGAAAATGTTAAAATGAAGCAAAACTAGCAATAAGCAATTACTGAAAGCAAAATATAAAGCAGCTAAGCGTAACTATTGATGGAACGCAAATAAAGCTTATAAAGCAAAAAGAACAAATGTTAAAATTAAAATAAACTCGTTTCTTACCTCACATGAGGTGTAAATGTTTGCTTCAAAATATTACATCCGTCAGTTCCTCTAAGCCATGAATACCTGTACAACAAATTGTATAATACAATCATTATGCTAAATAAGATGATAATGCATTTCAATCAAAACTGTCATAAAAATAGTCGCTATTAAATGAATTATTAATAACTTTTATTTACACTTTCAGTTCCCAATCTTTTCTACTCTACTCGAACATTCACCATTCGCTACGTTTTATTTAAAATTCATCAAATTCGTCGTCATCAGCTTATTAATCTTTCATCACGTAAATGCTAAATTTACCACTTAAAAGTTTAAATATCATACGCTCAATATACATTTTCACCCCGATGTCAAAATAATACTATTTTTAGTCCACCTATTCAAATCATACGCTACAAAGGTCAAGGACAATTATTGCCCTTATAGTGTACATGGATTGTTGAATTCTATGTGTTCGACTTTTTTAAAATCACCCTTAAGTATGGTCAGAGGTGAAAGTACAATAATTGATGATAGAATTGTAATTTTTGTGAGTGTTCTTATAAAAATGAAATTGATTTGTTACCTGTATTGTGAGGTCTACAATCAAGATCGTATAACTAATTATAGAAAATACTTACCAATTACATATATTATGCATAACGTCAAACACAAAGTGTTTTCAGATCAAGTCGTCAAGAATGAAATAGTTCCCAGGATAAATAATGCAAATTTACCAACGGTTTATAAAGTAATTCGAAACAGGCTAACCGCACAAACAGACATTTCATACAGATTAACATCACTTTTCATGACCTACTGCATTGCTTGTAATAAATCCTTTTATATGAAACTATGCTTCAAATCTTGTAATAAATCCTTCTTTACAAGAATAAACACAATTATTTATTTGTGGAATACATGTGTATGAAACTAAAAACACGCATCATAAACAACACGTGGTTAATCCCATTCATATGCTTGACCGGGTCAATCAAGTTTAAAATACAAATTTCTCGGTCAACAAAACAAACTAGATGGTTCAATACAACTATACATGTACTTGTGATAAAATGTGTATTACTTATTGTATTGAAAAACTGCTATACCATTGTCTATTTATTCAATCTGTTGTTAACTATATGTGTATTTTGTATGAGAAATACCAGGACTACAATGTACATATTATATATATTTCATCATTTTGTGTGTTATGTATTCCAAAAATTTGTTCAGCTTGAGTAGTTTAAACGGTAACGGGATTAAATGTAAAGATAAAGGAAACCGCGTTATAGAATGGATAAAGTCACAGAAAAGTTCTATATGTTTTATGCAAGAAACACATTTTGATGAAGACATTGAATCAGAGATAAATAATTAAACCAATTTTAAATGTTTTTGTAGTAATGGAACAACTGCGAGTAGGGCGTAGCCATTATTATCAAGCGATCACTAAACTGTAAGCTATTAAGCAAATACACCGATGATGACGGTAGAATTATTCTAATCAACGCGGAATTAGACGACAGTATATTTACGTTTGTATGTCTATACGCGCCTAACTGTAAAGCTACTAGAAATGTATTCTTTAAAAAAGTCGATAATATGCTGAAAGAATACGAAATAGGAATACATTGTGAAATGTTACACAATTTGTTTCTATTTCAGCATAATGTCAGTTTTGTAAGACTTGGAAAGACCAGTAAAATACATCCCCAGATACAGAGTTTTTCAGCTGATGTTTTGACACAGAAGCTTCAGTCGGTGGGAGACCTACGAGAGTTCTATAGCCAGAAGGTAGGAACACATATATCATCACAGGCGACCATGATGTACATGTACTGGTTAGTCAAACAGAGTGTGGGTTCTGTTCCTGGTTATCACTAGTGTAGCAACACAGGGATAATAACTCTGAGTTAGACTTTGGTTAAGGTGTGCTTTAACTTGTATAGAAGAAAAACCAGTTTTAGCCAGTTTTCCTACTGAAGGTCTGGATTATCATGCCCATCTTTAAAAATAGAACTGAGTTGACATTTGTGTATTCAGTTTTTGTCCATCCTAGAAATGTTTTTTTCCTGATCAGATAATTTAAGAATTCCAGATTCCAAAAAAATCATTTGTGTAGTAAAAATGCTAAAAATTGTTTTAAAAGAACAAACAACAATTTTTAGGAGTTGGTCATCCTGAACACAGCAAACAAACAACTATTTGAGAATGATCTCACATGTAAAGAAGTGAAAATATGTGTAAGGGTAGGAGTCTTATATCATAAATGTACATTTAAACTGTGTTAGCGACCAACATCTATACAAGGAAAATCTGATGACAATTTCAATTTTTCTGTAGTCTCCCTCCATAGTGCCTGTATATGAAAACCACCTGTCTTAAGTGGCCATAGTTTCAGATTGGCTTACAGGGTTACATAATACAGTTGATGATACTATTGCAGTATTGATCAGTTATGAACATTCTTTTGTCAATAGAAAGTAGTAGCTACCAGCTGTCTTGGGAGAAACCATCCAGTTTTCACACAGAAACGATTTGATGTGGTTATCGTGGACGAAGCATCACAGGTTTTCCTGCCAGCTTGTCTGGGACCATTATTCTGTACAGATAGATTTGTTTTGGTTCGGGACCCCAAACAATTACCTCCTGTGGTGCAGAGTAGAGAGGCCAGGTAAGTAACTGTACCTCCTGTGGTGCAGAGTAGAGAGGCCAGGTAAGTTACTGTACCTCCTGTAGAGTAGGGAGGCCAGGTAAGTCACTGTACCTCCTGTGGTGCAGAGTAGAGAGGCCAGGTAAGTCACTGTACCTCCTGTAGTGTAGAGAGGCCAGTTAAGTCACTGTACCTCCTGTGGTGCAGAGTAGAGAGGCCAGGTAAGTTACTGTACCTCCTGTAGAGTAGAGAGGCCAGGTAAGTCACTGTACCTCCTGTGGTGCAGAGTAGAGAGGCCAGGTAAGTCCCTGTACCTCCTGTATTGCAGCGTAGTGAGGCAAGGTAAGTCACTACCTCCTGTGGTGCAGAGGAGAGAGGCCAGGTAAGACTCTGTCCCTCCTGTGGTGCAGAGTAGAGAGGCAAGGTAAGTCCCTGTACCTCCTGTGATGCAGAGTAGTGAGGCAAGGTAAGTCACTACCTCCTGTGGTGCAGAGGAGAGAGGCCAGGTAAAACTCTGTCCCTCCTGTGGTGCAGAGAAGAGAGGCAAGGTAAGTCCCTGTACCTCCTGTGGTGCAGAGTAGAGAGGCCAGGTAAGTCACTGTACCTCCTGTAGTGTAGAAAGGCCAGTTAAGTCACTGTACCTCCTGTGGTGTAGAGTAGAGAGGCCAGGTAAGACACTGTCACTCCTGTGGTGCAGAGTAGAGAGGCCAGGTAAGTTACTGTACCTCCTGTAGAGTAGAGAGGCAAGGTAAGTCCCTGTACCTCCTGTGGTGCAGAGTAGAGAGGCCAGGTAAGTCACTGTACCTCCTGTAGTGTAGAGAGGCCAGTTAAGTCACTGTACCTCCTGTGGTGCAGAGTAGAGAGGCCAGGTAAGTCACTGTACCTCCTGTGGTGCAGAGTAGAGAGGCCAGGTAAGTCACTGTACCTCCTGTGGTGCAGAGTACACTACAGGCTAAAAAAATGACTGTAAATACCAGTTGCATTCCTTTTTCGTCTGTCACTGACTGAGGTTGACTGCAAATGACTGCAAAAATGTCTGTAAAAGACTGCAAACGTTGTGTCAGAAAATATTTTTTACTGTGACAGTCATTTTATGCCTGTCACAGACATATTTTGTCCGTCACAGACATTTTTTTCCGTTGGCGCAGTCATTTTATGTCTGTTACAACGGCGTATCCGTTGTATCAGTCAAAAAATGCCTGTCGCAGTCATTTTTTCCGTTGACTCAGTCGAAAATCGTCTGTTACTACGGCGTTACCGTTGTATCAGTCAAAAAATGTCTGTCGCCTGGTAATTATTATTGTTAATTTATTAACAGCGGCCGATTTATATTTTAAATTTTAATTTCTTTTATGAAAATATTCGGAATTAAACAAAAAAAAATCTCTATTTGGAAATTGATCTCTCGCACACTGTACGATTACAAATGTTTTAACGCCTGGTAATTATTATTTGTATTGTTGTTAACCCGTCGATTAATTTTCTAAATGTCAAGTTATTTTATGAAAATGTTCGGAATTCAACAAAAAACATCTATTGAAAATTTGATCATCTTCTACATTTTTATAATAATATTTTCTGCAAACAAAGTTAAACAAAATATGATGACATCGCTTATTTATTAAGTTATGTCGAAAATTATTTTACAATTATAGTTCGTATAAATATGTTTAGCTATTTTAAATACAATATTTAATTTAAAAAATCAAATCATGTTTGTTTTCTATTGGTTAAAATATCAGGTAATTCAGTAAACATTATAAAGTTGTTGATGTCCACGGGGCGCTTCCGATTTAAAGAAGGACACATGTGGTTAATTATGTTACAGGTAATCCCGCCTCACTGATCAAAGTTCACGTTTATGAAACATTGGGCTGCATCATGTGAAAATATTACACAGGTGACCGGTAATTAACGATACTAAAATCGGCACGTGCAGATAAATATGCAAATATCTCTAAAACTACAAAATAAAAAAAAAATGGTAAAAACTATACTAGTAGTTTGCGTTTTTTTACGGACCAAATAAATTTACAGTTATAGATTGTACGGTTATCTTGTAAGTAAACTTCAACCCCTTTTGTTCTACAGACAAACACTTAATTGTAAAGGTGTTTATTTTTAATTGTCTACATTGACTCTAAAATCATACCATAGAAAGGCAAAGTGCCACAGAAAAAATAACGGACACACACTTTATCGAATGAAACTGAATCGAGTGCGCCGTTTCGTACAAAGTTGACATGTATTCGAGAAAAATCATTCGATATATGTCCAGTGAGCAGTTGTAAGTATAATATATAGTATATACAAATATAACTGTGTCTGACAGTTTCGGTGTCTCTGTAAAAAGAAAACGGAAATTTTAGGCAACACACAGTTAAAGTTTATGGTTTCTAAAATAAATATACAAATCGTCTCCTTTGCAAAAGCTTTCCCCAAATGTTGTACGATTTTATTTGCAAATTTGAGTGCTAACATAAGTTAACGATGTTATCGTTCGTACATCGGGCTTTTATCGTTCGCACGACGTTCATGCATCGTTCGTACATCGTTAGTATATGGTAAAACGTAAATCGTTTTTCTATCGTAGAACATATATCATTAAATAATACGTAAAATCGGCCCTAATTTATTAATATAGGGATGATTAATATTTGATCACTGTACTAATATAAAAAGGTTAATAACTTTTTATCGTTCAAACCGCAGGGCCATACGGAAAGTTGTATTACCGGATACTATCTCACCTCCGGTCTTCTGGACCAGTAAGCTATTTCGTGACTCCTTCCAGCATATGATAGATTGGCTAGTCATACGGACTGTTCATACAGGCTAGCGAAACACTGTCCCTCCTGTGGTGCAGAGTAGAGAGGCCAGGTAAGTTACTGTACCTCCTGTAGAGTAGAGAGGCAAGGTAAGTCCCTGTACCTCCTGTGGTGCAGAGAAGAGAGGCCAGGTAAGTCACTGTACCTCCTATAGTGTAGAGAGGCCAGGTAAGTCACTGTACCTCCTGTGGTGCAGAGTATAGAGAGGCCAGGTAAGTCACTGTACCTCCTGTGGTGCAGAGTAGAGAGGCCAGGTAAGTTACTGTACCTCCTGTAGAGTGGAGAGGCCAGGTAAGTCACTGTACCTCCTGTGGCGCAGAGTAGAGAGGCCAGGTAAGTCACTGTACCTCCTATGGTGCAGAGTAGAGAGGCAATTAAGTCACTGTTCATAGTGTTTCGAAATGCACTTCTAACATTATTAATTTTATTATATTATTTTTTATCAATTTTAAGGTTTCATCAAATCGCCTTCCTTTTTTTCTCTTTTTTATGGGTAAAAGGGGGAGGAGAATATGTTATTCAAAACATTAAAATATTGAAAGACTTATCAGGAGTGCATGTATGCTATCTGTCTAAACCAGAGTGTCAGTTAGTGTAGCCCTAACATACTCAATGTGAAGTCTGTCTAAAACTGTGTGGGCAGAGATGCTTTTTTCTACGATTCTGTTGTACTTTCTATGGATTTGCAGTGTCATAATATGGTCTAGGGATTATAAATTGAAAATTAAGTTTGTTGTAGATGTGTTGAAAAAAAAAATTAATTAGTTTCACAGAAAAATCATACAATTTAATGATTTCAATTAGCTGACAATTGAATGGAAGGAAATTCAGTTGAAATCAAGCATCTTGATAGTGATCCTGGAAGGAAGTTTGGAAAGGTAAATGGCCAACAATGTCAAAAGGTTCAATCAATCCAATCGGAACACTAATGAGACACGAAGTCCTTCAGTGTCTTTTTGTGACTAAATATAATCCATTTTAAATCACATTGCAGCACCATCACAATCTGCCAGTGTTGCACTCAGTTTTACCCAACACATATAATGCTGTATGAGTAATTTCACAATCCATGTAGTATGAAGTTTTACCTTATACTGTGTAGTCATCATGGCGTAGGCTGTATGACATCTGTGTAGCACCTAGTGTCACCTAACACTGTGCAGTTTGTATTAACACATACTATGCTGTAAAGAAAAGATTAACTGTGAAAACTTCTGTAAATTGTAGAGGACTTGGAATGGATCAAAGTCTCTTTGCCATGTTAGATGGAATTGGGGGGACATATGAACTTAATCTTCAGTACAGAATGAACAGGTACAATTTAATTTTGAAAATCGAATAATTCTTCTGGAAAGTATTTAATTTTTCTTTACTGAAATCACAAATGATTACTATTAAATTTAACAGATGAAGGCTAAATTTTCAGGAGTCTCCCTTTCTATAAGGCCCTTCTCACTAAAGGCAACTTCACATGACATCTATATATCTCTCTTCATAAAAATATCCCTCAATCCTGAGGTTGTTTATTAGGTTAGCCTCATGGTCTGTATGATTTTATTGTAAATTTCGGATTTTTCACTAAAGTGTTATTAGACTTGTTCTTGAAAAAAAGGTGGGAGATTTCAAGTTGTAACCTAGCACACTGAAGTTATCTCCCCCTGACACAAAATACCTTCCATGCAGATAAACTGTGAATCTTGACACTTTGTTACATATTACACAAAGGATTTCCTTAATAATAGTTGTTTCTTTCATTCATTTACATTGTGAAACAGACTCGATTTGAATATGAAGGTTAAGGTCAAGGCAAGGCCCTGGAAATTTTCATGAGCTATGCCGGACATTTTTTTACCGGTCATCATATAAAAGTACAAAGTACTTTTAAAAAAGGCAGGCTAAGTAAGGTTTAGCATTAATACTTACTTTTTATTTTGTTTGCTTAAGCTGGGATGTGTATTTGCTTTTCCTTAAAGTTCATAATTAAGGTCTTTTTAATTTTTTTCAAGACCGTGGTATATATTAGTTGTTGTTTTGTGATGGGTTCCTATGATATATGCATCGTGCAAGAAAGGAAATATACGTAGGAAAACATTCTGCTTCCAAAAATTTCTTTATTATAAGGTGATATGTTGTCTATTCAACAAAGTAATGGCAAACAATGTTTTTTTTTATGAACATTCGTGAGACATTTTCATTAACCGGAAGTATGAAGTTGTTACAAAATTACAACAAGTTCGGAACAGAATTGAATTTATATGATATTCTGCGATGGACCACGTTTTTTACAAGTTATTATTTATAGAATTAAATATTCATTTTTGTTCTCATAATTTCAAATGAATTTAATTTGAATTGATTTTCCCAAGATTTATGTACGTCAGGTACATTGGCGCATGCGTGATGTACAATTTTGACCAGACATGTTTTTCCATCAAGTTGTCATATTTTCTAAGCAATATAACATACAACCAATTCATTCCTATTGTTTCAAAATACTCTTGCAATAACATATAACAATACTGTTGCAATAACATATTCTATGAAATGGATGAAACAGATCTGTACTCATAATTAGGTTATCACCTGTTGTGTTAACCATATTACGTAATTAACAGTTGACTGGAGTTAATAGCCTTACTACTGCCTTAGGGTTGATTTTTAAATAAAATATTTATATCTAGCGGAAATTAAAGGTATTAAAACCAACTAAAAGATATATATATTATTGACCAAGTTAAATATCACTTTTTTAAATGACCGATTTGACTAAACCTTAGTTGGACATTTTAATGTAAATGTTGGACATGTCCGGCAAATATGACTGTTTCCAGACCCTTGGGTCAAGGTCATTATGCTCCATAATTTGACCTTTCCTATTTTAGGTGATAGCTTAATAGATTTGTCATCAAATGATCGAATTTCTAAAGACAAATTGATTAGAGGTTAAATTTCAAGGTCATTTAATAAGGTATATTAGTTTAGTTGCAATAAGTGGAAAGTCTATTTTTTCATTTTGTACAACTAATGAACTTATATAGCTCTTTCTATTTTTAGACAGATAATGGCTTTAAGTAATTTGTTGGTATATGATGGAGCTCTACAGTGTGGCTCGGAAACAGTAGCTAATTGTCAGTTTAGTTTAAACATATTTTATTTGCTCAAATATGCAAAAAGGATAAGACACAAGTTAATCAAACTTATGAAGTCTTCTCCAGTATACAGTATGTTACAAAAATATTGATAGAGCAGCGTACATTGTAATACAATACAAATTATATTATGTTTGTTGGAGACATATCAAAATTTTGTATGACAAATATTAAAGGAAAAATAGAGAGAAGAAGGAAATTAAATAAAGAAAAAAATGATGTGATAGATGTGATGGACGTGATGATGAGTGTGGTTTCAAATCCTTGTGAGTAATGATCAAACTATTGGGAACCTTTCTGACCTTTTGATATACTCAAATACATGCTTAATGACTTGTTCATTCTGATCATTAGACAATTGCGAATTACCAGATGTAAGAAGTTCTAGATTTACTGGACAATAGATTGGCAGCCAATGAAGGTGTTCGAATAATCTATTTCTAATATTAGCATATTTCGAACATTCAAAGAAGTAATGATTTGAATCTTCGCGGTCGGATCCACAGCGACAAGATGGATCAGATATAATATTTACCTTGTATAGGTCATAATTCAATATTGATGCTGAACATCTTAATTGGGTTAGAACAATGTTAAGTTTCCGATGACCATATTCATAGTGCTTTGGAACTCTTCTTTGTGGGTTCAAGTTCTTTAGTTCAGATTTAAACTTAAAAGTAGAGTTAACATTGCGGATTGATAGATCTAAACGGTTCCACTGTCGTATAGTTGATGGTATGAATGATTCTTCAGTCAGGGATAGTCTACAGAACGGAGTCATAATATTGTTACCATTACGCAAGGGATACACTGTCGTGCTTTGTATTGTAGGGGGGATTAAGTTGCAGAGATATGCTGGTGCCGAGTCGTGCTTTATATTATAGAACATTTGTAACTTCCTGCGTTTCCTGCGCTCATCCAAAGACTCCCACCCAATTTCAGTATAAATATTTATTGTTTTGGTAAAAATTGGTAGGCCCGTAACAATTCGAGCAGCCTCAAGCTGTAATTGTTCAAGTTTGTTGCAGTACCCCACCCCCATGTTATCCCAAACCTCACAGGCATATTCAAAAAGTGGTCTTATAAAGACTAAATATAATTTTTCTAAGTTTTTTCGGGAAAGTTTATATTTCAACTTCCTGAGTACGTTCAGGTGCTTTGAAACACTACATATAATATTATCAATGTGTGTATTCCACTTAGCATTACTGCTGAAGGTAACACCTAGATGTTTATGGAGTTTAGTAACTGGTATATTAATGTCATTTAGTGTAAACCTCATATCTGGTGGCATTATATTTGAAAATAACATGATTTCAGTTTTTTCGGGATTAAATGCCATTAACCATTTTTGTGACCATATGTTCAGCTCTTTCAAATCGTGATCTATAACAGCCTGAATCTGCGAAGGATCACGACTGGAATAGCTAAACGACGTGTCATCAGCAAACAATCTACATAGGGAAACAAGTTTTTCAGCTATATCATTGATATATATAATAAATAATAAAGGGCCTAACACCGACCCTTGCGGAACACCAGCATACACATTACAAAGCTCGGATGACGATTGTTTGATTACTACTCTCTGTTGCCTATTATTCAAGTAGCTTTTAAACCATTGTAATAGATTTCCATTTACTCCATACGATTTCATTTTATGTAGTAATCCTTTATGCCAAACTTTATCGAAAGCTTTGGAAAAATCACAGAAAACAAAGCAATTTATTTCCCTTTTCTCTAGTGAATTTAAAATACAATTGTATATTTCTAACAGCTGGTGAACTGTGGAACAATTGGGAAGAAAGCCAGACTGGTATTGATATATTAAATTATTTCTTTGCATGTGGTTAAAGACATACTTATAAATAACACGTTCCATTACTTTGCCGACGCAGCTAATAAGCGATATTGGTCTATAATTAGATGGCATTGAACTGTCACCCTTTTTGAATATTGCAATAACATTCGCAATCTTCCAACCAGATGGGTATTTGCATTGATGTAGAGATTTATTAAAAATCAATTGAAGTGGAATTGCTACTTTTTCTGGACAAAGTTTTAACATTTTATGGCTTATTATGTCTGGCCCTGATGCTTTATTGGGTTCTAGAGTTTTTATGATGTCAACAATTTCTTCTATACTGATTACTATGTCATGTAGTTGTATATTTGTCCTCAGTTCAAAATCGGGAAGAGTAACATTATTGTCATTTAGTGTTGAAATTTGACTGAAATATTTATTTAGTAGGTCACATTTCTCGTCGTCCCCGTAGACAACATCTCACAAGCTGGGATTTTGAATAACATTCTGAAGTGGGGGTATATTATAACATCCTTTATTTGATTTTATTAACATTTTCATAATTTTCCAATAAGTCTTGGGGTTAGTAGCATTATTTAATATAATATTATCAAGGTTTTTTTCAAAATTTTCCTTTGCAGCTTTTTTCAAATTATTTACTTTGTTCCTTTGTTTTTTATATTTTATTAGGTCGGCTGTTTTTTTTAGATTTTAATGCTGTTTTTCTAAATCGGTCTCGTATACGAATTTCTTTTCGAAGTTCGTTATTAAACCACGGTTTATCATTATTCCGTATGGTTACCATTCTGGATGGTATGCTCTCCCTTGTGATGTTTAGAAATTCGTCGGTAAATATGTTACACATTTCATCGACATCCTCAACATCAGAGAGAAGTCCATTCCATGGAACCAAGTTTTGTAGAAAATTTTTCAATATCTGTTTTATCGTACAACCATACTTGTCTCTGAAATGAATTAATTGTCAGTTAAAAGTTGAGATTAGTCCTAATGCAGAACAGTGGATACTTCAAGTGTTCTATCTAGAACCTTACAAGGAAGCATTATTTGTAGATACGTCAAAGGTTAGAAAAAAATTTACGTAGAAGTCAAATAAAAAAGAGGATACAATTTATTTATAGGATGAAATTCTGCCAGTCTTCTAATGCATTTAAGTTTGAGAAATATAGGATCTTAAATTTGTACGAGTGTATTATTGGATTTCTCCAATCTAGAAAGTTAAATTTCCATAATTTAACTATTAAGATAGGAGAAATCTGATAATCCAAGAGTTAACTAATGTAAGATTCTGTTTCTCTCATTTTAAAAAGTAGTAAATTTGCAAAATGAAGTACAAATTATCCTAACTCCATTTTTACGTCTGTGACTTGAATACACGGTAAATGGAAGGTGTTTTGTTTATGACGTCATTAGTTCTTTCTATGACGTTTTTTAAACCAATCAACTGCTGAGAACAGCATTTTCACTAGTGACGAGAACAATTGTTTGCACACCGGTCAAGCACTATGAATATAATGCAAAAATTAAAGAAATAAAGGATCAAGGGCAAGACAGGAAATCTCAGACACATGTGAAAATATTTCTTGTCTTCTTGTCTACAATGAGGCTGTTGGATTTTTCTTTTTTTTGCCCTCAAACAGGTGTTTGATTCTTTTTCTCACTATTTCGTGAAAAAATCATGTGTTGTTTATGTCAAGAGTAGGAATTTTGAAGTAGATGTCAACAAATAGGGTTATTTACCATGAAAATAGTTAGTACTGTACATTTTTGAGTAAACATGTTGGTTTGATGTGTATGACTATTGCAACATAAATGGAGTAGTGAGAGCCCAGGTTTGTTGGTGCATGCTAATATTTAAAGAGGCAGAGAAAACAAACTCAACAAAAGCAAATATTTTATAATTTTTATTGCTGAACCGAAAGTTGACATCATGTGACATTTTTTTTATAGGAAAAGGAGAGTGAAATTCAGCCACTGGTTGACACAAGGATATTTCAATCAGCTAATAATAGGCTCAACATTGTCTCATTTGTTGCAGTTATAGCAACTCTACTGCTTTTAGATTCTTAGATTTTTAGAACTGCTGCAATTTTTTTAATACAGCTAAAGGCCTCAGTGGTCCTATGGTTAGTTAATCATATACAGTTGAACCTCATTGTCTCGAACTTGGTTGACTCGATACCTGGTTATCTCGATATAATTTTTAAGTCCCAGCATTTTCCCCATATCAGCAATGAATTTCTTCCTCGGATGTGTCGATCTCGGTTGTTTTGATATTTCGCTTAACTCGATGGATTTTGGTAGTCCGGACAATATTAATTAGTGTAATTTTAACCTCGTTGTCTCGAAGTTAATTTTGCCCTCTATATTGATGTCAAAAGTAACAATTTCATTTGTATTTTGTATTGTTACTTAATTGTGTCTGTTTATTTTAAACACCTGTCATACAGTAAACATGATTATTGATTGGCAATTACGATTTCAATTGGCAATTTAATAAAACGAATTGGTAATCCAAGCACAGTACATGCATTACTAAGGTTATTTGATGATCCGCTAATTACTGTCCGAATTATTGTGTCATGTTTAATTAAATTGAAAATTTCTTTTGATCTGATCAATGGTATATGTTGTCGAGTTTCGTTTCTTTATAGACAATTCTGTTATTTTTGTTGACTTGTGTGTTGCCAATTACATAATAAAACAATCTGTATTGTTTAATTAGTTCTTTCGAACTGTAAGATAATAAGTGTTTTCTTGAAATGTTTTTCCATGATTTCATAATAAAGTTTATAAATTTGATACACTATTAATTATTGTCCATTTATTTGAATGGATAAAATACTACATATATTGCACGCTACAAATACCCTGACAAATACAAGCGATGTTGAAGTTCGAAACCAATAAACATGAAATAAACACCCTTAGATTTTTAAAAAATCACATAATGAAAATGACATCACACACTAGTCTCAGTTGACTCGAACTTGGATAACTCGATATATTTTTTACGGTCCCGCAAACTTCGACTTATCGAGGGTTGACTGTATAATATTATCACCCTGTATGTCAAGTGTTGGGTTGCAAGTTTTAGCACACTTTGGCAAATTGTGCTGGACTTCAACTTAATTAAATAGAAATGCCAGTTTTTCTACAGAATGTCAGAACAGGATGACAAGATATTGCTGGGCAGGAGACCAACTTAAACACAAGTTTTATGCTTAAAATTGCTAAATGTAGGTTATTTGTGTTAATATTTGTATCACTTTGACAGGTGCCAGCCACAGAATCCAAAAATAACTCTGGTATGGTTGTAAACATTGGTGAGAGTCAGATTGTCAGGGAATTAGTTCTTACCTGTATAAAGGTATTAATCTTGATTTATTATAGTACCAATAGGGTATTTTAAATTTAGCTTTATAGATAAGTTTATTTTGCAACTGTTAATGTGTTAATTTTCTTATGTTGCTGATGGATTCACATAATAAACTCTGTAAAATTTTGCTGAACGAAACCAGACAAAGAAAAGAAAGTTTCTTTGACGTCTATTGACATGTTTTCCAAGCATCAACTCCAGAAACAGTTTTGTTCCAGACCTTTTGCATATTGTACAAAAATATTATTTTTGTCTTTATGTTAAAGGGTGGTGTATCACAAGACAGTATTGGAGTTATTGCCCCTTATCGCCACCATGTACGATTAATTCATGACAGCCTGATGGACCATTGTGTAGAAGTCAATACTGTAGATCAGTACCAGGGCAGAGACAAGGATGTGATTATTATATAATTTACAAGGAGTTTTAAGGACCAATCGTCAGACGAAAACAAGGTATCGTTATTAAAATTCTCCACTTTGTACATACACGCTTTATAGCTATATACCCATGCTGACTAATTCATTAGTTGATAATTATTGCATTGATAGAGATGAAATACTGAGATTTCCCAGTGAAATTAATTCTGTTAAATCATGTGAAATAATTCAGTTCTTTCACTCCCTGAAGCGAGGTCACAGTGTTTGTCCTTAGTGATGTCCCTAGATATCATTGAAGCTCAAGAACATTCAAAACAAAGTTCCTCTACGTTTTGGACGACATATTATAATTATTTGTTATTGTTATAAACAGGATAATTAAATGTGCATCATGAATATTGAAAGTATTATCAACTGTGCCTAAATGCATTCAGATTTAAAATCTGTCTAAGCTGTAGTGAATATTAAGTCTAAGATTAGTCCTAAGTGTAAAGTTTAACCAATCAGAGTCGATGAAATCACACTTAGGACTAGAGTTAAGACTTTTAGTTTTTGTCTCGCTTGCAACGAAAGTCGCTGGAGGCGAGACATATGTATGGGAATCCGGCGGTAGCAGCAGCGTAAACACTTGGAAATCTTGCTTCATATCTTTGTAAGACTAAGCCCTAGGTCCACCAAATTTGATCCAGTGGTAGCTTATGATGAGTACTTGCCAGTCAGTTACCTGTCACCTAACCTTGACCTCAATTTCACGGTCCAGCGACTACGTTAAAGTTTTTGGATTAAGGCAGTTCCTCTGTAACCATGCATTGTAGGATAATAATATTTGGTATATAGGTTGCTGATGAGTAGTATATGGCGGTCTGATAGGTGTCACCTGACCTTGACCACAATTTCATTGTCCAGCAACTACATTAAAGTTTTTGGATTGTCAGGTCATCTGTAACCATGCATGGTAGGATGATAATATTTGGTATAAAGGTTGCTGATGAGTAGTACATGGCTGTCTGATAGGTGTCACCTGACCTTGGCCTCAATTTCACGGTCCAGCGACTATGTTAAAGTTTTTGGATTAAGGCTGTTCCTCTGTAACCATGCATGGTAGGATGACAATATTTGTTATATATGTTGCTGATGAGTAGTACATGACTGTCCAGTATGTTCACCTGACCTTGACCTCAATTTCACGGTCCAGTGACTATGTTAAAGTTTTGGTATTAGTACAGTTCCTCTGTAACCATGCAATGGTAGGATAACATTGTTTGGTATATAGGTTGCTGATAAAGAGTACATGACTGTCTGGTAGGTGTCACCTGACCTTGACCTCAATTTCACGGTCCAGCGACTACGTTAAGGTTTTTGTATTAGGACAGTTCCTCTGTAACTATGCATGGTAGGGTGACAATATTTGGTATACAGGCTGCTGCTGATAACAATTTAATGCTATTTACGTAATGCTTTTGACAAAATTTATTTTCGTTACTGATGCGGAATGCAGGCGAGACATTTTTCTGTGTCCATACGTGTTTTTAATGGTGTTTAATTTCATTTTCAGAAATTTTTTAACAATATTATGCATCCAGTTTTTATTTGGGGAGGCGAAGCACCCAGAGAAAACCACAGACATTCAGCACTTTTTGTGAAATCTACCACTGGAGACATTGATAGGCACTATAACTATATAACAAACATTCATGCCTTTGGTTGGATGTTCTATCTAAGAACTATCTGCATGTTTGTCAATAAAACTAGAGTACTAAAACCTTTAAATATATGGTCAGTGTATGATTGAAAATATTTAATAAAGTCAGAACTAAGAAGACTTTCCATTTAGAAAATGATACCTTAAATATATTATTCGCGAACCAATTTAAACAATAGTGAAGTTTCTGCCTCTCTCAGGGGATTAAAATGTGAAAGGACAATAGTTTAATACAAAAAAAATGTCTTGCAGTCTGGTGAACTATTGAAAGATATAAGAAGATTGAATGTGGCAGTGTCTAGAGCTAAGAAAAAGTTAATAATGGTAGGAGATATGCAGACTTTGACGATGTACCAGCCTTTGTCTGTGATACTAGAAATGATGGCAAAGAATGACCTTATATCCTTTAATATGTGTCATGGCTTGATATGATAGTGTATATTTCAGAGGATGGATTTAATTTTTGCTTAACTTTCAGCAGTTATTACAGCTATATTTAGGATGAGTAAGTTAAGAAACAATAAATCAATTGCAGGAAATGGGATGGACCCTGGGGACAATATTTCGACTGACAAAATTTTATGCCAGATCATATGTTCCTAAACTGAATTGTTAAAATTGTCACAAATGCAGATTTGTTTAATCAGAATGCACCTTGTGTGGATTTGCCCTTTTCCTTTTTTCTACAGTGAGGGTGAGAAAAAAGTGGGCAAAACTTTTAACCTGCCTACCCTGCCGAGTCGGCAGTGCCGACCCTCTGAAATGGATAAACAGTTTATTTTATTGGTCATTATACATACAAGTATAATCCAATGAAATAAGCTAATAAGCATTTGACAAACAAAAGATTATGTCCTAAATCATCTTTCTCAAAGTGCTTGACTTGACCGTTATCTTTTATCTACTGATCCCAATATCAGTATACTTCGTTAATTTCACCAAGTGGCATCCTTGTACATTCAGGTTGGTTCTCATTCCGTGGAAGAGTATCGGAGAGTATATTTTTAAATATTTGTGTTCTCTTTTTGAACACAAAATATAGTTTTCATAAAACATGATATAATGCCACGTAAACTAGTTTATTTTTATTATTTATTATCGTAAGTTGAAATATAATGGCAAAGTTTAGTAAAATATTTTTTGTTTTCATGAATTATTATCTTTAAAATATTTAAATCAAATACTAATTGAAGCAACTGCTACTTAGAAACAATATGATGCATATTGATTTTGCAGTCTGTAGGTCAAGATCAAATCCATAATCATAAATGAGTTCAGATTTTATATAAGAATTTGTCCCCTGACATTTCTTTTTATCTCATCACACATGCATGAATGATGCTACTTGGGGAAAAAAAAGTGCAAAGCAAAAATTATTAGATGCTATTGATTTTGGATTGACAGTAGGTGTCAATATACAGTTATTTAATGCCTGTTCATGGAGCAGTCAAAACTATTATCCCGAGGTGCTGGAGATGATTTAGGAACTGTTGCCTCAGGCCGCAGGCCTCAGGCAACAGTTCCTAAATCATCTCCAGCACCTCGGGATAATAGTTTTGACTGCTCCATGAACAGGCATTAAATAACTGTTTTATTAACTTATAGACTTTACAGACAGAGTGATCACATTAAAGGATCTTGGTTGGCCATGTTTAAACTTTTGGATGCCATTGGTTGATCAAATCCTCGATCTTCTTCTGAGATGCTAGCAAATCTTTCAGGTTTGCGTTCGTCCATTATGAGTGACAATCTTCAAATGCCATGGATGAGATGGTAGTCTGTGCGCTTGACACTTGGCATCGTTCTCGTGCATGGAACAGTCGTTCCGGAAGGAGTGAAACAGTTAACTGTTACACGCTGACGTCATTTTGGAAAAAAAATTAATGAAAACATTAGAAATTACTTCATATGAAAAATATATACTATAAGTTAATAAAGGTTACTGTCACAGCAGGGTACACAACTGCAGAATTTAGCGGACCTTTTTATCAGAGTAATGCCTCATTTTCTTTTGAAAATGCTATCATTCATTTACCCTAATTGGATGTATATAATACACACTATAACATAATACATACCCAATACAAATGTTCTTACAGGAGATGACTCAAGTAATTCAGTTTCAATTAATCTGGCTTGTTCTGTACAATGCTCACCTATGAAACTAGTCTTTTTTGCAGTAAATTGATGATCGATTTACCAACATATGCAACTTAAAGTTTATTTAAAAAAATAAAAAGTCTTGTGTAGGTTTGCTTCTGTTGGTTCTGTGTTGGACAAGTGTAGTTTTTGTTTTGTGGTGGTCTGTTTGTGGTGTTAGGGTTTGTATGTTGGTTGTTGGTTCTGTGTTGGACAGGTGTAGTTTTTGTTTTTTGTTTGTGTGTTTGTGGTGTTAGGGTATGTATGTTGGTTGTTGGTTCTGTGTTGGACAGGTGTAGTTTTTGTTTTGTGTTGGTGTGTTTGTGGTGTTAGGGTATGTATGCTGGCTGTTGGTTCTGTGTTGGACAGGCGTAGTTTTTGTTTTGTGGTGGTCTGTTTGTGGTGTTGGGGTATGTATGTTGGTTGTTGGTTCTGTGTTGGACAGGTGTAGTTTTGTTTTGTGTTTATGTGTTTGTGGTGTTAGGGTATGTATGTTGGTTGTTGGTTCTGTGTTGGACAGGTGTAGTTTTTGTTTTGTGTTTGTGTGTTTGTGGTGTTGGGGTATGTATGTTGGTTGTTGGTTCTGTGTTGGACAGGTGTAGTTTTTGTTTTGTGTTTGTGTGTTTGTGGTGTTAGGGTATATATGTTGGTTGTTGGTTCTGTGTTGGACAGGTGTAGTTTTTGTTTTGTGTTGGTGTGTTTGTGGTGTTGGGGTATGTATGTTTGTTGTTGGTTCTGTGTTGGAGAAGTGTAGTTTTTGTTTTGTGTTTGTGTGTTTGTGGTGTTGGGGTATGTATGTTGGTTGTTGGTTCTGTGTTGGACAGGTGTAGTTTTTGTTTTGTGTTGGTGTGTTTGTGGTGTTGGGGTATGTATGTTGATTGTTGGTTCTGTGTTGGACAGGTGTAGTTTTTGTTTTGTGTTGGTGTGTTTGTGGTGTTGGGGTATGTATGTTGGTTGTTGGTTCTGTGTTGGACAGGTGTAGTTTTTGTTTGTGTTGGTGTTTTTGTGGTGTTGGGGTATGTATGTTGGTTGTTGGTTCTGTGTTGGGCAGGTGTAGTTTTTGTTTTGTGTTGGTCTGTTTGTGGTGTTGGGTATGTATGTTGGTTGTTGGTTCTGTATTGGACAGGTGTAGTTTTTGTTTTGTGGTGGTCTGTTTGTGATGTTGGGGTATGTATGTTGGTTGTTGGTTCTGTGTTGGACAGGTGTAGTTTTCGTTTTGTGTTGGTGTGTTTGTTGTGTTGGGGTATGTATGCTGGTTGTTGGTTCTGTGTTGGACAGGCGTAGTTTTTGTTTTGTGTTGGTGTGTTTGTGGTGTTGGGGTACGTATGTTGGTTGTTGGTTCTGTGTTGGACAGGTGTAGTTTTTGTTTTGTGTTCTTGTGTTTGTGGTGTTGGGGTATGTATGTTGGTTGTTGGTTCTGTGTTGGGCAGGTGTAGTTTTTGTTTTGTGGTGTTGGGGTATGTATGTTGGTTGTTGGTTCTGTGTTGGACAGGTGTAGTTAGTTTTTGTTTTGTGTTGGTGTGTTTGTGGTGTTAGGGTATGTATGTTGGTTGTTGGTTCTGTATTGGACAGGTGTAGTTAGTTTTTGTTTTGTGTTGGTGTGTTTGTTGTGTTGGGGTATGTATGCTGGTTGTTGGTTCTGTGTTGGGCAGGTGTAGCTTTTGTTTTATGTTGGTGTGTTTGTGGTGTTGGGGTATGTATGTTGGTTGTTGGTTCTGAGTAGGACAGGTGAAGTTTTTGTTTTGTGTTGGTGTGTTTGTAGTGTTAAGGTCTGTATGTTTGTTGTTGGTTCTGTGTTGGGCAGATGTGGTTTTTTTGTGTTGGTGTGTTTGTGGTGTTGGGGTATGCATGTTGGTTGTTGGTTCTGTGTTGGAAAGGTGGTTTTTGTTTTATGTTGGTGTGTTTGTGGTGTTGGGGTATGCATGTTGGTTGCTGGTTCTGTGTTGGACAGGTGTAGTTTTTGTTTTATGTTGGTGTGTTTGTGGTGTTAGGGTATGTATGTTGGTTATTATACCCCCGCAAACTGTTTGAGGGGTATATAGGAATCATACCCTAACACCACAAGCACACAAACACAAAAAATCTGTCTGTCCGTCTTTCCACATCCCTTGTAAGCGCAACTCCTCCTAAACCGCTCGATGAAATTTAATGATTCTTAGCATAAAGGAAGTACATTATATGTAGGTGTGCATGAAGGATTTTTATTGACCTCGGATATCATTAGGGGGAGATAATTGGACTTGAAAGCAAAGCGGGGGTATCCCTTTGTGAGCGTGCTCACAGTCCACACTTGTTGGTTCTGTGTTGGACAGGTGTATTTTTTGTTTTATGTTGGTATGTTTGAGGTGTTAGGGTATGTATGTTGGTTGTTGGTCCTGTGATGGACAGATTTAGTTTTTGTTTTATGTTAGTGTGTTCATGGTGTAGGGTATTACAATAAAGGAAAGATTTGGGATCCATCTAACTAGTTGAACCAGTTCCATTTAATATTTTTTCTGACTATTCCAAGCCTGTAATACTGCTCTTGTTTTTGTACATTGTTTTTTATTAATTTTGGTGATTTGTGGTGCTGTCATCTATTGATTAATTGTATTGTGTGGTTTGTTTGTTTTATCTCCTTTTAATTTAATTAGTATTAGATTACAACAAACGTTGATAAATTTTCCTTAATTTATTTTACATTGTGTCTTTACCAAATGGAGCATTAAACAAGAGATGATCAGGTAGAACTTGCAGCAAAATAATGACATGGATACATTGAGTGGAACTAAGCTGCTACAGAACAGACAAACATTAGTTGCTTACTCTTTCGATCTTAGAAGCCGAAATATGAGTGTACAGCTTAACTGTTTTGATGTTGTTACTGACAATGAACGGATTGTTAAAATATCTAATGCTTGTATAGTTTAAGCATGGAATAGACTGAAGACTGGTGCAAATAGGTTGTAATGATATTAATATTGTTTCTGGTGGAATGTTCAGCCTTGATCAACAGTTATTATTACCGAAGTTGTATATTTGATACAGTAGTAAGTAAGAGATGAAGTAAAGGAAATGTACCATACGAACAAGATAATTGCCAATCCAGTTAATGCATAGTATCTTATCCCATCCTTGTCCATTTTACACCTTAATGTTAGTTTGCCATTTTCTTATTTCTTTTAGCAATTTCAAAAGAAAATTAAGGAAAATAATAAATTAGATTCTCCAAGCTGCCCTATTTTTTGACAGATGTATTATAATCTTCAAATTAACTGTATATAATGTCCATTGCCAATTTGTTTAACAATTTACTGGTTTGATATATGTTAATAGCTTTTTTCGTTTGAGTATACATAAGCAATATAGTGCGTATCAATATAACATATACTACCTCTTCTAGGGTAATTGTATTTTTGTACTAACCATAATTCATTATAAAGCCTATCTGTATAGCCATGAATCTGTTCATAGCATGATATATTTATATTTTCATAGATTTTTATTAATCAGTCATTAATATTTAAATCTAATTTTATTTGGTGTACATGAAGTATGCAATATACAAATATAAGAAGAAACAGGAAATTGAATTGAACATGCTGTAGAAACTAAAAAAAAGGGATGGCTGTGATAGATTATATCACCTGTTTAGTGCAAGTATATATACAATTGTTATTTACCAATAATATATGTGTTTGGATTTTTTATACAGCAGTGTAACTAAGTTGATGTCTTTACACTGAATACAACACAAAAGAACTATGACCTATGCATTAAGATGTCAATAGCCGTTTTCACATTACATGAATTTACTGCCAGGCAAATTTGTTTGTATGCTAGATAAATATAGCAATTTATTTGTACAAATTTATTGTACAGCAACTGCAATGTTTGCAGATAAAAAAAAATGTTTGTTGGGGTTTTCTTTATGTAGTGTACAGGATGTTAGACATCTATAACTATTGCAGTACTGTATTAATACACCAGAGCCTAATAAGTTGTACACGTCAGCTGACAAGTCACTTGAATTTTGTCATTACAAAAATGTTACAGACGGTTAAAGATGGCCTTCTCATAGTCCGCCTGCAAGAACTCATTAAGCAGGACCAGTGAATCACTGCAATATATTGTTAAGCATCAGAATGAATTACCAAGCAACACGTTACACAGCCAGAGCAATTATTCACCAGATCAACTGGACTGGATTAGTTAAAATCTTTAAATTATAAAAGTTACTGTTCTTCTGTAAAAGACTATGCATAATTTACACCAAAAGAGATTTCTTGGATGCTTCATAGCGAGTTTCTATGTGCATATTATTATGCCAAGATCGTTGGACGCTGTTGTGTAGATTTCGAAAGAAAGTAGGCACATAATGTTGCCGCTACAAAAAGCTAAAACTTTTAGTTCATAGCCAACAATATCTAAATTTTACGTCTATTGGTCCATCACATTTTCACATACTGACTTATATTTAGCTTATTTCATTCTTTTCCTTAATACATGTCGGGGCTCGACTGATTGGGCTTCAGACTTCAGAAGCGGGACTCTTGCTCATTATTCTTTTTACTCTATTATATTTAGTACTTAATATACTTTTGAACAGTCTTTAACTAACTTGACGACAGGCGACCATTTTTAGCACCGGGACTATAGGTATAATCAAACTAGTCCCATTGCTGGGTATAGTCGCCTGAAGTCAAAAGGGGCGCACAAAGTATTAATGCTAATCAACAATGATTAATTAAAAAAAACAACGAAAACAAACAGTTACCAACATTAAACATACATCTTGGCAACCGTTATGATTGCTTGCGATTTTCGCTTACTGCAATATTTTTAAATGATAAAACATGGTCACGTTAATACAACTAGGCAAATAAAACACTAAGAATTATTTAAAAAAAATTAAAAATGTTTCCTGTCACAGGATTATTGCCATACTTTTAACTTTATTATTGATATCGTATTGTTCTAGATACTGTCATTATTGCGTTCTTGTATAATCTCGTTCTGGTCTCGCGCGACAAAGAAATCGTACTTCCTTAACTGAAGACTTAGCGAGTGTCCAATCCCGTTAGTTTTACTAGTCTCAGATTTTGGCAATTTTGAAAGTTTCTGACGATTTTAAAAGTTTTAAGTTTTGCCTCCTATCTGCATGATGATGATTCTCGGTTTGTAATGGATAAGGAGTCCAGATTCGATGTTTCGAGTAAGAGTGGGAACATGTCCCCGGCCGAACCCATGGAAAAAGACGTTGACTTTGCCCCGACAGTTAGTTGGATCTTCCCAAGTGTGTGGTTGTTCTGGATCTTGCAGTAGTTTACGAAGATGTTCGATGAAGCTGAGACCGAGCACTAAAACGTTCATATTTGTTGATATTCAATGAAACAATGATTCCAAGAAAATTTACGCTCGCTTTAAATATTATTTCTTCCTCTGTGAACAGTACTAATATCAAAATTGGTAAAAAGCTCTAAAAATTAACATCAATTGACTGTATCATTATTTTACTCTTGATGTTTTAATCTTCTCTTTATTTACAAGCTGAACACTGTTCATACAGTATTTGATCATAATTAATTATGTAATCAGAGATTTAATCAAGGTGATTAAAGAGGCGCTTGCCCTTTGATCATTAATTCAAAAGGTGTGAAAGGTGCGATATCAACGCTTGTCATACCAATTCAAATTAATATAAAACGTTTTAATTCCATGCAATAATTAAGTAATAATTAATAAAAGAAAACAAGAATGTTGATTAGTTTAACGAGGTTTGATTTAATGAGCATCCTGTGTTCACCTATTTGTATATAAGTCACAAGCCTTGAAATGCAGAGTGGCTCTACCTCCTGTTTGCGGTATTTATTTATTTATTTTTGTGTACATTTGTTTTCTTTGTATAATAAATTATTATCTGAATTAGATTAAGAAAACAATCGATCAGATTTTACATGAATAATGTTTACATCCATTCTTAAATGTTTTGAGTTTTACAAATTTTGGTAAAGTTTTCACTTTAAATTTTCATAAAAGATTTATTTCTCAACCAAATTTTATGAAACTTTCACACAGACATTCCTTAATCTTTTGCCTGTTAGATGCAATTATTCTGAATAATTTCATAGAACCAACTCTCATTCATATACCAGTGATAATTATATATATATATATATATATATATATATATATATATATATATATATATATATATATACTGGACAATTAACAAGATCGGTAATATACAGGTCATACTATTATATTTATATCGGAATTTTAAAACACTATTATTGTCATAAGAACATGTATTTAAATTTTTTTACCTCTATGACACAAATGATGTGTTAAAATATTATTTATCTATCAAAATTCTGCGCATTTCGGTATTTTTATTGGGCATTTCGGTAATTTCGGAGGCATTGTCCAGTCCAATTAAGTGTTTAAACCTAAGTAAATAAAAACACATGGTACAATCAGGTGTTCTACCCCGAAAAATATACCACTCGATTTCCTTATCGTAATGTGAAAGGAGAAGGAAAATACAAGCTGAAGAAAACTTTCCATATTTGTCATGTCTGTGTACGTCTGATCATCATTTGGGTGCGTTTTAGAGAGTAATAATAACCCGTCCATTGATACCAATTAACTCCGTCAGCAAAAGATGAATGAGTACCAGATAAGTAGAGACCATTCAGGTTGGAATAATGACAATAGTCAGGACCATACCACCAGCCTCCTTTAAAAAGTACAGCACAAGTAGTAGTAGTGTCTATGTCTTTGGTAACAAAAGATTTTCCATTTTGGACGGCCATTGCATCCCCTGAAATATTAGATAGTAATTTCATGCATGTACGACTTTCGGTGAAAATGTTTGAACACAAGTGTGCCTCTAAATTGTCTGTGTGTACATTTCTCATAGAAGTGTTGAAAACAAACACATGTCGATCACAAAATTATCTTGTGTTTCTAGTTATATTAGTGTTTTATTTAGCATTTCTTGCCAAATACATCACGTTAATAAAAAGCTTAACGTGGAAGGAGGAAGAAGTTAGTCACTTGTACCATTTGGAAACTGTTTGAAAAAAGTGAAAAAATTAAGTTTTCCATTAATTCCGTTATACATGTATTAACAAAATGACGTTTAATTAAATACCCATCGCATTACCTTTCTTAAAAATGTAGTGAAATCGATTTATGAGAGAAATTGTTCAAACAAAAAGTAGTTTTAGCTACGACTTTCTACTGTAACAATTAGTAACATGATTAAATTATGTTTCCTTATTTTCTTAATTAAATGTTTACCTGCATCACCACTATAGGATCCAACAGTTAAAGTGAATTTTGATGCTTCATCGCTTATATTGAAACTCTTATATCTTGCATATTTCGTGACTCCAGTAAAGTCCTCTAGAGATATGCATAATTCATACTTGTGTCTAATTAATAACTCGTACAAATGTGTGTTACCTGATAAAATTAAATATGCATGTAATATGTATGAAAAATTATAGATTCAAAAACACCACTGTAAATATTTATCACGTGGATAAGATGGATAACAGTTTAAACTTTGATCTACCATCTTTTTTCACCAATGAAATTATTTTACAGTAGCTAGTAGAAGAAATCGTAAGTGAGGTAAACAAATAGTGTAGAAAGATAAAACATGTTAAAATCTTACAAAATAATTAATTGTACCGAAAAAAGTTTATAGAATGAATTGATTCCGCGGTATAAAACTGGGATACGAATGTGAATAATACTTTATACCTGAAAATAGTATTGATAAGAAAAGATGTCTTTACCACATACTTTCTATGGATAAAATGTAACGTGCATAATATAGGGTTATAGATGGACATTAAAAACGTTGACATAGGGTTAAGATAAATCGATGTGGCCACCGTTAGCTGTGTATTAGTATAACCACAAGAGCAGAAGACGTTTTGCAAATCTGAGATTTTGGACATATATCTATAAGTTGACTTCTTAGGGACAAGACTCAGAATGTGTTTATCGTTAAAAAACCATGGCAAGCTATTAAGTTTAATAAGTAAGTGGGAGCTATTTTAATAAAATCACTGACTATACCTAGCCAAAACTCCCCATTCAGATTACCAAAACCATTAGTGTACTCTGTCCAAGTTCTAAAAAAATCAACGCTACCATCCTGTCTGCTTTGAAAAACCTAGAATTGTAACAGTTAATTTTTATAATTATTGTCATCACTTTCATGGTATAGCAAGTTTGCATCATATCTTACAACAGTCAGAAGCTCTTGACCAAGTGCTCTTGTGAAATGCAAAACAATTGTGTGCTATTATGTCACTGTGGTATAGGTAAAAAAATAACAATAAACACTAATAAACTGTATCTGATGCCAGATTTTGCAGAACGTTGTGGAGGTTTGATAATAAAACATCTTCTACACAAATTTTACAATCGATATTTTAGTATCTTTCATATGATTTAAATTTTATTTAGATCGAACAGATGAGAACCAGTAAGTATATGTTTCTTCTCGTAATGATTCTTTTGTTGGATATTAACAGAGCTAGACGGTTTTTATGTATGTTAAAAATGTGTATGAGATAGATCGTCAATAACCGTCGCACTAGAAGACTTGTATGAAGGTGTGGCACTGATTTGTTTTATGTTAATGAATCTGGGCCCAATAATATTTTATAGGGCATACATGATCTTAATGTACGATATCTGCAATAATTCTTTTCGTTGCGAGTCTTAAGAATACATCGTTTAATATTGATTAAGAACGAAATCAAAAACATGGTCGTTAAGATATATATATATATATATATATATATATATATATATATATATATATATATATATATATATATATATATATATATATATATATATATATATATAACTAATTAAAAACTTGGGGAGTTTAATCTGGTAATTTGGTAAATCACATCAAGTATAAATTATAATACAAAACGTACCGTCCATCCTCCTTCTTCGGTATCCATATTACAATAAACATTAAATCCCTTAATGTCAGAAGGATAAATTCTGTAAACACCACTCGATTTATTTCCAATAGCTTGGCAGTCAACTGGGTATTTATCTAAGTATTTTAATATAAGAGAACGAAATTAATATGATGTCAAGATTATAGACACTGACCAACGAATGGCCTTAATCATTAAGTGTCAATATAAATAAATAACGTAAACAGGTGTCTGTGTCTTTAATGTTGACAAAACACCGTCATTTGTATCGTTGCGTATTCTTCTAGACTTGTATATTATTTTTTTTTATGCTGTATCGTCATGTTTGTCGATCCTATACTTAATAAGTTTACTGGCTGGTACTTTCTTTAGACCCTTTATATAATATTTTGAACCACCTGTATTGTGTATTTACACGATCCCAGTGGACTTATATTATTCCATCTCCAAATGAAAAAATTCTTTAAGCATTTAGAGTTAAAAGCCACTGATGACTCTTGAATAGGCGAAACGCGCGTCAGGCGTATTGAATTTGTCACCTTGATAATTTTGATAACATCTTGTTTGAATATATGAACAGATGGTTTGGGCAATGTATAGAAGTTGTAAGTTTAGTTTAAGTGAGAAGGTTCAAGATCAATATTTTATGACTTGTTTACGTTATTTATTTATATTGAAACTTAATGATTAGGGTCATATATATATTTTTAAAAAGTATAAATTATATATATTTGGCAATCCATATTTCCTGAAGTTGATAAATTGTTTTCCGTGTAATCATAAACAACTTGGACCGGTTCTAAAAATGCATGACTGCTATTTTCAATTTATTACATTGTAGTCTGTTCAGCAGATCACACGGCTTTTGCCAAAAAGGCATTAAAGTACCCATTTCGTCTGTAAACTAACAACTTTCAAATCGTGATATCCTATAAACTCTCCATTGTTTAATATCCGACATCCAATCAAAACACCTGATACAAGAACTTTAAACAATAATTAGTTACATGTATGTTACAATAGCAACCTATTTGTTCAGGCGTTCTGATTAGATGATCAAACGAGTAGAGATGAATGCACGAGATCTCATCTCAACTTGTCATCTGGACATGTAATCGGCTTTTTGCGGAAGAATCTATAATCCCCAAAGTTTAGAAACCTTTCCTGTCATCTTGAAGCTCTTGCAAAAAGGAGAGTGCAATATTACAAGAAATATAAATAATAATTTTATATAATTAAGCCTACCATACTTCACACAAACAGGTCCTGTGTGTGTGATGACACACTTTTTGTTATTTGGGCATGGATTTGGCCAACATGCATCATTCTCCTGCAACGTATATACAATACCATAAATAGCCTTACAACCAGATATGAATAACAGATTAAGCAGTAGTTGTAAAAACGCAATGAACATACTATTGAAATTTATAAATAAGTCGTCTAAAAAACAGTGTTAACATAACATCAATTGCAATTTGAAATGTAAAACAAAATTATACTGTAAAAATAATACATATGTTCTCTGTTCATTTGGGTTTTCTTGACTCTCCAATCAAAAATAAAGAGATTATTTTGAAAGGCGGGTCTTTTACTCATGCCTTTTATTCGCTTCAGATATCGGATTTACGAATGGACAATATCATAAATATATAGCAAAAGTTTTGAGGTAATAAGTTGTACATAAGGATATTCCAAATATCATATTTATAGCTGTTATTATTTAATTTCGTGCATGTTCTATAACGAGACGTACACATTGCAGTAAGTTTTACTCAATAGATCTATTAATTGATAATCTAATAAAATCTAATTCATCATGTACAACGCTTACAGTCGCACAGTCTGATATATCTGAATACGTGAATCCTTCCCTGTTTACAATCTTGTCTGTACTCTTGGTGGCACTGAGTAGTTCACAATATAAGTTGTCTTTGTTATAATTGATTGCATTGCATCCATTATGTCTTGTGCATGCTTTAGCACACATCCGTGGTGAATATTGGTCGAATTTCGTCAAAACATCAGAGTAACTATATTTTCCTTTTTGCCCAAATCCATGAATTAACTGCTTTGTTGAAGTAATACTCATTATTATTATCATTGCTCTAATATTCATGGTGACGTACAGGCTGCAACGCTAAAACTGCAATATAATAATGAAGGATATATAGTCAGTTAAAAGACACATTAAAATTTTTCGTTTTAAAATTTTTTTTTTTTGTATAATGTTTGCTGCTGAAAAGGGACAGAAATATCACGAAATATATGCTTTTTTTAATTTTGTTTGTTTGTCTTCTTTTTTGTTTTTTTTTTTTGTTTTTTTGTTTTTGTTTTTTTTTTTTGTTTTGGCGTCTTCTTATTTACTTTAATATTATAACTTAATCAAGACTCACCAGTGACACTCAATTCCAAAAATATTTATCAAAACCAAATGCTTAGGATGTTTTAGAGCTTTTAACAACAAAAAGATAACCCGGTTTGAACGCCATAGCTGCCTTATGTAAGAAAAGTTTTTTGTTTGCGGTGCTTACTACTTTATATGAGGTGCTTACTACTTTAAATGCGGCACTTACTACTTTATATGCGACGCTTACGACTTTATATGGGCCTCTAACTACTTTATATGGCATGCTTATTGCTTTATACTGTTTCTCGGCCGATGTATAGAAATATCACATGACTTCCTGTTGGCGAGATTTCTTTTCTCACTGATGAGACAGCGTTATACCTATTTTTAGCCGGTTGAGATATCTTTTTATCTAATTTTTGCGTTATTTTCGAATCGTTTCGTCATAATAAGAAATAATGATGTCATAAACAAAACACCTTCCATTTACAGCGTATTCCGCAAATTTACTACTTTTTGAAATAAGAGAAACAAAATCTTACATTAGTACGTTTGGATTATCGAATTTCTCCAATCTCGATAATTAAATTATGGAAATTTAAGTCCTTGTCAAGGCGCGAACTAAAACTTCCATAATTGATATTTTGATTGTAGAAATCCGATAATCCACTCGTACCAATGTAAGATCCAATATGTCTCAACCCTTGGGTTAGATTAGAAAATCACGCTCCTTTTCACGTTAAAATGTATTGTGACTTCAACTGTCGGTTCAGCAATACAAATGATAACATATTTGCTTTTGTTGTGTTTGTTTACTCTGCCTCTTTACATATTAACATGAAAACAGCATATCCGAGCTTCTACGACCAAGTTTATGTAAGTTTATCCGACAATATGATAACAGTACACTTCAAAACAAAGCCGTTACGCAGCAAATGGAGATTATTATCAGGGTAGATAACTTTATTTATAGAGACCTTCAAAAAGAACAACACCAGTTTTTTTAAGTAATTAGTGAGAAATAGAATCAAACGGCGGTGGTAAAGCAAGACGGGAAAATCTCAGACACCCCGTGAAAGATTTCTTTCGATCTCCAACTCGGCAGAGCATCGTCGAACTCACGGGCAAAGATATCTCTTTGGCCGTCCCTCAGCAGGCCTTCGAGATGGACGAGATATATTGCCGTTAGATTTGAGATTTTCTGATTGATTTAAACATATTTGATTCTGAATAATAACTGAAAAGGATTGGATAGCAGGGCAGAGGTCTATAAATATCCTCTCCTTTTCTTGTCTCGCCTTTCCAATTGTAGTAGATACTATTTATCATTTAATTGTTATTTTATTGGCCGGATAAAATAATATCTTAAAGGGAAACTTCGCGAAAAAACACTTTTGCCTCTTGATGTTTTATAATATTTTCAATGATTCAGTTTCTACATTGAATTTACCGTGCAAAAAATGCTCTTATAGAGATCCGCCATCTTGTCACTTTCTCGTCACTAGATGGCGATACTAGAGATCACTTGACAGCCAAGTACCTAAATGTCGCCGTAAGATAATGACGTGAAACGGATCATTTTGCAGAATGTTGCATGGAGGATAGTTTAAAGGTAATTTAGGTGATCTTCATTAAGGTGGCCTCATTTTCATTTTTCCTATAATGTTAGTTTGAATTATGTCCATAAATATGAATTAAATTGAAAATTATTCGTATTATCATTATCAACTTGTATCGTGTAATCAGATTACGCAAGTAATTGAACGAAACTTTTTAAAACAAAATACATACAAAGTTGACTATTTCAGAAAGAACGGTCATTAAATGATATATTTTTAAAT
Organism: Limnoperna fortunei; assembly: GCA_944474755.1. Taxonomy (NCBI): domain Eukaryota; kingdom Metazoa; phylum Mollusca; class Bivalvia; order Mytilida; family Modiolidae; genus Limnoperna; species Limnoperna fortunei. Next base: position 25,624,432 of record OX104121.1, read on the forward strand.
ACTCGGTTTTCACTTCATGTTTAGTACATGTATTATTATTATTATTATTATTATTATTATTATTATTATTATTACTGATAACATTTATTGTGCGTGTGCGTAACACAGTTTCAAAAATTGTGTGTGTGTATATTTGTATAAACGTGTGTTTTACGTTTCCGGTGACCTGGTATCTAAAGGTGTTCGAAATCTTATATACATCATGTGCTCTGACACATCGTTGTATTCAAATCATACATGTCAGTGACATGAGATGGACGTGCTGTTGTAATTTCGAATTACATGATTAACCTTTAATCTGTTAGCTATTGAAAATGTCCGAATATTCATACTTCAAAGTCGGCGTCAAATGATCTCGTTTTTGCAATAAACATCCTGTTTGATTACTGATAATTCTGTTAATTACCCTTCATAAACAAAAAATGATTTACCTATAAAATTTTTACGTCCAGGTACAACTGGCGGGGGCCTCGGTGGCCGAGTGGTTAAGGTAGTTCGTCTACTATTAATCACGTGATCTGTCAGCACTGAGGTTGTGGATTCGAGTCTCACTGTGGGCAGAATGTACTCGACTCCAATCTTAATTGACAAGGATTGCCAGTTTTCCTACCGCAGATCCGGGGTTTTCTCCGATACTCCGGCTTCCTTCCCTAATAAAAACTGGACGCCGAGATATAGCTGAAAAATTACTGAAAGTGGCGGTAAACACCCAAAAACCAAAACCAAACAACTGCCGTTGCATGACGTGCAAAATTATATACTGTATTTTATGTTTATAATTAATAAATAATTATATAAATATATCTTTTATTTACAATTATCATATGTGTAAATGCTATTTGATATAAGTTAATAAATAAAGACAGGTTAAGCCTCGTATCTAAAAGTACTTTTATTATAAAGATCATAACAACATTAAGAACTATTTGGTAATCTTATGTTGTCAGCTGGTCATTAGTCAACGCCCTAGTGTTTATATTCTTCAAAGGGCAAAGGCAGAAAAATATACTTTTTAAACTGGATTATTTGTCATATTTACTGGATAATGCAGGTTATAAGGTCACAACCTGCAATCTTGTTGTAAATATTGTCAATATGGCGGCCCATATACAAAATTTTACCACCTTTAATCCACTCTAGAAACTTAACGGTAAATAATACAATAAAACATCAAAAGGCAAATATATTTCTTTTTATAGTAAAAGAACAATTTTTCAAAATAATTTCAGATTTAGGTTATATAATTGTTTTCAAACATTCTTTGTTTGCATGGTGTTTTACGCCGCATTCAGCAATTTTTCAGCTATTTAATGGTGTCTGTTTAATGGGTTTTTATTGAGTACGCACTGAAAACCCGTATTAACTGGCAATACTTGTCAATTAAGCTTCGAGTCAAGTAAAACCTGCCACAGTTAACCTCGAACTCGCAACCTCAGTATTGAGAGGCACGTGATCAAAAGAAGATGACTAACTACTTTAATCACTAGGCCAGTGAGACACCTTTTCAAAATGTGAGCGTACACACTGACAGAAAAAAATAATTTTTTTCTTGGGACCGAATTGACAATTTTCATTTGTAGGGATTTACCTTATAAAATTAATTCTGTTTAAGAAATGCTGCATATCAAAGTTAGTATACATGAATATAGCCAACATAGTCTCGTCTATCATAGCAAAGCTAATGGCAGCAGACGTGTCTATTGTTGTTGCCAAGATTTTTATGTTAGAAACGCGTACATGACTCTGCATTGATTGGCTATTCAACAATTGTACTTTTCGATCTTTTTTTTAAAAAGAAGTTTATATTAAATTTCACTTCACCGCTTGTGCAGCAAAACTGTGCAGCGGACAAAAAACTTTTGATTTTGATGCAAGTTTAGTACTGTTGCGATTTAATGTAATCCGAAAGTAGTTTTAGACCAGTGAAAAACACGCTTATGCGCGTGTTGAAATAATCCATCATTTATTTTTATATTTTGCATTCGATAACTATTTTTTGACATTTTGTTTACGTCGGTTTTAGCGTAACATTTTATATACTCTAAGGTTACGTTATGAGTGACACCGCCTATATCAATAATTTGATGTATGTCATTAAAAAATCTTTTTTCTTTAAAATTTAATACATAAAATGTCTTTATGATATATAATCTTTATAACCATCTGTTGCATTTATTTATACTACCAGGTACATTTAGAACTCTTTATACTGAACAGCATAGGTGGTCAAAATTAAAATGTGTCTAAATCCCTACAAATGAAAATTGTCAATTCGGTCCCAAGAAAAAATTAATTTTTTCTGTCAGTGTGTACGCTCACATTTTGAAAAGGTGCCTCACTGGCCTAGCAATTAAGGTAGTTAGTCATCTTCTTTTGATCACGTGCCTCTCAATACTGAGGTTGCGAGTTCGAGGTTAACTGTGGCAGGTTTTACTTGACTCGCAGCTTAATTGACAAGGATTGCCAGTTAATACGGGTTTTCAGTGCGTACTCAATAAAAACCCATTAAAACAGACACCATTAAATAGCTGAAAAATTGCTAAATGCGGCGTAAGACACCATGCAAACAAAGAAAGTTTGAAAACAATTATAAAACCTAAATCTGAAATTCTTTTGAAAAATGGTTCTTTTATTTGGTGTTCCCTTCATTCAGCCTGTTTAAAACTTACCTTTGACCTAGATACTCCAGACTTGTTAGGTATTCCCTTTAAGATTCTTCTTTTCGTTAGCTGAATTGTAATTTTTGTAAGAAAAACATTACCCAAAATAAACAAAATGGTATAATCTTGACTCATATACTCGAATATAATTATATAAGAAAGTTAACCTCATCAATGTCTCATAACCTGAAATCCCAGACAAACAAAACCACCGTTAAACACAAGAGGAGACAACAACAACAACATAAATAAACACAAACAACACAAAACAACAAAATAAGTAACACGAACCCCACTTAAAACGGTTCTTCGGAAGTAAACATTGAATACTTTAATCATGGAAATATGGAAATGTTGTTTGTTAGTATTTACCAAAAATATCAATAGTTCTTTGTTAGTGATTGTCTGAGAAATATTCCCTCCATCATACAGTTGGAATGCTTCTAATTGGCAGTTACATATAAACTATACCTTGTTGTCCAGTGTTAGTGGTCTTTTCTTACTTATTGAAATCCTATTAATGAAGGTAATAACAAAATACCGAACACCGATGAAACTGTCAAAAAAGATAATCCACACATCAAAGTGCCTCGGTGGCCGTGTGGTTAAGGTATTTCGTCTACTATTGATCACGTGGTCTGTAAACAATGAGATTGTGGGTTCGATTCTCACTGTAGGCAGGGTGTACTCGACTCCAATCTTAATTGACAAGGATTGCCAGTTTTCCTACCGCAGGTCGGGGGTTCTCTCCGGGTACTCTGGCTTCCTCCCCCGAATAAAAACTGGACGTTACGATATAGCTGAAAAATTGCTGAAAGTGGCGTTAAAACAATATTCAAACAAAACAAATCAAATCAAAGTCCGAGAAACCAGCAATGGTCCTGACTTGGTACAGGCATTTCAAAAGAAATGGTGGGTTAAACCAGTTAAAGTCAGTTGCCACCCGCACAATGTAAGACTTTGTCAATTCGTGGTGACTTTTGGCCGACAGCAAGTTTCTCAACAAATATCTTCTTCTGTAAATATATTTACCTCTAGTTGCACCGTCTACATCTTGAGAAATATAACTTACACAAAAAATGTACTGTTGTAAATCTTATTCATTTAATTACATGTAGATAATTAAGAGATTTCAGATTTTTTTAGTATTGACTAGTAATTTTGTGGTAGTATATACAAATACTTTAAGAAAATTAAATTGACGAATGTTGCCACAAAAGCTACGATAAGAATAATCAACAAGATCTAAAGATGAGTAATATTCATTTACTAATATAAATTTGTCCACTGGAATGACAAAATTACCATCGAATTAATTTTATAAATGGGTTCCAAATAGCTAAAAATCATTTGTGAAATCGTACTCCTTAGCAGTCAACCACTTCATGATCTAACTGACATTAATTCCTATTTAGCAATATAGCCTTTAGTCAGCAGCCAATCTATCAAAAAATCCAATATGATATACAGGTTCTGGAATATTGTAAAAACATAGTTATAATCAACACTTCATTGATTACAATTGAACTCGAATTGCTTTCAGTGGTTTTGTATTCAACTCATAATATGTTTATTGGAACGCTGTTTAACGCCACTTTTAGCAAATTGCATCTATATCAACTATGGCATTGGAGATGAACCCGGAGTACCATAAGAAAAACCCCAGATATTTGGTAGGTTAACTTTCAATCCGCGTCAATTACGACTGGAGTCAAGTACAACATTCCCGCAGTAAAACTCGAATCCGCACCCTCTGTGTTGACAGGCATGTGATTAATAGGAGACTACCTTAACCGTTAGGCCACCAATGTCACTGAACTGGCACAGAGAATAATTGAACATTTTCTATACTGCACATTTATCGCCATTTTAAATAGTTGGAAAACAATACTACTATTTGGTATAACTAGCTCTTCAAATTGGGTTTTGTATTTCTGTGCATGGTTTTGAACTTTGTCAGCAGGAAATCATGAGATGACTCTCCAGGAAGACGTCATGATTACTTTAAGATTCTTGGCCCGTTTACTCTAACTAATAAAAATTCATACATACAATTTACATAGCAAACTTGAAAAAATTGTTTTGTTTAACGTTGATAATTTACGATTTTTACACATAGACTAATACGACCAATACACTATATGTCCACTATTTCACGATAACAATCTATCTATCTCGAACGATTTACGACAGCTGCTTACTTCTCTAATGCTACTAGACTACCGACCTTTCTACAAAAACCCTACAAATTTATTTCCCTTAACATATTATGCAAAATCTCTGTCTAGCCAAAACACTATACCTTTTATCTAATTAACCTTATCCATATAATTAACTATTAGGAATTTGACACTACATATTAAAACTAGTGATAAAACAAGTTAACCCTTTAAACACTACAGACAACAAATCGTGCAGTTTATTGTTACACTAACTCACATAAAAAGATTTAAAGAGCCAAATGCTATCAGAGAAAATAATAACAAAATTACTATTTAAATTAAAATTATGTCTAACTACTACTCTCTTCGCCCATTTTATATGGTTGTTTAAGTAAAATTATTCTTACAATGATCAAACGAATAACATGTCCCCAAAAATTATAGAAAACAATAACAATTTACTGCATATAATTGGAACACATTTTACCTGTACTAATTAATTTACATATAAAAATGTATGTATATTTGATATATTTAAAAATATACCTTACTATATAAGGTCTGGTTAAAAACATAATTTCATGAGTGGTGAAACTAGCAACTAAGGATAAAAATTATCTATGGTTTATAGTCGTTGCGTACCATGTCTTCTTCTTATTTTCCTTTAGAAAAACTGAAATACACAGAAATTTTACGAAAAAAGACTTTTTAAATTCTGGTTTCCTGAATGTAATTTATTTTGCTGATTTGCAGTAGGTACACCAATAGTTTTTGTAGAGAGCGAAGTGGTGTATATGTCATTAAATTTAGGAGTATTGTCTACCAACATTTGCGCTTGAACGCTTTGACATCACAACTGTGGTTAAATTATAATTTATGCATGAGGAACGTATTAATCTTAAAATACGGAACATGTAACAATCAAATAAAATAAAATAACGGCTTAAAATATAGTAAAACGTTTTTAGATTGATACTAAAAGTAAAATAGTATTAGGACACGCAACTCAAAAGTACTGTATTTCCGTCTACAAATACTGGATACATGAGAACCAAAAATAGCGACAGATAAAGGCTCATATTAACTGCAAACATGAACTGCTTCTACATTTGGAACATTTAATATTTGAATGTTTGTACAAAATATAACACACAATATTACTTTAATGTAAAGTCTTCTTTCAATGTACACTATAACTATCCGTTGAAGTATTGTTTTTTGTTAAATTGACAGAACATCTAGTTTATGGCGAAAGTGATGTTTGCTATAAGTAACGTAAATATCCTAAATGTAGTGTCATTGTCATAAAATTACAATCGACTTATTCACGCTGGCTGTGATTTATCATTGTTTTACAGTGAGCTAAAAAAAAATAATGTGACATAAAGGGCCAGTCTATTATCAAACAATTACAGAACATAGCTTCAGTGATTTATTTCTTAAATAACCAACGGTAAGTATATAGTCAACATCTCGTGATCGTGATCTGGTGACGATATATTCACAAGATGTCAAACCTCAATCTATGCAATCCTTCCACAATTCTGATAAAGAAGCGTAATGTACACATATGTACCTTTCAGTTAAAGTCCTACCTTGACAAATGGCTTTGGTGTAACCTTTCACCTTTTATTTTTCAGGAAAATTCACCAATATACACATGTAAATGTAACTTGACCAATCAGTTCCACAATGCTCACATTTGTGTACTTCACGTTATCATACAGTCAATACTACCTGTATTTAGACAGTTACATAAATATTTAACCGAAATCTCACATAGTTTTCAATACAAATGCATTTAATAAACTTTTATACATTTGAATATATTTGTAGACCAGATATATACTTTTTTTGCTTGCCTAGATAAACATGAAAACTATGTTTCTTGACTCACAATTAATTATCATTTAGAAATTCGTTTGTTAGCTTTGTTTTATTTTTAGGTTCGTAAATATACAAAAACCAGCGGAACTTGATATACATCTTAGCGACAGTAGTTATCACTGCAAAAACAGACGCATGCGTTACAACAGAAATCAAGCAACACTAACTTGTATGATCGACTGAACCCTTGGAAGGGATGAAAGGAGACTCTTTTTCAGTCAAAGGAAAATCTTGATTCATTTCAAAATAATATTATTTCCTAAATTGATGCAAATTACAGGCTTTGCTCTATTCTTAACTTGCCACTAGTTAACTCCCATTGAAAGTGCTTTAAAAAAAACTTTGTGGTTTTTTGTAGATTTGCATAAAAACCACCAAGAGCATGCAATCTCATTATAACAGATGGAATTCTTCCTAATATAGCACTACAGATGAATGAACTAGAAATCTTGATACCAATTTAGAAACTTAAATAGCACATATCTATAATCGTGTCAGTAACATTCCCTTATATGCCTATACAGTTCCAAGATTTAGTTCAGAGCATGCATTCAACTTTTAGGCATTAATAGAAACTGAACTATTTTTGAAATGTTTGAGTACAATTCAGAGTATTTCATTTCAGCAGTGGAAAGAGAGATAACTCTTATACATTTGTTGGATCATAATATTATAAACTTAACTAGAGTTTCTCAATTATGTGTTAAATGTTATTTATTACAAAATTATATTAAAACTTAAACTAATAACTTTTAAAATAATCAGTATTATTGAAAATATCTATATGCATTTCTAACAACATTGTGTTTGTATGTAAGTCATATAACTATAAATGCCTCATACGCCGTTTTCAAGATAGGTAGTTAGATGTATCATATCATGTGATTTATGGTATCACATGATTTTTTAGGGCACTTTCCTGTCTTTTAATATCATGTGAACGGCATACAGCGGAATAAAACTCGACCCCTTTCTATAAATTTATGTTTAGTGGTGGCCTTGCACACCGGCACAACACTGCACAGGTTTCGTTTTGCATCGACTTTCTTACACCGTCCTATTTCGTATCAGATGTTGCCGTTTTTCCTCTTAAAGTAACCTAAATTGTTATAAAACCACGTGATCAGTAATTACGATTTCCACCTCCTTTAACGAGAGCGATATTACGACAAAGAGCCTGCTGCCATATTCTCAATAAATCGTAAATCATATAGAAAAGGTTTAATTTCCGGAACATTTTTTTTCATGAATTCGGTTGTGGTTTCTTTTTTTTAAATTATAAATTTTTGGGAGAGTTATTCCCCTTTAACATATATTTCAAAATATTTGCAAATTTTGCATGTTTTTTCGTCGTTCTTTGTCACGTGCAACAAAATCAATGATGCTAAGTAGTGAAACGATTTCTCTTTGCAAAATTACGAGAGAAGGTAGGACTTACGAGCGCTCAGGAGCAGACGTAAGTTTAGGAGCGATTTTACACGTAACTTACAACTACGAATCTTTGTGAATATAAAAACTGTCTTAAACTTACGTTAAGTTTGCATTTACGTCTACGATTTTTTTGAGAATATACTTGCTGCAGACTTACCATACTTAAATTGGATTCCAAAATAAAATAAACATCCTTACAAGAAGAGGTACCTAGCCGGCCCATCTACTTGCTCTACCAAGAGTTGTCAATACGGTTAGTTAAGATATTGTCTGCAGTGACAGAAGGACAGCACAAATACTGTGAAACTGTTTATTCGCGATAATCAATTATTTTAAATTTTAAAGAACTTTTGGCAATTTAAAATCCAGATCGATATATATCTTAAAATTTGATCTGTTAGAACCTACATCTTTTTTGATCAACAACATTTTTGTAATTTTTATACTATATGTTTCTTCAGCAGGTAATCGGAATTAATAGCATTACAACTGTGCCAAATTCCTTGCCTATTTGTTCCTGTGTGAAACGGAATTCCTTTTACGTCTTATGAAAGACAAGAAGATTGCATAAGCAAGGTCCTTTACTTTTACATATAGATATATTGATCGTGTCATTTCAATAAACATCAATTGCTGAGTGGCATCGCTTATATATCATTTAGAACATGGAATTAAAGAAACCAAGGAAACTACTTCATGTTCATCAGTTTTGAGACTTATGCATAATATGACGCCAATGTTCATTACCGCACTAGAATTTAAAACAAACGAGACGATTTCAATTTCAGACTCATATAAATTTTCCTCACTTGTAAAGCAATATTTCATGTTCTTTTGCATACTGTTGCTATTGTGTAATTAATCAGGCATGCAAAAGATTGCACTAATAATAGTAATTTTTGCAACGTCACAATATTCTTTGATATAGGCTTATAAATAAATTTTGCGAGAATACCGACTTTCGATTGGCTGGAAAATATTTTCTATCAGAGGATGGAAAACAAATTTGATCGTCATGGAGACACGCGCCATTTGACGTCATATATTACTGCACGGGAAACTAACAGTTTTTGTGTTGATCTCTTTTTTTAAAAATGTCCAGTTACAAAAACAAAATTGTTGAGTTTATTCTATCATTTTGAATTTATTTATAAGTATTAACTACAAAAATATTTTCTCCATCGAGGGATAACAAAATTTCCGTTGTGCACATTTAATATAATCCGCTACGCGGATTATACAATGTGCAAAACGGAAATTTTGTTATCCCTCGATGGAGAAAATATTTTTTTGTAGTTAATCCTTAAATATCTAGTTACAGGAAAAACATAACGTCTAATAAGAAAATAATTTTACTATCGTTACCATTTATTTGTTGATAGATATTCCATCTTGTTTAAGATATGATTGCAGAAATTTTTGCGGTTAGTCATTTTTACATGTACTTGTAGCCGAAATATTGCCCCCTAAACGTTAATTAGTTTATGAGTAATTGGTTTATTAGTAATTGTGGCTGCTTTCGAAATTATTAAAATAAGTTAAACACGGAAACGTATCTATCCAAATTGTGTTTGCCTGCACAGACGCTTTTCGTATGTTTTTTACACAAAGATAAATTTGACATAACCTTGTCACAATCTGTATACTACAAAATACTTTAGTGTTGAAATTGTAAAAAAATATAAGATTATCTTTTTAGTATAAATTGATATTATAATATTTGATTATAGCAGTTCTTCGTATTACTTCACTTATATTTAAAAACTAATACTAAGCTTGTGTTTAGAAAATGAAGGTACGCCAATGTATAGAAATATAGTTGATAAAAACTATTTAAAAACAATCACCAGGAAGCAACGTAGAAATTCTGAGATGTAACATACCTGATCATACCTGAAATGCAGATTATAATTCTCTCTTGCAATGTCGTTTTTAATGGAACAATTTTTAGCCTTTATTAAGTAACATTGTGAAAATAATATTACAATTATACAATATGAACAACATTTTAATTAATGAACCCCACGTGTTTTATTTGAGCTACAAAAAAATTCAACAATACGTGGCATCACCTGAACATAAATGATCAAAATGTTATGAACTTAAATCTATCAACTGAAATTACAACTTTAAATTATGGATGGATTCAAAAGAGGATGGCCAAAACAAAAAGACCGAGTGGTACCTTGATACCTTGCCTGAGTAGGTAAAAGCCTTGAGGTCATTGAATCAAATAAGAATCAGTAGATGAAGAAAATAAATGCAAAAAAAGGTTCATCAGTCTTCAGGAAGATGCTGCTTAAAACTGTATTTGCGACAAATATGTTGTTGTGACTTTATATAATGCAACTATCAACATTTTTTATTTACAAGAAACATTATCGTGTTTAATTAAAGATATAGGCATGAATAGTTCACTTGGCAATCCTACTTACGCATTTAAAAATCACAAATCGGGCTTAGCATTCTTTGCCCTCCATATTAAATTCAACGATTGCGATTTCCCTTCCTTGTATTGGCTACCAAAACCTTCACAAAAATCCACACAGGCAGCGTTTCGTAGCAGGATCGTAAAAGTGTACCACCACACGTGTATCTAAACTCCTGTCAACTATTTTAACAGCAATAAAACGAGCTCCAAATATACAGTGACGATTGCTCTTCCGGGAATGGCATGAATCAAATGCGGTACTAAGAAAAATTTAGTAAAAGATCAAGAGAGATAATTTCCCTGCATGCATAGATTTAGAGGAGTCAGCTCTTAAGATAAGTCCGTAAATGCATTTGTATTTAAAAATAGATAAGAAATGTGATAGGTCAACAAGAATCGAAACCATCGGTCATTCATATAATCATGATTGCGACAAAGATATATGACACAAAAGAAGAAACTTAAATAATTAACTAGTCGAACGGATAGCAACATAAACCAATAAAGAAATTATGGGATCAATCAGAGGCTCGACGATTAAGCAGTGCTCGCCTCTAATTAGATATCCGTAAAGTTTCTTGTCGTAATTTGCAGGAAACGGTCAAAGTCATTTGTAGGTGGAGGAAAATCTAGCAAGTTTTGTCAAATCTATTGACGTCCGATCATCATTTGGGTGCGTTTCAAAGAGAAATAATAACCCGCCCATTGATACCAATTTACTCCGTCAGCATTAGATAAATGACTACCAGCTAAACAGAGACCATTTAAGTTGGAATTATGACAGAAGCTGGGATTATACAACCAACTTCCTTTAAAAGTTGCAGCACAGTAATTGATATTGTCTTTATCTTTGGAAGCAAATAAGTGTCCATCTTGGTTGGCCAATGCATCCCCTAAAACAATACATAGTAAATGCATATGACTTTAACGGAAAAATTTCTGAACACAAATGCTTGCCTCTTTAATGTCTTTTTGTACATTTCTCGTACAATTGTTGAAAACAAGAATATCAATTAAAAATTTTTAAATTCTAATAATGTCTGTCACAAAAGATTTTAAAAATGAATGTTTTCTATAAATGCGGCGATATCCTCAAAACAGCTCATCACTATTCTGAAAGACCTTGTGACATGAATTTAAGAAAAATTGTTTAAACAAAAATATAATTAACTTGTAAGAGAACATAAAAAAAGCTGTAACACCTTAAATGAGTCAACAAGAACCAACAGATATTAAAAGTGAGGAGAAATTGATTATCTGGAATTAAAAAGTTTCATTTTTACGCTACGTGGTTCGATTGTTGCTGGGAGTAACATGAGTGATTTATGTTTTAATTTTCATATTTTACATGATACCTGCATTGCCACTATATGATCCAACAGTTAACGCAAAATTTGATGCTTAATCGATTATATTGAAACTCTTATATCTTGCAAATTTCAAAGTCCTCTAGTGTTATGTATAATTCATACTTATTTCTAACTAGTTACGCGTAGAGGTGTGTGTGTTACCTGATAAAATAATATAGTAATATGGAGTAACAATTAATTAAGAAATTTTAATAAATCCTTATTGACATATTTATCGCATTATCATACATCAACCGCTTTTAAAAAAACAATTATATTATGTTAATTATTTTACAATCTATTCATCAATTTAATGAATAGAAACACGTTAATACTAATGATTATTGATGATTATTTTTAAATTATATTTTTCAATAAACAATTTCATAGGGAAATGCCCACCTTCACAGGATTATTCAGTTATGGACACATCAAATTTAGTTTAAAAACCCAATACAAAGAATGAAAAATGAGAGTAATTTCTGAAATAATTAATGACATGTTGTAAGGTTGACATGAGGATTTATTAACTCGAGTTGTTTGATATTTCGCATAACCAACGTTCTATGAATGTGAATACAGATAACCACCCGAATATTTTATTTATAAGAACGATAATTCTGAGACATTCGGTCAGGTTTCTTTCTATACCTCTAACTTCCAGGGGAAAAGAGTTTTTTCTAAGAAAGCTGTTTAACGTTAAAAAAAATAGCAAACATATCATGTCTAGAAAGTAAATACACACAATTTTGCATAACATTACTGACTGCATCTAGCCAAAACTCCCATTCAGGTTGCCAAAACCATCAGTGAACTCCGACCAAGTCGTAAAAAATCAACAATACCATCCTGTCTCATTTGAAAAACCTAGAAATTGCTACAGTAATAATAATGATAACTTAAGCGGGTGTGTATTACAGTGTTCAAATGACAGGGCTACTTGGCTAAACTAAACGGAAAACAAAATTCAAGTTTAAAGTTTTAATAATAAAAGAGTTGCAATATCGGAATCAATAACAATATTTTGGTTTGTTTTAGTGCCACTTTTAAGTCTTGACCAGATGTTATACTCAATGCGTATGTTGGCATCATTTTAATGAACTTTAACTGTGTTTACAATAGAAATCTGTTTTTAGCTCATTAAAGCAAAAATGATAATATTGTATGGTATTTGCACTACTTGTTGGATGTGAAGTGTGAAAAGTTTGACGCTATAGTAAACCGTAAGAATGGTAATCAATGAAACCAAAAAATCAGTGTCGCTTCAAATTTAATAAAAACATCTTATGACTGAAAGTGTTACGAGTAAAACATTCGCCAAATCAGAGGTACAACATATTAATGTGACTCATTGTAGAAGATTAAAAAATAATTATTTGTTTGTTTTGAATATTGTTTAACGCCACTTTTTACAATTTTTCAGCCATATCATGGCATCCGGTTTAATGTGACCTACTGATAGTAAGTTGTTCAATAAGGTACGTGGAATTGTATCAGTAGGTGTATTCATAACACTAGGAAACTTCTGACTGTAGAAATTGTAATACTATACGTGTGGTCTAACCTCCTCCATCTATATCCATATCAAAATAAACATCAAATCCCGTAATGTCCAAGGGATAAATTCTAAAAACCCCACTTGGTTTATTCCCGATCGATTGACAGTCCACTCTATATTTAAATCTTTTATATAAGGAAATTAGCATGATGAATAGGACGCGCAAAAAATTTAGAAAATGTATTTCAAATAAAGGTATTACACATATATTTTGATAATTCAACATGCATTCAGGTTACAAGGGACTATGCCAACTATTTGTATCATACTCAACACATTTGAATATTTCTTAATGTTGTCACATTCAAAGACATATACACTTGAGTGTTAACATACTAAAAAGCCTCTGTAGCAGTTAAGATATAGAAGTTTTTTTATATAAATGACTTCTGATTTATTCCTTTAAAATAAACATAATTGAATTATATCAGTAATAAGATGACTCTACTCACAATAGCCAACAACATACCTAATAATAATTATGTCCTTGTATCAAACATTTGCTTGATAAAATTCTAAATCCATACTATCACGCCAAAATAGTTTAATTTTGCACATAGTACCTTTCAAGTAAATTATAATTTTTACCAACACACCTCAGAATTTCAATTTTTTCTAGTTTCACAAAAAGGGGACTAAAACATTATTATTCTTTAATTATGTATATGTATTACCATAGTTCACACAAACGGGTAAACTATTTTGTGTGATTACACGCTTTTTCTCTGTAGGACATTGATGTTTAAACAGTTTAGTTGATGTAATAATCATTACTAGTATTATTGTTCTAGTATTCATGGAAAAGCTTGAACTAACTCTAAAAATAAAGAAATAATTAACGATACAGTATTTTGAACGGCAAGTTGGCACTGGTTTTGTAAAAAATATTATATCGCCAAACACGGAATTTGTTGTTTTTTAATTATTTTACATTCAAACATGGAAATTGTATTTATGAATTAATATATCACTAAACATGTGATTTGTTTTTAAAGAGTTATAATATCGGCAAACATTTAATGTTTGTTTAAGAATTATTTCGTCACACAGTAATATTTGCCGAAAAAAGTGAGAAGAAACTTAAGAAATATCAGATATATATTTTTAGGTATCTACGGATTTACTTAATATGATAATGAAATATATTTACATTTTAAGGATTTATGGAGATTTATGTTAACCACTCTATGTATTTGAATAATCTCAGTTTTTTGTTACACATATTGGTAACATTGTTATATGTAAAACATTTTATCGACAGCAGTTTAAATTAATTTAAAACCTTGTCGTTATGTCATCTTTTATTCAATGCCCGATTATCGCGTACAATAAGGCATAAGAAAAACGGATGCAAAATATACTTTTGTTTGCTAAATGTTATTTATTGCCACTTTCCGCACGCATTTATTTCAGCTTTATCGTCGTATTACCAGTTTTTTAAGTAAATGAATTAGGAGTATTTGGTGAAAACCACTGAATTGTGGTGGGAAAACCGACAATACTCGTCAATAAATATTCGAGTCGAGCAAAGGAGACTCGAACCATCAACCTCAGACACGTGGTCAACAGTAAATGCTTACTACCACTACCTTAACCGAGGTCCACAAAACATATTTTAAATTAATTTAAAATAAAAATAATTCAAATTGTAGGCTGTAGCATAACACAATATCAATGTACGCGTAACTATCGTTTTTTAAACTTTCGTTTAAGATAAAAAGATAGATTTAATTGTTTGTTCACGTGATTGATGGAAAGTGAAAACAAGTTTAACTGCTACTATAAGAAGTACAGAGTACTGGTTCTGAAATAAAAATAAAGTCTTATTTATTGGCTACAACGAACGCATATCTGGAAAAGTGATATTTATTGTGAAAAGAATATGACGCTTTTGGAACGTTGCAGTCATTATGTGCTGCAACTAGGATTGCTTATTTTGACCTGACACTACTGTAACGAGATGGCATCCCGTATGGGCCATCTAGGACACCCTATGCAGTTCAGTTGGTAAAATACTAGAAACCTCGCAGTATGACTAAGGGACTTAAAGAAACTTGATTAATTACATATTTTCCTTCCGTCTAACAAAGCACATAAAATGCGTTAATATGATATAAATACTACTTGCAAACATTAGGGCAATAGAGAGAATTGTCCAGCTGAGGTTATATTTGTAATCATTTCTTCATAAACAATACATCGCATATGCTGGAATATAGTAAATTCTAGTACACTGGCAACTGTGTTCTTATTCTTAGCACCTATGTGCTACCTTTAGCAGAAGCTCTGTATATGCAATAACGAATGACAAAGAATGCTTCATACATGCTTACGTTCTAACTACGTAAAACAAACGCTACAAATGCCTGCATACAGTGTATAATAGTCTGCAGGCCTAGAAAATATTTAAACATTTTAGCCCATAAAATCGATCGTAATACATCACAAAGAAAAATCTTTAACTTACAGTTTATAAGTTTTTATATTTCCCAATTTCAGGTTTATTTTCGCAATAGCCGATTATGGTTTCTGTCTGAAAAAAAACGCGGTTCCTTCGTTTATAAATTATTATCGTCAGATAAAATGAAAAACAAATTATTTAAATAGATTTAATAACATAATTTTCTCTAGAGATATAAGGTTATTCAGTTAATTCGAACAACTATATATTGGACGAAGTTGATTCTTAAACACAATAGAATATAATTAACAAATTCACTTTGTTAAATCGAGTTCAACAATTGAACAAAGTACGCATCTTAATAATACATTATTTAATTAACTTTAAATAGTTTCTCCGTTATCCATCATATGTCATTTTGACATTGAATACGTTCATAAAACAGACTTAAACGATATTTGTTACAGAATGTAGAATCATAATTAACGATACAGTATTTTGAACGGCAAGTTGGCACTGGTTTTGTAAAAAATATTATATCGCCAAACACGGAATTTGTTGTTTGTTAATTATTTTACATTCAAACATGGAAATTGTATTTATGAATTAATATATCACTAAACATGTGATTTGTTTTTAAGGAGTTATAATATCGGCAAACATTTAATGTTTGTTTAAGAATTATTTCGTCACACAGTAATATTTGCCGAAAAAAGTGAGAAGAAACTTAAGAAATATCAGATATATATTTTTAGGTATCTACGGATTTACTTAATATGATAATGAAATATATTTACATTTTAAGGATTTATGGAGATTTATGTTAACCACTCTATGTATATGAATAATCTCAGTTTTTTGTTACACATATTGGTAACATTGTTATATGTAAAACATTTTATCGACATCAGTTTAAATTAATTTAAAACCTTGTCGTTATGTCATCTTTTATTCAATGCCCGATTATCGCTTACAATAAGGCATAAGAAAAACGGATGCAAAATATACTTTTGTTTGCTAAATGTTATTTATTGCCACTTTCCGCACGCATTTATTTCAGCTCTATCGTGGTTTGACCAGTTTTTTAAGGAAAGGAATTAGGAGTATTTGGTAAAAATTACTGACCTGTGGTGGGAAAACTGACAATGCACGTCAATATATATTCGAGTCGAGCACACTCTGCCTGCAAGGAGACTCGAACCATCAACCTCAGACACATGGTCAACAGTAAATGCTGACTACCACTACCTTAACCGAGGTCCACAAAACATATTTTAAATTAATTTAAAATAAAAATAATTCAGATTGTAGGCTGTCGCATTACACAATATCAAGGTACGCGTAACTATCCGTTTTTTTTTAATTTCGTTTAAGATAAAAAGATAGATTTAATTGTTTGTTCACGTGATTGATGTAGATAAGGTTAAGGGAAAAAAGTTGTACTGCCACTAGAAGAAGTACAGAGTATTGGTTCGGAAATAAAAATAAAGTCTTTTTTATTGGCTACAACGAACGCATATCTGGAAAAGTGATATTTATTGTGAAAAGAATATGACGCTTTTCGAACGTTGCAGTCATTATGTGCTGCAACTATGATTGTTTATTTTGATTGATTGATTGATTGATTGATTGATTGATTGTTGTTTTACGTCCAGCAAGCAATATTTCAGTTTATTTTGAACTGACACTACTGAAACGAGATGGCATCCCGTATGGGCCATCTAGTACACCCTAAGCAGTTCAGTTCGTCAAACACTAGAAACCTCGCAGTATGACTAAGGGACTTAAAGAAACTTGATTAATTTCATATTACCTTCTGTCTAACAAAGCACATAAAATGCGTTAATATGATACAAATACTACTTGCAAACATTAGGGCAATATACAGAATTGTCCAGCTGAGGTTATATTTGTAATCATTTTTTCATTAACAATACATCGCATATGCTGGAATATAGTAATTTCTAGTACACTGGCAACTGTGTTCTTATTCTTAGCATATATGTTCTACCTTTAGCAGAAGCGCTGGATGTGCAATAACGAATGACAAAGAATGCTTCATACATGCTTACGTTCTAACTACGTAAAACAACCGCTACAAATGCCTGCATACAGTGTATAATAGCCTGCAGATTTAGAAAATATTTAAACATTTTAGCCCATAAAATCGATCGTAATACATCACAAAGAAAAATCTTTAACTTACAGTTTATAAGTTGTTATATCTTCCAATTTTCTGGTTTTCTTTTCGCAATAGCCGATTATGGTTTCTGTCCGAAAAAAACCGCGGGTCCTTCGTTTATAAATTATTATCGTCAGATAAAATGAAAAACAAATTATTTAAATAGATTTAATAAAATAATTGTCTCTAGAGATATAAGGTTATCCAGTTAATTCGAACAACTATATATTGGACGAAGTTGATTGTTAAACACAATTGAATATAATTAACAAATTCACTTTGTTAAATCGAGTTCAACAATTGAACAAAGTACGCATCTTTTAATAATACATTATTTAATTAACTTTAAATAGTTTCTCCGTTATCCATCATATGTCATTTTGACATTGTAAACGTTCATAAAACAGACTTAAACTGGATATTTGTTACAGAATGTAGAATCATAGCAAATATAACAAAAAAGCTTTAATTCTATTATTTCGGACGAAGGGCGAATAAACTCAGTGTTTGTTAGGCGTAAAAACAACCAACATATAAATATCAGTTTTTTAAAATTACCTGTACATATTTTCAATTTTCAAATTTAGTCACTTATTCATCTAATATATTCAGTTTGAGTGCAGTTCTAACAAAACATTTTAGTTAACTTGTATAGCAGAGATTCTGAATGCTTTAAATTAACTTTAGAGCAGCGATTAGACAGATATAATGGCAACCTTAGTTAACACAACCTGGTGATGTGACTTTTTTGGCACAATGTATTTCCGTCCATTTGACTATTTCTTTTACAATTACTGTTCACCTACAATTTTAAGTTTTTTGGCATTTTTAGTCTGCTGTAAATATTTTTCTTCTGACAGAGTTTTCATGTGACCAGTTTGTCCAATAAACATTAATTTCCCGTTGACAAGGTTGTCAACGTGGCCTTTTTTGTTGTTTGCTTTTTCAAATGACAATTTGGTCTCGCAACAACATTGTCAACAGCTTACTATTTCAATTTTATTCAACTTAAAGTTTACATTTTTATTTTTGTTTGACAATTTAGTTGGAAGTGTTTTGATCGGATTTATCGACTGTACAGTTAATCTGTCGGAACGACACGTACACGAACTATTTTTTATTTCTAATCAAATTATTGTATAAATAATTGCATACCGCTATTGATGTTCTTGTACACTAGAAAATTAGTAATGAATGAATTTCTATGTTCTCTATGTACGTGTTTCTAGATATCATTTGGAAAATATAAAGTGTTGTTTTCAAACACATTAAATGATTTGTGTGTTGTTTTCATTAATTATTTCAATGATCGATCTATGTATGTTAGACAGTCTTAATTTTTGTATACACATATCTAACAATCATACTCAAATTGTTTTAATAGATTTACCTTTCAATATCATAATATTAATTGAACTAATGAACATGAATTATTTAAACATACAGTCGGAAACCAAAAGTCTGATGCTAAATGAATTACAATCTCCAAATTTTATGATAATCCTACAACAACACCAAAAACCTGACAGCTCTATATTTTCATTCTTTAATATTTTAAATATTTTATATTTATGGTACAAAAAATGTTCGTATTTGCCTTCGTTTTCATCCTTCGATTAAAAAAATGAATAATTTTGTTAAAAAGCTTTCGTGGATGTCATTGCAGATAATATTGATACCTAAATATTTTTTTAATTCACACATTGAATAATCATTTGTTTAAAGTCTTCTGTAAATATTCAAAGGTATGCTTGTTTATTTTTAAACATCTAAATTGTCTACACATACTAAATAATTATATTTAGAAATGTATTCTGTTTTTTGAAGAAAGTGAATCCCTGAACCCTTTTCATCAACACACCAACTCACTCACTTTCTATTGAAATGCCTGTACCGAGTCAGGACTATTGTTGTAGTTGCTACATTTTTGTTATTGGTTTTATCGGTTCTCGAGTTCGTCGTTTCTTGATTTGTGGATTGCCTTTTTGACAGTTTTCTTGGTGTTCGGTATTTTGTTATTATATTTATTTAATATTGTAAATCAATATATATCGATGCTTTATGTTTTCATACTGTTATTACAAACGTCTACGTACCCTGCTTATGTCGGTGTCAAAATATAAATTTAGTAGTATCTTATTGTGTTGTGTTTGCATTCCTAAGGTTTCAGGATTTACTTTTTGTAACAAAATATGACTTTGAATTGTGTAGTCTGGTATTTAACTGCATCTATTAGGGCTTGGAGTAAATAGGTTTGACCATTTAGTAAAATGATAAAAGTGTAGACCATTAGTAGTACATGTATGGAGCTAGCCACTGTATGAATAAACTCAAATGAAAAACAACGAACAACACAACTGTGATGACTTTCCGTTCATTGATAGCAATAGCCTATCAACTCCTGCGTATGGCGTTTGAATTTTACAACATTTTACGTTGATCAAATGTCATCAGATTAAGAATTTCAAGACCAGTCCACGCTGTTGACAATGAGCTGATCAAATATGAATGGCATTTCGTCAAAAGTTCTAAAGCCGTCATCAAGACTTAGTTGATCATTATAAAAAATCCATCTCAAATTTCTGAGCCATATGTATCTTTTCTTATTCGTGATTTTGCAGACATGATTAAATGTAGCTCAACGGGTGTTTTATTAAAGGCAAGCTCTGTTTACCATCCGCAGCACTTAAGTTCAAGAACTTTTATGAGTTATGAATACTCATTCTTGACTTTTATTCTCTTTAGTTTCTTTTATATGTCTTGTGTCTCTCGTATGCATTTGTTTCAAGCAGAATTTTGTTACTGTCCTATGGTTTTCGATTCGTGTTGAACGTACGGTTTTCTTAAGTTTTACCTCATGAAATATATCTCTTTTGACACAAAAGCTATTAAGAAACATTAAAAAAGAGATTTGTAGTTGTTTAGAAATACGGAATTGCAGGTCAAGGGATCATTTCAAAACAATACCACTCCTTTGCTAGATTTCAGTTATTTCTAGTACTCTTGCAACCTGGCCTCAACCGGAAAGTTCTATATGTTTAACTCTTAACAAATATTAACCCGTGTTTTGAGAAAAAAAAAACAAATAAAAAAACAGAATAAAACATGAATATAAAACTCAGCTGCGAATTAAAAAACAATTATGAAGAGCAGTATGTGTAATTGCCCTAAATATCACAGTGAAATCCAAATTACAATTTGCTTGTAATGTTGTAGTCCATAGAACAATATTTCGACTATCAATAATTATACAATATGAGAAACACATAGACCTCAAATAAATTGTTTGTTATTCATTCAGCAATCTATGTCATATTTTAGCAATATTTAAACAATTCCTTTGCAATGAAAAACCATTTTGTACTAAAAGTCTGCCATTGAAATAAAATACGGTAAATGGCGAAACATACAATATATATATTCTAGTTTTTAGATCAAGAGAGAAAAAGACCTATTTTTCCTTTACGATTAATAGGAGTAAGATCATACAAAAGTCCGTTCTGGAGTGTGTCTTTAAAAGAAAATCTAAGAAAGTCGATCAGTTAACAAGAATCCGAATCCATAGGACCCAACCCGGAGAGTGAAAGGCACACGATACATAGAACAAAAAAACAAACAAACATAAAAAAGTGAATAACCCGAACCAAACAAAAACATGTAGCTATTCGTTAGCCTTGAACAAAGTCATTTTTAATAGTTATTGACGTCTGATCATCATTTGGGTGCGTTTTAAAGAATAGTAATAACCCAACCATTGCTTCCAATTTACTCCATCAGCAAAAGACAAATGAGTACCGTTCAAGTACAGACCATTTAAATTGGCATCATGACAGAATTCGTACCACCAGCCTCCTTTAAATATGGTGGCACATGTACCGGCGTTGTCTTTATCTTTGGTAACAAATGATTTTCCGTTGTGCCTAAGCATTGCATCTCCTGCAAATTTACAAAGAGAATGCTTACGAAAAATGTTTAATCACAAAAGAGTGCCTCTTTATTCTCTGTGTGTACAGTTCTCTGAGAAGGCTGGACAACAGGTCATATAGTTTAAAAGTTTGTTCAATCTGGTCTATCTTGTGTCTACTTAATTATGACAGTGTTCTTTATTTATGAATTCTAGACAAAAAAAAACAGTAAGTATTTAATGTCATCGTCATTAACAGTAACATAATGTATTCGTCTGTAAATTCTGTTGACGTGTGATGGAAAGATTTTAATAATGAATGTTGTTCAATTATGCAATGAATGTTATCCACACAATGACTTTTAAACAAATATCTGTCCCTTTTTTTTCATAAAAACGTTGTGAACTTGATTTATGCTACAATTAAAAACGCAGACATCAAATATTATGTTCTTATGAAATCCATAAGCGACGTAAGGTGTTCTATTCGCATACTGAATAATCTTGGGGCCAGCTTTAAGTTCATCTTTTCTCTTTTAGTTGACTTAAAATAGTGCACTAATATATATTACCCCAATGAACTGCTTACCTGCATCGCCACTATAGGATCCAACAGTCAGCACAAATTTTGATACTGCATCGCTTACATTGAAAGTCTTATATCTTGCATATTTTTTTACTCCTGTAAAATTCTCCAGACTAATGTATAATTCATACTTGTGTCTCATTAATAAGTCTTTGAGGATCCAGTTACCTATTAATATAAAACATGTATATAATATTATTTATGAACAAATAATTAATATAACAAAAATAACGATGTAAATATTAATCTTTTGACTTAATCAATCGTCATCCACAAACATTCTTTTACATTAGGTAATAGAAGGTTTCTAAGAATCGTAAGAAAGACACCAAAGGTACAAGCAACAAATGAATGTTGAAGGATAAACATTTTGTTACATGAATTAAATTTAAATTTTATTTGGTCTAAAAACCACTTTTTTCAGGTCATGTTAAATCTCAAAGTTACTAAAATTGCATAAAAATAGCAACCGGAACATCTCTCGGCAATTTCTATCAAGTCGGGAAAGTTACCTCGGGATAAGTGGACTCCATTTTAAACTATTTTCAGTCATTATCAATGAATCTATTAGGTCATGACTTCGTTTGTGACGTTTCGGTTCATTCATTTAATTGGTCCGTCAGTGACTGTTAGCTCATTGTTATTGATAACTTTAGATTGTAAACTAATAGTTATTCATCAACACGTTGTCGGAGAAGGATTTTTTTTTAAGTGTAAGCACATTTAGGTTTTCAAAAAACACCATGATTCATCTGATCTTTTACTTCTGCTACGATATCCATCAAAACATCTTTTAATTCTGCTACGATGTTAACTGCATACTTTAAAAATTTGGTGGTAATTTATTTCCTTGAACTAAAATAGTGTTGCTGTTTAAACAGGCTAACTGTATCACATTTGGACCAATATTTGGTGGTCTGTACCCATACACTTAAATCCAGGATTACTTTCCAACAATAGATGGAAATAAACGAGGTGATCTGATTGACAAAATAGTCAGTTTCATCGCTGCACATTTCCGCTGCACAAGCGAAATCAAATATTAACCTGCTTTCTAAACTGACTCATGTATGAGTTTGCTATAAAAAAAATCCTGTTCATAAAACTGGAAGCAACTGATGCTAACAAATTTACTGCGATAAAAAGGTTTGTTGTTGTCTTTTTGTTTATGTAATAAAGCAGTTACTGACTTCGATGCGGTCGCTATCGGTATTTTTCGACCCTCAATAGTGTGTATTCACCTCTACTAGCAGATCGGGGAATGTTGCATTTTTTGTGGTTGAAAAATCTCTATAGTGACCTACAACAAAGTCTGTGATTTCATAACGTAGAACATTAAAATAAACTGTTTAGCAATTTGTAGTAAGGTAAAAAGTTGATGCAATATATTGAATAGTTGCTAACTCCTGAATATTGTTTATAAGAGAAAAAACGTATCATTACCAGACCAACTACTTATAACAGGTAACAAAAATGTTGCATAAACTCGAAAAAATGTCGTCAGAGCCGGATATTCTTATCATAGACATAACATTTAGGTGGATCTATATAGCCATTGTTTGCGCGCCTTTGCACAACCGCAAGTGCAAATAAAAGAAGATTTTTCGTGAGACTTTCGGTAATATACATATACTTTGGGTGAAGAGTGGAAAGCTGTTAATCAATAAATGACCTCAACAAGCATATTTTCTAAAGTATTGTCTAAAGTAAATGCACATGTTTGCATAACATTACTAGCTGTACCTAGCCAATACTCTCCAGTCGGGTTGCCAAAACCATCAAAGTACTCTGACCAAGTCCTAAAAAATTCAACACTTCCATCCTGTCTCTTTTGAAAAACCTAGAATTGTAATATTAAACCTTTTGATAATATATATAATTAAAGTGAGTTAGTATCTAATGCAAAAAACTAAATGTTTTCAAATTTTGATGATAAAGAAGTTCAATATTTTAATTATTTTGTCTTACAATATTTTTTGTTCAACGCCAAAGATGGGTCTTAAAATATGAATGCGCGTTATCGTACATATTAAATAACTTTGGTATACAGTAATGTTATTATACAAAAACACATTTCGAGTGTTCTGAGATTCATTTACATCAATCAAATTCGAGAACAAATGCGACCAACTGTGGGGCATTTGATATATAAATACAAATAACAGTGTTGTGTTTTGTATGATAAGTATTCCTTAGTATATATTTGATCAAACAGAGGTAACACACATTAGTGTGATTCATTTTAAAGATTTAAAAACCAAATGAAAATGTGATATAGAAAAAAAAGATTAATTGATTGATTGGATTTCTGGGTGACAGGAAGCAGTATTTCAGCTATATTCAGTATGATAAACACTAATTCAATTTGAAAAAGATGGACCAAATGCAAAAACTTTGAACTTCACAGGAAAATATTGAATATGGGAAGTGGAGGAAAATCTAATCTTTTGTAGTGGATACAACGAGCGCACTGTTATCGACATCTCTAAAACGGGCACTCCAAAAACACGTTACGCACTGTGGTCCCGCTCTTGCTTTCTGTAGTATGAAGTAATCACCGTCCGGGAAGAAGTCATCCCTTATTCGCCTACTGGGGCGCTTGTTGGGTGGAGCCTTAGGACCCCTCAAACTATGGTTTCAGATGAAGTTATTAAATCTTATCAAATAATTGATAAATATGTTATTTATTGCAAAAACGGTACACTTGCCTTTGTCAAAGTTTTCATACATTACGTACTGTCCAGCCTCCTCCATCGATGTCCATATTACAATAAACATCAAATCCGTTAAAGTCTGAAGGATAAATTCTGTAAACACCACTCGATTTCTTCCCAATGGCTTGACAGTCTACTGGATATTTATCTAAGTCTTTCAATAGGAGAACAGCATTAGCGTGCATTGTAATTAAACTTATGGTATTTACACAAAAAACTAAATTGTATTATTTTATATAAAGGTTACATTAATAGATGGAACACTACATCCAGTCCGATGTTACATAAGAGATAACTTGCAGTCAAGCACAACTTTATTACGTCCGTCCAATGATGCACAACTACAACTCGAAGGTATTACTAATACGGTAACTAAAATTTCTTGTTCGCTAACCTTTATTATTCTCGCATAAAACCTAATGAACACCTATATACTATTAAATAATAAGAAAATTCCAAACATTCCTCTTTATTATAGAATAGAGCAATAAAAATATATGTTTTACAAATTTGTTGGTTATGTTATTTCTCACACTACATAGAATATGTAAAATAATACCCTAACCTTACTTAAATTTTGTTAACGTTTTTAATGCTCAGAAAAAATATAGAACCGCTATAAACAGCTGTTTATACTGAATTTTCTAAATTTAATTTAAACAATCTATTTAGATATATTCAATCAATCATTTTAACACGAAAATAGCCATGTAAGGTATTGCTATTAATAATGCATTGTCATTAGAAGTCCGCAGTTTTGAATTACCGGAAGCACGTACATCCCGTTTTGTTTCCAAACGACTGATAAGCTAAACAACACATGAAGATCAATTATTTACTTGTAATTGTCCCGAAAGATTCAAAGACAATTCCTATATAACATTTCCGTGCGAAGCGATGAATATGTATCAGACTTAGAGAATTCGTACTTTGAATGGTCTTGAAAATAAAAAAAAAGATGCTACCCTTTTATACCAGCGTGCATTATAGCAGCGCCGTCCTTATCGTTTGAAGAGCATTTCCTCGATAAACAACCACATCCATACTGTTACACTATTTAACGTGTTTATAAATATGTCCTTAAAAACAATAGTATTCATGTCAAAAATAATTACACCACAAACCGCACATGTTCTCGTGTAACGCAAAAGGGATTAAAATTGTACAAGAAATATATAATTAAATTTAATTAAGCCTTACCAGAAATTACACAAACAGCTCCTGTATGTGTGATGACACACTTTCTCTTATTTAGGCACGGATTCGGCCAACATGCATCATTCTCCTGTAATTTATACACACTATTAATTAAGGCAACACAATGCAATGTTTACCCCATCGGGAGGATAGAGTACTTTGTAATAGGACAACATTGTAAATGTTATAAATACCTCTAGGTTCTTGTTTTATTGCCTCAAAAAATGATTATCGATGAAGCTTGTCAAAACGTAATGAACATATTAAATAATAAGTGATTTAATAACATAAAGAAATAATTGAATTCTTACATGTTCAACAGTAATTAAATTAAAAATATATTAAATGTGTTGTCTCTTTATTTGTTTATTGGGTTAGTTTGATTTTACTATATCAATATAAACGAAGTAGCAAAAAACATATTAAATTATAATTAACGAAACAAAAAAGAAATTGGGTAGATGGATAGAACAAACCCAATAAAACCTATGAGTGCAATCAGGTGATGCGGACGAGTAATTAGTGCCTGCCTATAATTAGACGTCCCGTTGAGGTATTCGTTGTCTTGTCCAGGAAAAGTCAACGGATTTTCAAAATACCGTATAAATATTTTGTTTTTGGAAAAAAATTTTGCATTTTATATCCTGGAAATAACAATGTACAAATTGCAATATTGTTTTTTTCTTATCTCTCTGACAATGAAATACGATATTGACAATACTTACAATTGTCCAATCTGTTATATCTGAATACGTGAAACCTTGGTTGTTTACAATCCTATCTGTAGACTTAGTAACATTGAGAATTTCACAGTATAGGTTGTCTCTGTTATAATTTATTGCATTGCATCCATTATGTCTCGTACATGCTTTAGCACACATCCGTGGCGAATATTTGTCGAATTTTGTCAATATTTCAGAGTATCTATATTTGCCTTCTTGCCCAAACCCATGAATTAACAGTTTAGTTGATGTAATACTCATTACTATTATAATTGCTCTAACCTGCATGGCAATGTTTTACTTGACGCCGACGCTAAATATGAAAAAAAATTAAGATCAATTGATTAAAAAGATACATTGGTATTCATTATATTGATATTCTGTTTTATTATTATTTATTATTTAGATGATTTTGTCACTAATATCATCCGTTGCTAAACAATATTATAAATGGCTGAACGGTATGTTGCTATATTATACGTTGTTCCGACACTTTTCTTGATGTCTCAAAGAGTTTTTATGAAACGACAATCTACTTTTCAAAATGTAAATGTTAAGCAAGAAAATTGGCATACACGTCAAGTGCCATAAACAGTATAGGTCTCGGCTGAAAATGTAAGATACAGAAATTATATCTGTCGCATCGACCTAAAATGGAAGTCTGGGAATAATATGGGACCTAATATGGAAAACCCTGTGTAATAATAAGCCCACGAAATATCGTACCAACTCTTATTAGTCGCTTGCTTTAGGTTCTTTACTTTATTTATTGGTTTTTGATTTGTTGTCTCGTGTTGTGTAATTTGTTGGAAGGATATGTAAATTTTGTTAGGTTTTGTATTATGCGTGTGTATCTTTAGATTTTTTCTAAGAGCTACTAAAGAGACAATTGTTGTAAAAAATAATAGGAGAAAAGATGGCGCTTAAGGAAAGTTTAAATGGAACACAAAAAACACATTTAATTCAGATTAGGTATTGTAAACGAAATGTTAACCGGCGTTTCAAAAACGAGTTAACGCAATAAATGTCATTTGATATTCAGCCGCCAACGAGAAATAATTAACAGATAGTTCATTGTAATATAAAAAGTAGTTCATGCCGTCGTTTTTGTTATCTGTGTTATTATGTCTTCCAAACGACGATTTGCGAGACATATTATTTTTATCTGGTTTTCTATTATTCTTCTTCTCTTTTTTTTCTTTCTTTCTTTCCGCTCAATCTTGTCCGCACTGTCAAGAGATGCAATGTCCAATCAATATGAAACTTTGGGAACATGTTAAGGTGACCTTAACTTTTGCAAACCACTTTTAAAAGTGTCAAAATGTTTGCCGTTTTCATGGAAACGGGGGTCATTATTATGACATTGCAATGTAAAATTTGTATTTTGGGGGTTTTCAACATGCTCAAGATTATAGTCCAAAGGGGGTTCGTTTGGGACAAATTTAATTGTTAGAATCGCAATACAACTATTACTTGTTATTTCTAGTTAATTTTCGGTTCGTATTGGTGACATATTTTTCAGTTTTAATTAGTAGATATTCATTGAATTGTGCAGTTTTTGTTTCGTTTATGTAAGTTACATATATGTAACAATTTTGAAAAAAGGTCTAATTTCATCAATCTATTTGAGAAATGTGGTTTATTATACCATAATATGTAATTTCAAGGACGCTTGTATATAACCATTATAAAATGTTCCACTCATTGTGCAAATATTAAGAAAACGTTTTAAATATATTCAAAAACATAATGATAAATATTGTATCATACGCATGTATAAGCAGACCACAATAAACATCGACTGCAATATATTATTCAATAATCATCAGAAGTAGATTTGGTTTACACAGTACACCAGTGTAACAATTTTTTTTAATATAACCCACAATTTCTGGAGTTACTAAAAGAAATATCTTTACTCACTTTTAAGACAGTGTTAAAGATTTCCAATTTTTAGATTTTACACAAACATCCGATATTTATGTGCGTCGGTTATCCCGTAAACCCTTGTCACTGTGAATCATTCTAGTTAAAATTTTGTATAATAATTAATTATCAGTAAACTCAAGTTAAGCACAAACAAGTTATTATAATTTTAGTAATAAATAAGACTTCCGTGGCCTTTTTGTATCCTCGTCTTAATTCCAGTTGTTAATAATTGATATAAATATCCCAAATGTCTCATAAAGAAAATGAGTGTTTCACAGAAATTTACAATCGCATTATATTGGTCAAGGATGACTTTTTTTATTTCAATAGAATTTAATTTACAAATGTACGTAAAAATATACCCAAGGTCAGAATTTTAAATGGAAGAATTCTAAATCATACATTATTTAATTTATATAATTACTGTGTTTTCTCTGTTTCCATTATAGGACATTAATACATTGAACACCTTAATAGAACAGACTAGTTATTGATTCTTTGTTGTTCTCTTATACCATAATATTAGTATACAAGATCATGGCAATTGACACGCAGATGCTTTAATTTCTTTCAAGATCCACAATATGTAATAGAGAAAGCTTTGCTTGCATTATATATCTAATTATAGTAACAAATTATTACAGATAAAAAATTGCTATCACATCAATATGTCGGATAATTAAAAAAAAATTGCACAATAGATTTGTCAATATGTTTTTAGATGTACATATTTTTATAACAATACTAAATTTAAAACTGGTTACTTCCACAACATAACATGCATTTATTTTTTGTAATTTTGCTTTACAAGTATTTCTCTACAACTCCAAGTCCAATAAGCTATCACCAGCCCAGTAGTCACACCTTGATCCTGACAAGAATATCATTAGTTGCCTTGAAGTTTCGAAAAAGATGTAAATACTAATGTGTTATCTATTCTCAACGTGTAGATGGCTTCTGCCATTTTGGCACATGCAAATGAAGGGATACAAAACGGGAAGATAATTAACTCTACTACGTTTCCTATATCAATAGAACGAATGTTTAATAAAGAAAAAACTATATGCATTGACCGTACTTATGTGTTGCGGTAACTCCAAATAGACTTATTGATGCTATGCAGACATATTAACAAGTGTTTCACATGGCGGCATCTAATGAATAATCTTAAAGCGTTCATTACTTCTAAATTATGCATTATTTATTTAATAGTTTTACTAATACTATAAAGAAGTGTAACAAACGTTCCTGTTCAAAGAAATATTAACCTGTTATATTTATGTTGTTGTCGTCGGCATTTTCACAAAATTGCTTCAATTTCTTGATAGAATCCAATATGAACCCCTATCGTTGTTTATAAACGAAGACTTATTTGTAGCAATATCAAATTATAACTTAAATCCATCGCAGAAAGATAAGAATAAGACAGAAAAGTCAAGGTGTAGGACGTTAATTTTTCGATTGTTTCCACAAAACCAATTAGTAGCAAATCAATTGAATCAAACTTTTAAATTCTTATTTGTGGAATGTTTGATGGATCGAGTGTTTCGCTTAACTGATAAGAGGCATGAAAGATAAGCAGAGTTAATTTTATGTTACTATCTTTCCGCTGTAGTTCCTGAAGCTTAATATTATTTGTTAAAAATCTTCAGTGTTGTTTTAATTAAGCAACATTATCAGATTGCCTTTACAGATGACGTTAGGTTTAAGACTTAAAATAAACATTATACAGCATTACACAGCAAATAAGGACCCAGCAATCAGTGACTTCGGTAGCATATCCTTGTATATTTTATTTAGAAAGAAAAACTAATCGACATTACCCAGGAGAATTCGAAACGAAATGTCAAGTTCAGACAAAACCATGGTTAAACAAACCAGACACACAATACAAAACAAAAACAGATTACTAAAAACCTCAGTAAAAGCTGTGCATGCTTCGAAAGGGTATTTACTTCTTGCTTCACGCGTGGCACCCGTCATATCTCATGTTAAAATTCGGTATTAATTAGTCATATCAAGGGGGAGCTTTTTTTCCCTGGTTAAGTGGTTTTTCTGTCAGCAGAAACCGCCTACTAAACAAATCTGATATGAAATGCAGGCTCATAAGTATCTGATCAAGGGAGATACATACTCCATATGCAGGTGCTGCTGGAATGTTGCCTCACAAAAATGGATAAATACTAACGAAGGAAATTTAAAACATCCCTTTGTCGTAAAGTGTCGTTCTTAACTGACCTTCTTTGTCAATTTGAAGGTCAGGTCAGTAGCCAAAACTGACGGTGTTGGGGTGTCCTTAATGTCAAGTTCAATAGAACAACACGGTCACAAATATTTTTATTATTCAAAGCACGTCATTCATTAAGGAGACGACTATCCTTTTGTCCTTTTTTTATAAAAGCCCTTGTATAAAATCCGCTTCATATGAATAAAGGGTGCACACCGGATAGCACATTGGAATGCCGACAGTATCCTGAAAAAATACCACCCCAACCAAACATGAAAAAAATCAACCATTCTAATAATTTTAGTTACATTGAACTTTTTGTAGGAATCAGGGTGGTCCTTAAGGAAATGATTTGTCCTGAAATAAATCTATTTATTGATATATCAGCTTATCGTCATGCAACCAACAAAAATATAATCTATGAAATAATATATTTTCAGCATGGCGTTATAACGCTATGACGCTTACAGCTCGCAACAATAAAAGTTTAAGATGATAGGCAAACAGAATGAATGTATTTACAAAATCCATCCAAATAAGTCAAGGAAACATAAAAAAACCATAATCCAGACATGATATTTTAGATTTTAGTGCCACAAGTTTTCCAGCGTTTAATTTGTTGCTTTGTGTCAAGTCATTTTAATAATTTGTCAGCTATATTATGACTAATTCGATATTAGTACAGAAAGATCTAGTAGAAACAAAGAATTCGGAAAGAAAATTTAAATAAAAGTCGGAATGAAGTATACCTCAGTTATTTTACGCTTATAATTGTTTAATGGAATGTTCGACTTTTCTACCCTTTATACTATTATTCGTCACAATATGTTAAAACGAATAATAATACTTGATTTAATTTAGCTTCACTATAAAGAACACCGTCACTTCGTAATAACGCCATACTGAAAATATATTATTTCATAGATTATTTTTTGGTTGGTTGCATGATAGTAAGCTGATATAGCAGGTAGGACTCTTACCTTTAACGATATATTTAATTGGTAACTCAATATAGAGTAGAGGAGGGATATACTAAAGATGTTAAGCAAAATTTTCATATTTGCCTGTACAAGTATTTTAACCTGGTTCTATTAATAATGACTACACATTTAGTTCTAATACTCGTCTTTTGGCATGTATAATGCGCATATTTATTCTTCTTGAACATTTTTTTTAAAATCAACGTGCGCATAAGGCCTAAGGACTTGTTTTTTAAAGGTACAACCAGAGTTGCGGAACGAAACTTCGTTTCCATCGCCGTTCTGGCCAGCATATACAACTTGTTTATGTATCGTATTTTTTTACAATAAATGTGAATGACACATGCAATTGAAAATTTGACTTATTTAAATTGGTAAAAAGGTGTTTTGTTCCGTTTGTAAATTGGAGTTGTATGGACATTTCCCTTTAGATTTTTGTTTAAAAGGAAAATGAGTTCTGCAAAATAATGACAAAGGAAATGGACAATTGTATTCCTTTGCATGTTTTGTTTATAGTACATAATGTTAATAGTTTAATTTCCTATAGTAAAGCAAAATCCATGATTAATGCCCGCCATTTTGGTATTTGGAACAGGTTAGTTTTTCATTCCCCTGGATATTGATCAATAACAGTACCACCCTCTATTGATAATTGGTGTGATATATTTTTAAAATCGTTCTTCTTGCGTGATGTTTGTAAGTGATCCCGTGAGTGGTTGTTCAGTAGGGGTGGAAATTGTCTTTTATGTCAACAGATACCTTTGTTTTTAGTATAAACAATGACACAGTATTTAAGATTAATTAATATTTTAATCATTATCGTAACAATAACAATGCTGGTTTTTCTTTAGCGCTAATTATAGAAGTACAATAAACATAAGCAATAGAATACATGTATGGTGGATGCATCGGCTTTTCTCATTCTACCACCAGCTGTGAAGAAGTGATCGTATGATTGCATCCAGGTGTTCCCCTTCTGTCTCAAGGCTGTTTTCATGGACTTATGTATGCTGACATCGAGTGGCTAAAGTATAGATGTCATACCACCAACAAAAATATCCAGGTATGTCCTCTGGTCACCGAGTATGGCCTTTACATTGTCATCGCTTCTTGTAAGGCCATCTCCAGGTCGTCGTCCCCATACACAATTCAACCAATCTTTAGCGATGCGGTGATCAAACCAACCCTTGCCGTGCACATGCTCTATAATTCCGTTTGGAAATAGAAGTTTGGGCTGGTCTCCTTCTTAAAAATTACATAGGAGATAGTTTTCCACCGTCTGCTGTGCACGCAAAAATAACAGTAAAGCGGTTCTTCTCGTTGCCTGTAGTTTTTATGTTGACTAAAGAAGATCATGTTTGTGCAATTGTCGTTTTGATGGGAGGTCAAATGTTAGAGGCGTTTGATGACCATTCCCTATATGTGATAGGTGGTAGTTTTCCTTCTTCTAATTTTTATCATGAGTTTGGAATTTTGTCAATTTTATTTGCAATGATGGCCAATTATGTGAATTATGAAAAAAATAGCAAAGAAAACCGACCGAACAACAAGTCAAAGGACATTTACAAATCCGGATATAGACAAACACAACACAAAAATCAAAAACACAAAAACAAAACACAAAGAGAGTAACCAGAACCCAATAAAAACCATGGGTGCACTCAGGTGCACCGGACGAGTAAGCAGTGCCTGCCTCTAATTAGACACCCGTCGAGTCTAATCCAGGAATACGAACACTACCTTTGACTCAGTGAAAATGTTAGATCGTATTTAAGACACTGATTTCCCATAACGATCAATTAAGTCATGGTGACGACCATATAACTTCTGAAGAGATAACATCAACCTAGGTACAACAAACCTTTGTTTGAGTAGTTTAGCAGTAGACAGCAGTGATCGGTCTAGAAAATCGGAATTCCGATCTAGAATAACGTATAAGTTGTGAAATGTACACACCATACGATTGAGCTGCTGCAATGTTGCTGTCGATGAACGTGAAGTTGACAATTGGAAAGTTGAAGTCATCACGTTTGTCATAGAATCTAGTTTGTAGTTTTCCTGAGTCTATTTCTAGAAATAAGTCTAAGTAAGAGGCTGACCTTAGTGTCTTGGTGGTGTTTTTAATTTCAAACTCGCTAGGGTAAATTGAATGTAAATAGTCACTAAATTTAGAATTGTTGAGGGACATAACATCATCAATATAGCGGAATGATAAATTAAAGGTCTGGGTCAGTGTCTTTTCTTTCTTCTTCAGCAGGCCTTCTAGGAACTTAGCCTCAAACGAGTACAAAAACATCGATGAGAGGAGCACAATTAGTTCCCATTGGAATACCAACAGTCTGTTGAAAAACATGTCCTCCAAACATGACGAAATAAGAAAATCTAACATATGACATATTTGGTCTTCAGTATATTTAATATTAGATTAAGAGTCATTGATGACGAAGTATGTTCTGTCATGACTAATTACCATATTTATATCGTCTCTTTCCGTTTTTCTTGAAAAAACAGCGTTTAATAAGATCTTTAAGCCTGATTTTAAGGTGCATATGAGGGATGGCCGTATCGAGTGTCGAAAAATTAAATGTTTTAATGCTGTTACAAGGAAAGAGATCCAGACCTCAAGATGTCTATCAGGTATTTTGAATTTTTTAATATCCACATTTCATTTATTCCACTCCTTCCTGGAGTAGAAAGTGTCACTGTATTTTTGAAGTTCCGTTTTTACTGTTGTTAAAATAGTGTGCAGGAGTTGCGATAGTGTTTTGGTAGTACACATAGACGATCCTGCTATCAAACGCTGTTTGTATAGACTTTTGTGAAGTTATGGTATCCAATACAAAAAGGGAGATCACAATCTTCGACTTCGATTCTGAGACCAAAGGACGCCAATACTGATTAGTGATTTTCAATAATCTCCTCTTTTGAAAGCGCGTTAAATGTGTAAGTAGGATTGCCAAGTGAACTATCCACGCCTACCTCATTAATTACACACTCTATGTAATGTTTTTGCAGAAAAAAATAATGTTGTTATGGGCCTTATCTGCTGGCACAACAACATATTTGTCATTAATGTCGGACAAAGTTTAAAGAGCATCAAGATTTCTGAAGATTGGATATGCTTTAGTACTTATAGACCTTCTTAAACGATTTATTCTTATTTGAATCAATGACCTCAAGGCCAAGGACAAGGTATCAACCTCCTGGTCCTCTTGCTTTGCCGATTTTCTGGCATAGTCCTCTATTGAACCCACCAATAAGTTAAAGTTAATAATTCCAGTTGACGGATTTAGGTTCACGGTACTTTAATCCTTTGCGGAGTCTTTCGTTGTCAACAATATTAGGATCTCCAGTTATCACGTGACCTGCAGAACTATATATGAATGGGGAATTGTGGCAGTCGGGAGGTTGACTTTGAAGTCATTGATCAAAAGATCCTGCAACACACGTTTGTAATTGAAAATTCTGGGTGCAAGCTGATTGCATTGTTTATACAAGTATGTACCCATAAAACGAAATTTCAAAAAATGTTTTAAATAATAAGAATATTAATATATTAATATTAATATTTAAATCAATTATATGTTACCAAATTTGGTAGCTTTTGTTCAATAATATTTTATACCTTTCCTTATAGATGTTATTGTAAATGGTCTCATTTATAGTTGCATTGAAAACTTCCTGTTGGCAGATTGTCACTTTAAATACACTTTTTATAAGATTCTAAACACAGAAAATGGGGTGCGCATTATTCACAAATGTGTATTGTACACACCAAAAGACGGTATATGAAATATACTAGATAGGAAGTAAAATAATATAAAATAACAGTTAAACAGTATTTACAATAAGCAAAAATAGAGCAATATTAGAATCTTAGTAATATATAGTCATTTACATTAATAACGTATGTGCTCAAAGGGAATGAACTCAAATGCCATTGAATGTTAAAGTGGTGGCTACCTTAAATAAGTATCGAATTCATTAATACTGATATCTTCTTTTACATATTTAGCTCGGTTTGAAAAAATGCATGACGCAATGTTTACTTATATAATGTTATTAATTAGCGAGTGTCTCGTACCTATGTTCGAGAACTAATTTATGTAGTATAACGACACAAAAGTTGTATTATTCTGTTTAGAGGATTGGGTTGATGAATACTGAATACTAGTGATTAGCGGTTTGTCAACATAAAGATTGCAAGTTCGAGCCTTACTGCATTGGGTGTTTGATTCTAACCCTAATTGACATGATTTGTCAGTATTCTGCCAAAGGTCGTAGATTTTATTCGAGTACTCCAGCTTCCTCGAATAAATAACTTGACACCATAATAATAGTACAAAATACAGAAACTTAAAGTGGAGAAAAACTTTATTGAAACAAAAATTGTTATTGCTTTTACAGTAAATACAGTAAATTTGAATGGTATACACCAGAAACGTAAATAAATGTTATAAAACTATCACATTTACTTTTTAAATAAACAAACATAATAACGCTTGTCATTTCGGAAACATTCCAAGCATCTATCTAGTTTATTTAAAAAATATGAAAATCTTAAATGAAAATTTTATACTGTTGAAAGCATAGTTTTCTTGCTAAATTTGTATAGTGCAAAAGTATTGTAATACATGAAACGTGAGCTTCTACTGTTTACGGTTGAGAACAAAAACTGTGTTCTTGTTCTGTTTAAAAATTCCACACACACAAGCGATTCTATTTATTACAGAGAAAAATGGTCTGTTATTTGTAAAGAAAGCGAACAGTTATTTGTAGGCCATAAGAAGCAAGCTACTTTGGTGCTAGTGTTTATCTGAACGAACTGATGTAATCACACTATATGGCGTGAATAACAACAATTCATTTCCAGGGTTCCGGATAGTTTATTTTATGAAGCAATGAAGAATATTAAGATGAAGCCCTGTAATAAAATATCAACAATAAATAACAAGAATAAATACATTACAATAATACAACTATTCCATCTGCAAATTTTGTTAACAAATCTAAATTTTTTTAAGTATACGCCATTATCCATAAAAATACTTTACAGTTCTAACTTTATCAAAAAGTGTATTGACAAAACAATTTGCAGGTAATGCATGTTAAAAATTAGAATACTCATTACACTATTTACACTAAATCCGTAGTATTAAACAAACATATCAGATCAGTTGACAAATGAAAATGAAAATCTCGCGTTTCATTTCTTTTGCAACCTACTTACTCGAGAATGTTAAAATGAAGCAAAACTAGCAATAACTGAAAGCAAAATATAAAATATAAAGCTGCTTAGCGTAACTATCTTTGGAACGCAAATAACGCTTATAAAGCAAAAGAACACATATTAAAATAAAAAGCGGCTAAGCGAAATTCATTTCTTACCTCACATGAGGTGTAAAGGTTTGCCTCAAAAATATTACATCTGTGTGTTCCACTAAGCCATGAATACCTGTACAAGTTGTATAATAACATCATCTTGCTTAATAAGATCATAATGCATTTCAATCACAATTGTCATAAAATAGTCGTTATTAAATAAATTATTAATAACTTTTAATTACACTTTCAGTTCCAATCTCTTCTACTCGAACAATCACCATTCACTACGTTTTAATTAAAATTCATCAAATTCGTCGTAATTCAGCTTACTAACCTTTTATATCGTAAATGCTAAATTTACCACTTTAAAGTTTAAATATACGCTCAATACACATTCTCACTTCGATGTCAAAATAATGAACGGGTAGAGCGGGAGTGAAGACAAATACATGCAAATTAAAAGTACATTTCTTAGTATTTCAAAATAGCTAAATATAAATAGAAAACAAACCTCAACCTTTGTAGTCTTTTTCTCAGTAAGTTGGATATAAATGAAATCAGTCAAAACTAATATGCAGTTAGCCAAAATATGCGTATTTCCACCATTAAAAATTATATACAATTGAAGTATTAGGACAATAAGAAAAGGCCGCCAAAGGAATCTGACCAATCGGAAAATTCACCCAACTCAATCACCCGTAAAACCAATAGCCTTTGAAGCTGTCAAAGTGAACAGATATCATTACAAATAATTAGCCATGTACAAAATAGTCATTGTCAAGTCAATGTAAACTTATAAACTAAAATCTAAAATTTATGTAAAAACACAAATACTAGAGTTTATTTGTATAACATTTTTATTGTTCCATATTTAAATAAAAACCAAACACGATAAAAATTCCAAAATTCAACTTTATCATAAAGATAAAGATGTAAGGCATTGAACCTTCTGATACCATTCACCACTAGGTGTACATGTACCTGAAAACTTAGAAATTTCAAACTTTCCAGAAGTCTTGCAGATGGCAGTTTCCTGTTTCATACAGATGGACGTAATGCTACAGGTGGCGACAATGATGCATCGTCAGAAAGATTCTCTTGTATATCACTGTTCCTATCCCTTGACGAAGGCCTTCATTTCACATCTCTCGTATCTGTGTCCGTCTCGGTAGCTTCCTCTATGTCGGCATCCTGAGAGTGGGCGTCCCTTGTAGACTCAGATACTTCATCATCTTCTATCCGGGTTGCTGGTATATCATGATGCGATGTTTCTGCAGTGATGGTTGAGTCACTGATATCATCACCCGATACTTACAGAAATACAACCTCATCATCTGATGACTGAAAAACAATATACGGCGTCCGTCGGTCTGTTTACTGTTCATGGTGCTGGTTTTGGTGGTTCATTTTTTACATGTTGTCGAAGTTTGGGTACTGGTCTCTCTGGCTCTCACATTTGCCAACTAGTAATAACAAACTTCTGTGTAGATTTTTCTTACGACCTTCCTCACTCTCTTTCCGTACTGTGAAGACTGAGATCTCTGGATTGGGTTGATCGAGTACGACATATGGATTATTCTCCCACCTGTCAGAAGGTTTTTGTTTCCCATCTAACGTCACAAGTACCAAAAGCTCCTTCCCTGATGCTAGCTCCTTTAATCTTTGTATCATAATGGTGTTTTTGACGTTGCTGCGATTTCTTGTAGGCTTCAGCTGCCAACTTGTGAGTATCATCTCACCGCTCTGTAAGATCCTTAATGTAATTTGACCTAGTGATTTCTTTCTTTAGTCCAAAGGTTACATCAACAGGTAGTCCGGGATTCCTTCAAAACATGAGGAAATAAGGTGAACAAACCGGTCGACTAATGCTTCGTACAGTTGTACACGTGGACAAGCGGTGCCACATAAGCTTTCCAGTTTTTCTTCTTGTCTACCTCCAATGTTCCTAACATGTCTAACAGAGTTCGGTTGAATCTTTCACGCATACGGTTTCCTTGTGGCTTTTAGCTGGTGGTACGAGACTTTTTAATTCCTGTCAAATTACATAATTCCTTGATTGCCTTTGATTCAAAATTTGCCCCCTGGTCCGAATGAAGTCTTTCTGGTATGCCATAATGTACGATAAAGTTGTGAAAGAGCGTAATTTAATTTGAATGATAACTTATCTCATGGATTGATGGATTGATTTATTGCATTTTTGCTTTTCTTCCAGCGAGCAGTATTTCAGCTTCATTCAGATCGAGAGCAAGTTAAAACAACAATCAATTTGAGAAAGATGGACCAAAGGGCAAAAATTTTGCATTCCACTGAAAAATATGGGGTATGGGTAGGGGCGGAAAATTTACCTTTTATGAGCTTACAAAGGAGATCCTCATCGTGCAAGGAGCGTGAAACTCTCTAAATACGTCACCCACTATGGTCCGCGGCCAGGCTTCTCCGTTTTATGACCTGAAAACCCCAACGAGAGGGCATCCCATATCCGCCACCCGAGGACGCGCTGGGCAGCTCTGTGAACCTTTGTAATTAATTTCAAATTCTCCCAAATTTTAAGGAAAACATTTATACTTACATATCATTAAATATCAAACGCATATAACAGACATATAAAATTAACCAAATGTGACGACTAAAGTGCGAAAAGAAGAATTGATTTGCATCTTACGCTTACATCTTTGCATCTTTAACTCAGAAGCATCTATATAAAATTATGTTTAGCATTTTATTCTTTATCTGAGATTAAATCTGTGTAAATTCATGTGACACAATGAAATAGTGAATAAAATATATAATAGATGTTTTCGCTTTTGTCGTAAATCTTATTAAGTGCATGTTTAGTATTATACCCCGGAATTCTTAGGATTTGTGGCACAGAAAGAAAACTTTGATCAAACCGCGACAAATGATCTTTTTAAGCTTTTATAATAAAAACAACTCGACCTCGGTGTTTAATGTAGCAGTAATCTACTATTGATCACCGAGGTTGTCTGTTCGATCCTTACAGCGAGATGGTGTGCTCGAATCATCCTTAAATTTGCAAAGAGTACCAGTTTTCATGTCGAAGGTCGGCGGTTTCGCTGGGTACTCCAGCTTTTCCCTATAAACACTCGACTCCATATTATAAAGACTAATATAATTTTAGTTAAATTTTAATTGAAAATGGCGTTAAACAAACTTCAAACATACATACAAAGAATGCTAACGCGAAAGAGGGAAGTTAAAATAAATGTCGATTCCGCCCTCACGTTTTTCGTCTTTCTCGCCTTTTCTGCTTTAAACAATTTCGAACAGAAATACGAGAGGTACGCCTTGGCACGCGAGGTCAAATATTTTTTGAAGTCATTGTGTGTGTGTTTCTTGTATTTATTTATTTTTTTACTGCAATGACACAATGTGATGTTTATATTCCGTCACAAATGCATTAGTTATCACTTATAAGTAGACTAGATTATTTCCGCTTTAAAAAAATTCGAAGACAAATTCGAGACATACACCTATGCACGCGAGGTCAAATAGGTGTAGGTGTTTTTTAAGTCATTATGTGCGGTTTTTTAATTTATTTTGTTTTAATTTTTTTGTTAATAAAATGACACTATGTGATGTTTATATACCGTCACAGTCAAATTGTTCCAAATCCGTCAATTGACGGATGGACGGATTGAGAACGATCTGACAAATTGGGAACGATTTGACTGGTCTGACCGATTGATAACTGATTAATGACGGATTTTGGAACGCTGACCGATCGCTCACGGATTGCTAAAATTGCTTCGTTTGCAATCTCAAGTACTGTATCACAAGACGATGTTAGTAAACTTGACTGTTCATGCAGAGGTATAGGTTCACATGCAAGGCGGTGTGCAACCTGTAAACAAATTGTTTATATATCTCACATACCACTATACACCAAGTTTACTAAATAAATTTATCACCTATAGTCAATCACATATGTCAACAGTTAAACGGTTAAAAATCTGTGCACAAAATTCCACGTGTCTTTCGTACTCGAGCACCGGAAGTAGAAATGTCAACAATGGGAGCACTCACTTCAACTTAATGGAAAATCCCGGAATACGCCGATCGGAGCTACTAAGGGATATTACACTTATAGCACTATCCTCCAAATTACGTGGGCGCCAAAATTTATATGGCGTTAATAACAACAATTCCTTTCTAGTGTTCTGGATACTTTATTTTATGAAACAATGAAGAATAATAAGATGAAACCCTGTAATAAAATATCAACAATAAATAACATGAATAAATACATTACAATAATACAATTATTCGATCTGCTAATTTTGCTAACAAATCTAAATTTGTATACATATACGCCATTAACCATAAAAATACTTTACAGTTCTAAATTTATCAAAAAGTGTATTGACTGAAAATTATTCAAGTAATTCATGTTAAAAATAAGAATACCCATTACACTATTTACACTAAATCGGTAGTATTAAACAGACATATCAGATCAGTTACCAAATGCAAATGAAAATCTCGCGTTTCATTTCTTTTGCAACCTACTTACTCGAAAATGTTAAAATGAAGCAAAACTAGCAATAAGCAATTACTGAAAGCAAAATATAAAGCAGCTAAGCGTAACTATTAATGGAACGCAAATAAAGCTTATAAAGCAAAAAGAACAAATGTTAAAATAAAAATAAACTCGTTTCTTACCTCACATGAGGTGTAAATGTTTGCTTCAAAATATTACATCCGTCAGTTCCTCTAAGCCATGAATACCTGTACAACAAATTGTATAATACAATCATTATGCTAAATAAGATGATAATGCATTTCAATCAAAACTGTCATAAAAATAGTCGCTATTAAATGAATTATTAATAACTTTTATTTACACTTTCAGTTCCCAATCTTTTCTACTCTACTCGAACATTCACCATTCGCTACGTTTTAATTAAAATTCATCAAATTCGTCGTAATTCAGCTTATTAATCTTTCATCACGTAAATGCTAAATTTACCACTTAAAAGTTTAAATATCATACGCTCAATATACATTTTCACCCCGATGTCAAAATAATACTATTTTTAGTCCACCTATTCAAATCATACGCTACAAAGGTCAAGGACAATTATTGCCCTTATAGTGTACATGGATTGTTGAATTCTATGTGTTCGACTTTTTTAAAATCACCCTTAAGTATGGTCAGAGGTGAAAGTACAATAATTGATGATAGAATTGTAATTTTTGTGAGTGTTCTTATAAAAATGAAATTGATTTGTTATCTGTATTGTGAGGTCTACAATCAAGATCGTATAACTAATAATAGAAAATACTTACCAATTACATATATTATGCATAACGTCAAACACAAAGTGTTTTCAGATCAAGTCGTCAAGAATGAAATAGTTCCCAGGATAAATAATGCAAATTTACCAACGGTTTATAAAGTAATTCGAAACAGGCTAACCGCACAAACAGACATTTCATACAGATTAACATCACTTTTCATGACCTACTGCATTGCTTGTAATAAATCCTTTTATATGAAACTATGCTTCAAATCTTGTAATAAATCCTTCTTTACAAGAATAAACACAATTATTTATTTGTGGAATACATGTGTATGAAACTAAAAACACGCATCATAAACAACACGTGGTTAATCCCATTCATATGCTTGACCGGGTCAATCAAGTTTAAAATACAAATTTCTCGGTCAACAAAACAAACTAGATGGTTCAATACAACTATACATGTACTTGTGATAAAATGTGTATTACTTATTGTATTGAAAAACTGCTATACCATTGTCTATTTATTCAATCTGTTGTTAACTATATGTGTATTTTGTATGAGAAATACCAGGACTACAATGTACATATTATATATTTTTCATCATTTTGTGTGTTATGTATTCCAAAAATTTGTTCAGCTTGAGTAGTTTAAACGTTAACGGGATTAAATGTAAAGATAAAGGAAACCGCGTTATAGAATGGATAAAGTCACAGAAAAGTTATATATGATTTTTGCAAGAAACACATTTTGATGACGACATTGAATCAGAGATAAATAATAAAACCAATATTAAATGTTTTTGTAGTAATGGAACAACTGCGAGTAGGGCGTAGCCATTATTATCAAGCGATCACTAAACTGTAAGCTATTAAGCAAATACACCGATGATGACGGTAGAATTATTCTTATCAACGCGGAATTAGACAACAGTATATTTACGTTTGTATGTCTATACGCGCCTAACTGTAAAGCTACTAGAAATGTATTCTTTAAAA
Organism: Limnoperna fortunei; assembly: GCA_944474755.1. Classification (NCBI taxonomy): domain Eukaryota; kingdom Metazoa; phylum Mollusca; class Bivalvia; order Mytilida; family Modiolidae; genus Limnoperna; species Limnoperna fortunei. Next base: position 25,668,337 of record OX104121.1, read on the forward strand.
AAGTCGATAATATGCTGAAAGAATACGAAATAGGAATACATTGTGAAATGTTACACAATTTGTTTCTATTTCAGCATAATGTCAGTTTTGTAAGACTTGGAAAGACCAGTAAAATACATCCCCAGATACAGAGTTTTTCAGCTGATGTTTTGACACAGAAGCTTCAGTCGGTGGGAGACCTACGAGAGTTCTATAACCAGAAGGTAGGAACACATATATCATCACAGGCATGATGTACATGTATTGGTTAGTCAACCAGAGTGTGGGTTCTGTTCTTGGTTATCACTAGCAACACAGGGATAATAACTCTGAGTTAGACTTTGGTTAAGGTGTGCTTTAACTTGTATAGAAGAAAAGCCAGTTTTAGCCAGTTTTCCTACTGAAGGTCTGGATTATCATGCCCATCTTTAAAAATAGAACTGAGCTGACATTTGTGTATTCAGTTTTTGTCCATCCTAGAAATGTTTTTTTCCTGATCAGATAATTTAAGAATTCCAGATTCCAAAAAAATCATTTGTGTAGTAAAAATGCTAAAAATTGTTTTAAAAGAACAAACAACAATTTTTAGGAGTTGGTCATCCTGAACACAGCAAACAAACAGTTACTTACCTGGCCTCTCTACTCTGCACCACAGGAGGTAATTGTTTGGGGTCCCGAACCAAAACAAATCTATCTGTACAGAATAATGGTCCCAGACAAGCTGGCAGTAAAACCTGTGATGCTTCGTCCACGATAACCACATCAAATCGTTTCTGTGTGAAAACTGGATGGTTTCTCCCAAGACAGCTGGTAGCTACTACTTTCTATTGACAAAAGAATGTTCATAACTGATCAATACTGCAATAGTATCATCAACTGTATTATGTAACCCTGTAAGCCAATCTGAAACTATGGCCACTTAAGACAGGTGGTTTTCATATACAGGCACTATGGAGGGAGACTACAGAAAAATTGAAATTGTCATCAGATTTTCCTTGTATAGATGTTGGTCGCTAACACAGTTTAAATGTACATTTATGATATAAGACTCATACCCTTACACATATTTTCACTTCTTTACATGTGAGATCATTCTCAAATAGTTGACCTCCTGTGGTGCAGAGTAGAGAGGCCAGGTAAGTCACTGGACATCCTGTAGAGTAGAGAGGCCAGATAAGTCCCTATACCTCCTGTGGTGCAGAGTAGAGAGGCCAGGTAAGTCCCTGTACCTCCTGTGGTGCAGCGTAGTGAGGCAAGGTAAGTCACTACCTCCTGTGGTGCAGAGGAGAGAGGCCAGGTAAGACTCTGTCCCTCCTGTGGTGCAGAGTATAGAGGCAAGGTAAGTCCCTGTACTTCCTGTGGTGCAGAGTAGTGAGGCAAGGTAAGTCACTACCTCCTGTGGTGCAGAGGAGAGAGGCCAGGTAAGACTCTGTCCCTCCTGTGGTGCAGAGTATAGAGGCAAGGTAAGTCCCTGTACCTCCTGTGGTGCAGAGTAGTGAGGCAAGGTAAGTCACTACCTCCTGTGGTGCAGAGGAGAGAGGCCAGGTAAGACTCTGTCCCTCCTGTGGTGCAGAGTAGAGAGGCAAGTTTAGTCCCTGTACCTCCTGTGGTGCAGAGTAGAGATTCCAGGTAAGTCACTGTACCTCCTGTAGTGTAGAGAGGCCAGTTAAGTCACTGTACCTCCTGTGGTGCAGAGTAGAGAGGCCAGGTAAGTTACTGTACCTCCTGTAGACTAGAGAGGCCAGGTAAGTCACTGTACCTCCTGTGGTGCAGAGTAGAGAGGCCAGGTAAGTCCCTGTACCTCCTGTGTTGCAGCGTAGTGAGGCAAGGTAAGTCACTACCTCCTGTGGTGCAGAGGAGAGAGGCCAGGTAAGACTCTGTCCCTCCTGTGGTGCAGAGTAGAGAGGCAAGGTAAGTCCCTGTACCTCCTGTGGTGCAGAGTAGTGAGGCAAGGTAAGTCACTACCTCCTGTGGTGCAGAGGAGAGAGGCCAGGTAAGACACTGTCACTTCTGTGGTGCAGAGTAGAGAGGCCAGATAAGTTACTGTACCTCCTGTAGAGTAAAGAGGCAAGGTAAGTCCCTGTACCTCCTGTGGTGCAGAGTAGAGAGGCCAGGTAAGTCACTGTACCTCCTGTAGTGTAGAAAGGCCAGTTAAGTCACTGTACCTCCTGTGGTGTAGAGTAGAGAGGCCAGGTAAGACACTGTCACTTCTGTGGTGCAGAGTAGAGAGGCCAGATAAGTTACTGTACCTCCTGTAGAGTAAAGAGGCAAGGTAAGTCCCTGTACCTCCTGTGGTGCAGAGTAGAGAGGCCAGGTAAGTCACTGTACCTCCTGTAGTGTAGAGAGGCCAGTTAAGTCACTGTACCTCCTGTGGTGCAGAGTAGAGAGGCCAGGTAAGTCACTGTACCTCCTGTGGTGCAGAGTAGAGAGGCCAGGTAAGTCACTGTACCTCCTGTGGTGCAGAGTACACTACAGGCTAAAAAAATGACTGTAAATACCAGTTGCATTCCTTTTTCGTCTGTCACTGACTGAAGTTGACTGCAAATGACTGCAAAAATGTCTGTAAAAGACTGCAAACGTTGTGTCAGACAATAATTTTTACTGTGACAGTCATTTTATGCCTGTCACAGACATATTTTGTCCGTCACAGACATTTTTTTCCGTTGGCGCAGTCATTTTATGTCTGTTACAACGGCGTATCCGTTGTATCAGTCAAAAAATGCCTGTCGCAGTCATTTTTTCCGTTGACTCAGTCGAAAATCGTCTGTTACAACGCGTTACCGTTGTATCAGTCAAAAAATGTCTGTCGCCTGGTAATTATTATTGTTAATTTATTAACAGCGGCCGATTTATATTTTAAATTTTAATTTCTTTTATGAAAATATTCGGAATTAAACAAAAAAAAAATCTCTATTTGGAAATTGATCTCTCGCACACTTTACGATTACAAATGTTTTAACGCCTGGTAATTATTATTTGTATTGTTGTTAACCCGACGATTAATTTTCTAAATGTCAAGTTATTTTATGAAAATGTTCGGAATTCAACAAAAAACATCTATTGAAAATTTGATCATCTTCTACATTTTTATAATAATATTTTCTGCAAACAAAGTTAAACAAAATATGATAACATCGCTTATTTATTAAGTTATGTCGAAAATTATTTTACAATTATAGTTCGTATAAATATGTTTAGCTATTTTAAATACAATATTTAATTAAAAAAATCAAATCATGTTTGTTTTCTATTGGTTAAAATATCAGGTAATTCAGTAAACATTAAAAAGTTGTTGATGTCCACGGGGCGCTTCCGATTTAAAGAAGGACACATGTGGTTAATTATGTTACAGGTAATCCCGCCTCACTGATCAAAGTTCACGTTTATGAAACATTGGGCTGCATCATGTGAAAATATTACACAGGTGACCGGTAATTAACGATACTAAAATCGGCACGTGCAGATAAATATGCAAATATCTCTAAAACTACAAAATAAAAAAAAAATGGTAAAAACTATACTAGTAGTTTGCGTTTTTTTACGGACCAAATAAATTTACAGTTATAGATTGTACGGTTATCTTGTAAGTAAACTTCAACCCCTTTTGTTCTACAGACAAACACTTAATGGTAAAGGTGTTTATTTTTAATTGTCTACATTGACTCTAAAATCATACCATAGAAAGGCAAAGTGCCACAGAAAAAATAACGGACACACACTTTATCGAATGAAACTGAATCGAGTGCGCCGTTTCGTACAAAGTTGACATGTATTCGAGAAAAATCATTCGATATATGTCCAGTGAGCAGTTGTAAGTATAATATATAGTATATACAAATATAACTGTGTCTGACAGTTTCGGTGTCTCTGTAAAAAGAAAACGGAAATTTTAGGCAACACACAGTTAAAGTTTATGGTTTCTAAAATAAATATACAAATCGTCTCCTTTGCAAAAGCTTTCCCCAAATGTTGTACGATTTTATTTGCAAATTTGAGTGCTAACATAAGTTAACGATGTTATCGTTCGTGCATCGTTCGTACATCGTTAGTATATGGTTAAACGTAAATCGTTTTTCTATCGTAGAACATATATCATTAAATAATACGTAAAATCGGCCCTAATTTATTAATATAGGGATGATTAATATTTGATCACTGTACTAATATAAAAAGGTTAATAACTTTTTATCGTTCAAACCGCAGGGCCATACGGAAAGTTGTATTACCGGATACTATCTCACCTCCGGTCTTCTGGACCAGTAAGCTATTTCGTGACTCCTTCCAGCATATGATAGATTGGCTAGTCATACGTACTGTTCATACAGGCTAGCGAAACACTGTCCCTCCTGTGGTGCAGAGTAGAGAGGCCAGGTAAGTTACTGTACCTCCTGTAGAGTAGAGAGGCAAGGTAAGTCCCTGTACCTCCTGTGGTGCAGAGTAGAGAGGCCAGGTAAGTCACTATACCTCCTTTAGTGTAGAGAGGCCAGTTAAGTCACTGTACCTCCTGTGGTGCAGAATAGAGAGGCCAGGTAAGTCACTGTACCTCCTGTGGTGCAGAGTAGAGAGGCCAGGTAAGTTACTGTACCTCCTGTAGAGTGGAGAGGCCAGGTAAGTCACTGTACCTCCTGTGGCGCAGAGTAGAGAGGCCAGGTAAGTCACTGTACCTCCTGTGGCGCAGAGTAGAGAGGCCAGGTAAGTCCCTGTACCTCCTGTGTTGCAGAGTAGAGAGGTCAGGTAAGTCACTGTTCCTCCTGTGGTGCAGAGTAGAGAGGCCTGGTAAGTTACTGTACCTCCTGTAGAGTAGAGAGGCCAGGTAAGTCACTGTACCTCCTGTGGTACAGAGTAGAGAGGCCAGATAAGTCACTGTACCTCCTGTGGTGCAGAGTAGAGAGGCCAGGTAAGTCACTATACCTCCTGAAGTGCAGAATAGAGAGGCCAGGTAAGTCACTACCTCCTGTGGTGCAAAGTAGAGAGGCTAGGTAAGTCACTGTACCTCCTGTGGTGCAAAGTAGAGAGGCCAGGTAAGTCACTGTACCTCCTGTAGAGTAGAGAGGCCAGGTAAGTCACTGTACCTCCTGTGGTACAAAGTAGAGAGGCCAGGTAAGTCACTGTACCTCCTATGGTGCAGAGTAGAGAGGCAATTAAGTCACTGTTCATAGTGTTTCGAAATGCACTTCTAACATTATTAATTTTATTATATTATTTTTTATCAATTTTAAGGTTTCATCAAATCGCCTTCCTTTTTTTCTCTTTTTTATGGGTAAAAGGGGGAGGAGAATATGTTATTCAAAACATTAAAATATTGAAAGACTTATCAGGAGTGCATGTATGCTATCTGTCTAAACCAGAGTGTCAGTTAGTGTAGCCCTAACATACTCAATGTGAAGTCTGTCTAAAACTGTGTGGGCAGAGATGCTTACTTCTACGATTCTGTTGTACTTTCTATGGATTTGCAGTGTCATAATATGGTCTAGGGATTATAAATTGAAAATTAAGTTTGTTGTAGATGTGTTGAAAAAAAAAATTAATTAGTTTCACAGAAAAATCATACAATTTAATGATTTCAATTAGCTGACAATTGAATGGAAGGAAATTCAGTTGAAATCAAGCATCTTGATAGTGATCCTGGAAGGAAGTTTGGAAAGGTAAATGGCCAACAATGTCAAAAGGTTCAATCAATCCAATCGGAAAACTAATGAGACACGAAGTCCTTCAGTGTCTTTTTGTGACTAAATATAATCCATTTTAAATCACATTGCAGCACCATCACAATCTGCCAGTGTTGCACTCAGTTTTACCCAACACATATAATGCTGTATGAGTAATTTCACAATCCATGTAGTATGAAGTTTTACCTTATACTGTGTAGTCATCATGGCGTAGGCTGTATGACATCTGTGTAGCACCTAGTGTCACCTAACACTGTGCAGTTTGTATTAACACATACTATGCTGTAAAGAAAAGATTAACTGTGAAAACTTCTGTAAATTGTAGAGGACTTGGAATGGATCAAAGTCTCTTTGCCATGTTAGATGGAATTGGAGGGACATATGAACTTAATCTTCAGTACAGAATGAACAGGTACAATTTAATTTTGAAAATCGAATAATTCTTCTGAAAAGTATTTAATTTTTCTTTACTGAAATCACAAATGATTACTATTAAATTTAACAGATGAAGGCTAAATTTTCAGGAGTCTCCCTTTCTATAAGGCCCTTCTCACTAAAGGCAACTTCACATGACATCTATATATCTCTCTTCATAAAAATATCCCTCAATCCTGAGGTTGTTTATTAGGTTAGCCTCATGGTCTGTATGATTTTATTGTAAATTTCGGATTTTTCACTAAAGTGATATTAGAACTGTTCTTGAAACAAGGTGGAAGATTTCAAGTTGTAACCTAGCACACTGAAGTTATCTCCCCCTGACACAAAATACCTTCCATGCAGATAAACTGTGAATCTTGACACTTTGTTACATATTACACAAAGGATTTCCTTAATAATAGTTGTTTCTTTCATTCATTTACATTGTGAAACAGACTCGATTTGAATATGAAGGTTAAGGTCAAGGCAAGGCCCTGGAAATTTTCATGAGCTATGCCGGACATTTTTTACCGGTCATCATATAAAAGTACAAAGTACTTTTAAAAAAGGCAGGCTAAGTAAGGTTTAGCATTAATACTTACTTTTTATTGTGTTTGCTTAAGCTGGGATGTGTATTTGCTTTTCCTTAAAGTTCATAATTAAGGTCTTTTTAATTTTTTTCAAGACCGTGGTATATATTAGTTGTTGTTTTGTGATGGGTTCCTATGATATATGCATCGTGCAAGAAAGGAAATATACGTAGGAAAACATTCTGCTTCCAAAAATTTCTTTATTATAAGGTGATATGTTGTCTATTCAACAAAGTAATGGCAAACAATGTTTTTTTTTATGAACATTCGTGAGACATTTTCATTAACCGGAAGTATGAAGTTGTTACAAAATTACAACAAGTTCGGAACAGAATTGAATTTATATGATATTCTGCGATGGACCACGTTTTTTACAAGTTATTATTTATAGAATTAAATATTCATTTTTGTTCTCATAATTTCAAATGAATTTAATTTGAATTGATTTTCCCAAGATTTATGTACGTCAGGTACATTGGCGCATGCGTGATGTACAATTTTGACCAGACATGTTTTTCCATCAAGTTGTCATATTTTCTAAGCAATATAACATACAACCAATTCATTCCTATTGTTTCAAAATACTGTTGCAATAACATATAACAATACTGTTGCAATAACATATTCTATGAAATGGATGAAACAGATCTGTACTCATAATTAGGTTATCACCTGTTGTGTTAACCATATTACGTAATTAACACTTGACTGGAGTTAATAGCCTTACTACTGCCTTAGGGTTGATTTTTAAATAAAATATTTATATCTAGCGGAAATTAAAGGTATTAAAACCAACTAAAAGATATATATATTATTGACCAAGTTAAATATCACTTTTTTAAATGACCGATTTGACTAAACCTTAGTTGGACATTTTAATGTAAATGTTGGACATGTCCGGCAAATATGACTGTTTCCAGACCCTTGGGTCAAGGTCATTATGCTCCATAATTTGACCTTTCCTATTTTAGGTGATAGCTTAATAGATTTGTCATCAAATGATCGAATTTCTAAAGACAAATTGATTAGAGGTTAAATTTCAAGGTCATTTAATAAGGTATATTAGTTTAGTTGCAATAAGTGGAAAGTCTATTTTTTCATTTTATACAACTAATGAACTTATATAGCTCTTTCTATTTTTAGACAGATAATGGCTTTAAGTAATTTGTTGGTATATGATGGAGCTCTACAGTGTGGCTCGGAAACAGTAGCTAATTGTCAGTTTAGTTTAAACATATTTTATTTGCTCAAATATGCAAAAAGGATAAGACACAAGTTAATCAAACTTATGAAGTCTTCTCCAGTATACAGTATGTTACAAAAATATTGATAGAGCAGCGTACATTGTAATACAATACAAATTATATTATGTTTGTTGGAGACATATCAAAATTTTGTATGACAAATATTAAAGGAAAAATAGAGAGAAGAAGGAAATTAAATAAAGAAAAAAATGATGTGATAGATGTGATGGACGTGATGATGAGTGTGTTTTCAAATCCTTGTGAGTAATGATCAAACTATTGGGAACCTTTCTGACCTTTTGATATACTCAAATACATGCTTAATGACTTGTTCATTCTAATCATTAGACAATTGCGAATTACCAGATGTAAGAAGTTCTAGATTTACTGGACAATAGATTGGCAGCCAATGAAGGTGTTCGAATAATCTATTTCTAATATTAGCATATTTCGAACATTCAAAGAAGTAATGATTTGAATCTTCGCGGTCGGATCCACAGCGACAAGATGGATCAGATATAATATTTACCTTGTATAGGTCATAATTCAATATTGATGCTGAACATCTTAATTGGGTTAGAACAATGTTAAATTTTCGATGACCATATTCATAGTGCTTTGGAACTCTTCTTTGTGGGTTCAAGTTCTTTAGTTCAGATTTAAACTTAAAAGTAGAGTTAACATTGCGGATTGATAGATCTAAACGGTTCCACTGTCGTATAGTTGATGGTATGAATGATTCTTCAGTCAGGGATAGTCTACAGAACGGAGTCATAATATTGTTACCATTACGCAAGGGATACACTGTCGTGCTTTGTATTGTAGGGGGGATTAAGTTGCAGAGATATGCTGGTGCCGAGTCGTGCTGTATATTATAGAACATTTGTAACTTCCTGCGTTTTCTGCGCTCATCCAAAGACTCCCACCCAATTTCAGTATAAATATTTATTGTTTTGGTAAAAATTGGTAGGCCCGTAACAATTCGAGCAGCCTCAAGCTGTAATTGTTCAAGTTTGTTGCAGTACCCCACCCCCATGTTATCCCAAACCTCACAGGCATATTCAAAAAGTGGTCTTATAAAGACTAAATATAATTTTTCTAAGTTTTTTCGGGAAAGTTTATATTTCAACTTCCTGAGTACGTTCAGGTGCTTTGAAACACTACATATAATATTATCAATGTGTGTATTCCATTTAGCATCACTGCTGAAGGTAACACCTAGATGTTTATGGAGTTTAGTAACTGGTATATTAATGTCATTTAGTGTAAACCTCATATCTGGTGGCATTATATTTGAAAATAACATGATTTCAGTTTTTTTCGGGATTAAATGCCATTAACCATTTTTGTGGCCATATGTTCAGCTCTTTCAAATCGTGATCTATAACAGCCTGAATCTGCGAAGGATCACGACTGGAATAGCTAAACGACGTGTCATCAGCAAACAATCTACATAGGGAAACAAGTTTTTCAGCTATATCATTGATATATATAATAAATAATAAAGGGCCTAACACCGACCCTTGCGGAACACCAGCATATACATTACAAAGCTCGGATGACGATTGTTTGATTACTACTCTCTGTTGCCTATTATTCAAGTAGCTTTTAAACCATTGTAATAGATTTCCATTTACTCCATACGATTTCATTTTATGTAATAATCCTTTATGCCAAACTTTATCGAAAGCTTTGGAAAAATCACAGAAAACAAAGCAATTTATTTCCCTTTTCTCTAGTGAATTTAAAATACAGTTGTATATTTCTAACAGCTGGTGAACTGTGGAACAATTGGGAAGAAAGCCAGACTGGTATTGATATATTAAATTATTTCTTTGCATGTGGTTAAAGACATACTTATAAATAACACGTTCCATTACTTTGCCGACGCAGCTAATAAGCGATATTGGTCTATAATTAGATGGCATTGAACTGTCACCCTTTTTGAATATTGCAATAACATTCGCAATCTTCCAACCAGATGGGTATTTGCATTGATGTAGAGATTGATTAAAAATCAATTGAAGTGGAATTGCTACTTTTTCTGGACAAAGTTTTAACATTTTATGGCTTATTATGTCTGGCCCTGATGCTTTATTGGGTTCTAGAGTTTTTATGATGTCAACAATTTCTTCTATACTGATTACTATGTCATGTAGTTGTATATTTGTCCTCAGTTCAAAATCGGGAAGAGTAACATTATTGTCATTTAGTGTTGAAATTTGACTGAAATATTTATTTAGTAGGTCACATTTCTCGTCGTCCCCGTAGACAACATCTCCCAAGCTGGGATTTTGAATAACATTCTGAAGTGGGGGTATATTATAACATCCTTTATTTGATTTTATTAACATTTTCATAATTTTCCAATAAGTCTTGGGGTTAGTAGCATTATTTAATATAATATTATCAAGGTTTTTTTCAAAATTTTCCTTTGCAGCTTTTTTCAAATTATTTACTTTGTTCCTTTGTTTTTTATATTTTATTAGGTCGGCTGTTTTTTTTAGATTTTAATGCTGTTTTTCTAAATCGGTCTCGTATACGAATTTCTTTTCGAAGTTCGTTATTAAACCACGGTTTATCATTATTCCGTATGGTTACCATTCTGGATGGTATGCTCTCCCTTGTGATGTTTAGAAATTCGTCGGTAAATATGTTACACATTTCATCGACATCCTCAACATCAGAGAGAAGTCCATTCCAATTTATAGAACCAAGTTTTGTAGAAAATTTTTCAATATCTGTTTTATCGTACAACCATACTTGTCTCTGAAATGAATTAATTGTCAGTTAAAAGTTGAGATTAGTCCTAATGCAGAACAGTGGATACTTCAAGTGTTCTATCTAGAACCTTACAAGGAAGCATTATTTGTAGATACGTCAAAGGTTAGAAAAAAATTTACGTAGAAGTCAAATCAAAAAGAGGATACAATTTATTTATAGGATGAAATTCTGCCAGTCTTCTAATGCATTTAAGTTTGAGAAATATAGGATCTTAAATTTGTACGAGTGTATTATTGGATTTCTCCAATCTAGAAAGTTAAATTTCCATAATTTAACTATTAAGATTGGAGAAATCTGATAATCCAAGAGTTAACTAATGTAAGATTCTGTTTCTCTCATTTTAAAAAGTAGTAAATTTGCAAAATGAAGTACAAATTATCCTAACTCCATTTTTACGTCTGTGACTTGAATACACGGTAAATGGAAGGTGTTTTGTTTATGACGTCATTAGTTCTTTTTATGACGTTTTTTAAACCAATCAACTGCTGAGAACAGCATTTTCACTAGTGACGAGAACAATTTTTTGCACACCGGTCAAGCACTATGAATATAATGCAAAAATTAGAGAAATAAAGGATCAAGGGCAAGACAGGAAATCTCAGACACATGTGAAAATATTTCTTGTCTTCTTGTCTACAATGAGGCTGTTGGATTTTTCTGTTTTTGCCCTCAAACAGGTGTTTGATTCTTTTTCTCACTATTTCGTAAAAAAATCTTGTGTTGTTTATGTCAAGAGTAGGAATTTTGAAGTAGATGTCAACAAATAGGGTTATTTACCATGAAAGTAGTTAGTACTGTACATTTTTGAGTAAACATGTTGGTTTGATGTGTATGACTATTGCAACATAAATGGAGTAGTGAGAGCCCAGGTTTGTTGGTGCATGCTAATATTTAAAGAGGCAGAGAAAACAAACTCAACAAAAGCAAATATTTTATAATTTTTATTGCTGAACTGAAAGTTGACATCATGTGACATTTTGTTTATAGGAAAAGGAGAGTGAAATTCAGCCACTGGTTGACACAAGGATATTTCAATCAGCTAATAATAGGCTCAACATTGTCTCATTTGTTGCAGTTATAGCAACTCTGCTGCTTTTAGATTCTTAGATTTTTAGAACTGCTGCAATTTTTTTTAATACAGCTAAAGGCCTCAGTGGTCCTATGGTTAGTTAATCATATACAGTTGAACCTCATTGTCTCGAACTTGGTTGACTCGATACCTGGTTATCTCGATATAATTTTTAAGTCCCAGCATTTTCCCCATATCAGCAATGAATTTCTTCCTCGGATGTGTCGATCTCGGTTGTTTTGATATTTCGCTTAACTCGATGGATTTTGGTAGTCCGGACAATATTAATTAGTGTAATTTTAACCTCGTTGTCCCGAAGTTAATTTTGCCCTCTATATTGATGTCAAAACTAACAATTTCATTTGTATTTTGTATTGTTACTTAATTGTGTCTGTTTATTTTAAACACCTGTCATACAGTAAACATGATTATTGATTGGCAATTACGATTTCAATTGGCAATTTAATAAAACGAATTGGTAATCCAAGCACAGTACATGCATTACTAAGGTTATTTGATGATCCGCTAATTACTGTCCGAATTATTGTGTCATGTTTAATTAAATTGAAAATTTCTGTTGATCTGATCAATGGTATATGTTGTCGAGTTTCGTTTCTTTATAGACAATTCTGTTATTTTTGTTGACTTGTGTGTCGCCAATTACATAATAAAACAATCTGTATTGTTTAATTAGTTCTTTCTAACTGTAAGATAATAAGTGTTTTCTTGAAATGTTTTTCCATGATTTCATAATAAAGTTTATAAATTTGATTACACTATTAATTATTGTCCATTTATTTGAATGGATAAAATACTACATATATTGCACGCTACAAATACCCTGACAAATACAAGCGATGTTGAAGTTCGAAACCAATAAACATGAAATAAACACCCTTAGATTTTTAAAAAATCACATAATGAAAATGACATCACACACTAGTCTCAGTTGACTCGAACTTGGATAACTCGATATATTTTTTACGGTCCCGCAAACTTCGACTTATCGAGGTTTGACTGTATAATATTATCACCCTGTATGTCAAGTGTTAGGTTGCAAGTTTTAGCACACTTTGGCAAATTGTGCTGGACTTCAACTTAATTAAATAGAAATGCCAGTTTTTCTACAGAATGTCAGAACAGGATGACAAGATATTGCTGGGCAGGAGACCAACTTAAACACAAGTTTTATGCTTAAAATTGCTAAATGTAGGTTAATTGTGTTAATATTTGTATCACTTTGACAGGTGCCAGCCACAGAATCCAAAAATAACTCTGATATGGTTGTAAACATTGGTGAGAGTCAGATTGTCAGGGAATTAGTTCTTACCTGTATAAAGGTATTAATCTTGATTTATTATAGTACCAATAGGGTATTTTGAATTTAGCTTTATAGATAAGTTTATTTTGCAACTGTTAATGTGTTAATTTTCTTATGTTGCTGATGGATTCACATAATAAACTCTGTAAAATTTTGCTGAACGAAACCAGACAAAGAAAAGAAAGTTTCTTTGACGTCTATTGACATGTTTTCCAAGCATCAACTCCAGAAACAGTTTTGTTCCAGACCTTTTGCATATTGTACAAAAATATTATTTTTGTCTTTATGTTAAAGGGTGGTGTATCACAAGACAGTATTGGAGTTATTGCCCCTTATCGCCACCAAGTACGATTAATTCATGACAGCCTGATGGACCATTGTGTAGAAGTCAATACTGTAGATCAGTACCAGGGCAGAGACAAGGATGTGATTATTATATCATTTACAAGGAGTTTTAAGGACCAATCGTCAGACGAAAACAAGGTATCGTTATTAAAATTCTCCACTTTGTACATACACGCTTTTTATAGCTATATACCCATGCTGACTAATTCATTAGTTGATAATTATTGCATTGACAGAGATGAAATACTGAGATATCCCAGTGAAATTAATTCTGTTAAATCATGTGAAATAATTGAGTTCTTTCACTCCCTGAAGCGAGGTCACAGTGTTTGTCCTTAGTGATGTCCCTAGATATCATTGAAGCTCAAGAACATTCAAAACAAAGTTCCTCTACGTTTTGGACGACATATTATAATTATTTGTTATTGTTATAAACAGGATAATTAAATGTGCATCATGAATATTGAAAGTATTATCAACTGTGCCTAAATGCATTCAGATTTAAAATCTGTCTAAGCTGTAGTGAATATTAAGTCTAAGATTAGTCCTAAGTGTAAAGTTTAACCAATAAGAGTCGATGAAATCACACTTAGGACTAGAGTTAAGACTTTTAGTTTTTGTCTCGCCTGCAACGAAAGTCGCTGGAGGCGAGACATATGTATGGGAATCCGGCGGTAGCAGAAGCGTAAACACTTGGAAATCTTGCTTCATATCTTTGTAAGACTAAGCCCTAGGTCCACCAAATTTGATCCAGTGGTAGCTTATGATGAGTACTTGCCAGTCAATTACCTGTCACCTAACCTTGACCTCAATTTCACGGTCCAGCGACTACGTTAAAGTTTTTGGATTAAGGCAGTTCCTCTGTAACCATGCATTGTAGGATAATAATATTTGGTATATAGGTTGCTGATGAGTAGTATATGGCGGTCTGATAGGTGTCACCTGACCTTGACCACAATTTCATTGTCCAGCAACTACATTAAAGTTTTTGGATTGTTAGGTCATCTGTAACCATGCATGTTAGGATGATAATATTTGGTATAAAGGTTGCTGATGAGTAGTACATGGCTGTCTGATAGGTGTCACCTGACCTTGGCCTCAATTTCACGGTCCAGCGACTATGTTAAAGTTTTTGGATTAAGGCTGTTCCTCTGTAACCATGCATGGTAGGATGACAATATTTGTTATATATGTTGCTGATGAGTAGTACATGACTGTCCAGTATGTTCACCTGACCTTGACCTCAATTTCACGGTCCAGTGACTATGTTAAAGTTTTTGTATTAGTACAGTTCCTCTGTAACCATGCAATGGTAGGATAACATTGTTTGGTATATAGGTTGCTGATAAAGAGTACATGACTGTCTGGTAGGTGTCACCTGACCTTGACCTCAATTTCACGGTCCAGCGACTACGTTAAGGTTTTTGTATTAGGACAGTTCCTCTGTAACTATGCATGGTAGGGTGACAATATTTGGTATACAGGCTGCTGCTGATAACAATTTAATGCTATTTACGTAATGCTTTTGACAAAATTTATTTTCGTTACTGATGCGGAATGCAGGCGAGACATTTTTCTGTGTCCATACGTGTTTTTAATGGTGTTTAATTTCATTTTCAGAAATTGTTTAACAATATTATGCATCCAGTTTTTATTTGGGGAGGCGAAGCACCCAGAGAAAACCACAGACATTCAGCACTTTTTGTGAAATCTACCACTGGAGACATTGATAGGCACTATAACTATATAACAAACATTCATGCCTTTGGTTGGATGTTCTATCTAAGAACTATCTGCATGTTTGTCAATAAAACTAGAGTACTAAAACCTTTAAATATATGGTCAGTGTATGAATGAAAATATTTAATAAATTCAGAACTAAGAAAACTTTCCATTTAGAAAATGATACCTTAAATATGTTATTCGCGAAACAATAGTGAAGTTTCTGCCTCTCTCAGGGGATTAAAATGTGAAAGGACAATAGTTTAATACAAAAAAAATGTTTTCTTGCAGTCTGGTGAACTATTGAAAGATATACGAAGATTGAATGTGGCAGTGTCTAGAGCTAAGAAAAAGTTAATAATGGTAGGAGATATGCAGACTTTGACGATGTACCAGCCTTTGTCTGTGATACTAGAAATGATGGCAAAGAATGATCTTAAATCCTTTAATATGTGTCATGGCTTGATATGATAGATAGAGAGTGTATATTTCAGAGGATGGATTTAATTTTTGCTTAACTTTCAGCAGTTATTACAGATATATTTAGGATGAGCAAGTTAAGAAACAATAAATCAACTGCAGGAAATGGGATGGACCATGGGCACAATATTTCGACTGACAAAATTTTATGCCAGATCATAAACTGCATTGTTAAAATTGTCACAAATGCAGATTTGTTAAGCAGAATGCACCTTGGGTGGATTTCCCCTTTTCCACTTTTCTACAGTGAGGGTGAGAAAAAAGTGGGCAAAACTTTTAACCTGCCTACCCTGCCGACCCTCTGAAATGGATAAACAGTTTATTTTATTGGTCATTATACATGCAAGTATTATCCAATGAAATAAGCTAATAAGCATTTGTGTTTGCTATTTGACAAACAAAAGATTTAAAGTAGTGTGAACATTTGTGGAGTGGCCGATATGTGCTGGTGAAGAAAGTAAAATTCCCCTAAGCTGTATTAGTTTATTAGACTTGGATCTGTCCATATACAGTATGTGAACCAGTTGTATAAGTTGGATGCATTGAACAGAGTATTATGCCCTAAATCATGTTTTGGATTGACAGTAGGTGTCAATATACAGTTATTTAATGCCTGTTCATGGAGCAGTCAAAACTATTATCACGAGGTGCTGGAGATGATTTAGGAACTGTTGCCGAAGGCTGCAGGCCGAATGCAACAGTTCCTAAATCATCTCCTGAGCACCGAGGGCATAATAGTTTGACTGCTCCATGAACAGGCATTAAATAACTGTTTTATTAACTTATAGACTTTACAGAGAGAGTGATCACATTAAAGGATCTTGGTTGGCCATGTTTAAACTTTTGGATGCCATTGGTTGATCAAATCCTCGATCTTCTTCTGAGATGCTAGCAAATCTTTCAGGTTTGCGTTCGTCCATTGAGTGACAATCTTCAAATGACATGAATGAGATGGTAGTCTGTGCGCTTGACACTGGGCATTGTTCTCGTGCATGGAACAGTCGTTAACTGTTACACGCTGACGTCATTTTGGAAAAGGTTACTGTCACAGCAGGGTACACAACTGCAGAATTGAGCGAACCTTTTATCAGAGTAATGCCTCATTTTCTTTTTAAAATGCTATCATTCATTTACCCTAATTGGATGTATATAATACACACTATAACATAATACATACCCAATACAAATGTTCTTACAGGAGATGACTCGAGTAATTCAGTTTCAATTAATCTGGCTTGTTCTGTACAATGCGCACCTATGAAACTAGGCTTTTTTGCAGTAAATTGATGATCGATTTACCAACATATGCAACTTAAAGTTTTTTTTTTAAAATAAGAAGTCTCGTGTCGTTTGCTTCTGTTGGTTCTGTGTTGGGCAGGTGTAGTTTTTGTTTTGTGTTGGTGTGTTTGAGGTGTTAGGGTATGTATGTTTGTTGTTGGTTCTGTGTTGGACAAATGTAGTTTTTGTTTTGTGTTGGTGTGTTTGTGGTGTTAGGGTATGTATGTTTGTTGTTGGTTCTGTGTTGGACAGGGGTAGTTTTTGTTTTGTGTTGGTGTGTTTGTGGTGTTAGGGTATGTATGTTTGTTGTTGGTTCTGTGTTGGACAAATGTAGTTTTTGTTTTGTGTTGGTGTGTTTGTGGTGTTAGGGTATGTATGTTTGTTGTTGGTTCTGTGTTGGGCAGGGGTAGTTTTTGTTTTGTGTTGGTGTGTTTGTGGTGTTGGGGTATGTATGTTTGTTGTTGGTTCTGTGTTGTACAAGTGTAGTTTTTGTTTTGTGTTGGTGTGTTTGTGGTGTTGGGGTATGTATGTTTGTTGTTGGTTCTGTGTTGGACAGGGGTAGTTTTTGTTTTGTGTTGGTGTGTATGTGGTTTTAGGGTATGTATGTTGGTTGTTGGTTCTGTGTTGGACAGGTGTAGTTTTTGTTTTGTGTTGGTGTGTTTGTGGTGTTAGGGTATGTATGTTTGTTGTTGGTTCTGTGTTGGACAAGTGTAGTTTTTGTTTTGTGTTCGTGTGTATGTGGTGTTGGGGTATGTATGTTGGTTGTTGGTACTGTGTTGGACAAGTGTAGTTTTTGTTCTGTGTTGGTGTGTTTGTGGTGTTAGGGTATGTATGTTTGTTGTTGGTTCTGTGTTGGACAGGGGTAGTTTTTGTTTTGTGTTGGTGTGTATGTGGTTTTAGGGTATGTATGTTGGTTGTTGGTTCTGTGTTGGACAGGTGTAGTTTTTGTTTTGTGTTGGTGTGTTTGTGGTGTTAGGGTATGTATGTTTGTTGTTGGTTCTGTGTTGGACAAGTGTAGTTTTTGTTTTGTGTTGGTGTGTATGTGGTGTTGGGGTAAGTATGTTGGTTGTTGGTACTGTGTTGGACAAGTGTAGTTTTTGTTCTGTGTTGGTGTGTTTGTGGTGTTAGGGTATGTATGTTTGTTGTTGGTTCTGTGTTGGGCAGGTGAAGTTTTTGTTTTGTGTTGGTGTGTTTGTGGTGTTAGGGTATGTATGTTGGTTGTTGGTACTGTGTTGGACAAGTGTAGTTTTTGTTCTGTGTTGGTGTGTTTGTGGTGTTAGGGTATGTATGTTTGTTGTTGGTTCTGTGTTGGGCAGGTGAAGTTTTTGTTTTGTGTTGGTGTGTTTGTGGTGTTAGGGTATGTATGTTGGTTGTTGGTTCTGTGTTGAACAGGTGTAGTTTTTGTTGTCTCGCCTGCGACGATAGTCGCTGGAGGCGAGACATAGTTATGGGAATCTGGCGGGGGCGGCGGCGTAAATACTTGGACATCTTGCTTCATACATTTGTAATCCCAAGCCCTAGGTCCATCAAATTTGGTCCAGAGGTAGCTTATTTACTTGCCAGTCAGTCACCTGTTACCTGACCTTGACCTCAATTTCACGGTCCAGCGACTACGTTAAAGTTTTTGGGTTACGACAGTTCCTCTGTAACCACGCATGGTAGGATGACAATATTTGGTATATAGGTTGCTGATGACTAGTACATGACTGTCTGGTAGGTGTCACCTGACCTTGACCTCAATTTCACGGTCCAGCGACTACGTTAAAGTTTTTGGGTTGCGACAGTTCCTCTGTAATCATGCATGGTAGGATGACAATATTTGGTATATAGGTTGCTGATGACTAGTACATGACTGTCTGGTAGGTGCCACCTGACCTTGACCTCAATTTCACGGTCCAGCAACTACGTTAAAGTTTTTGGGTTACGGCTGTTCCTCTGTAACCACGCATGGTAGGATGACAATATTTGGTATTTAGGTTGCTGATGACTAGTACATGACTGTCTGGTAGGTGTCACCTGACCTTGACATCAATTTCACGGTCCAACGACTACGTTAAAGTTTTTGGGTTACGGCTGTTCCTTTGTAACCACGCATGGTAGGATGACAATATTTGGTATATAGGTTGCTGATGACTAGTACATGACTGTCTGGTAGGTGCCACCTGACCTTGACCTCAATTTCACGGTCCAGTGACTACGTTAAAGTTTTTGGGTTACGACAGTGTCTCTGTAACCACGCATGGTAGGATGACAATATTTGGTATATAGGTTGCTGATGAATAGTACATGACTGTCTGGTAGGTGTCACCTGACCTTGACCTCAATTTCACGGTCCAGCGACTACGTTAAAGTTTTTAGGTTACGGCTGTTCCTCTGTAACAATGCATGGTAGGATGAAAGTATTTGGTATATAGATTGCTAATGAATAGTACATGACTGTCTCGTAGGTGTCACCTGACCATGACCTCAATTTTATGGTCCAGTGACAAAGTTAAAGTTTTATGATTAAGTCCGTTTCTCTGTAACCATGCATTGTATATTTTAAATGATAACAATTTAATGCTATTTACGTAATGCTTATGACGTAATTTTTTTTCGTTACTGATGCGGAATTCAGGCGAGACATCTTTCTGTGTCCACACTTGTTTTGTGTTGGTGTGTATGTGGTTGTAGGGTATGTATGTTGGTTATTGGTTCTGTGTTGGGCAGGTGTAGTTTTTGTTTTGTGGTGGTCTGTTTGTGGTGTTGGGTAATGTATGTTGGTTGTTGGTTTTGAGTAGGACAGGTGTAGTTTTTGTTTTGTGTTGGTGTGTTTGTGGTGTTAGGGTCTGTATGTTGGTTGTTGGTTCTGTGTTGGGCAGATGTGGTTTTGTTTTGTGTTGGTGTGTTTGTGGTGTTAGGATATGTATGTTGGGTGTTGGTTCTGTGTTGGGCAGGTGTAGTTTTTGTTTTGTTGGTGTGTTTGTGGTGTTGGGGTATGTATGTTGGTTGTTGGTTCTGAGTAGGACAAGTGTAGATTTTGTTTTGTGTTGGTGTGTTTGTGGTGTTAGGGTATGTATGTTGGTTGTTGGTTCTGTGTTGGACAGGTGTAGTTTTTGTTTTATGTTGGTGTGTTTGTGATGTTAGGGATTATACCCCCACAAACTTGTTTGGGGTGGGGGGGGGGTATATAGGAATCACTCTGTCTGTCTGTCCGTCTGTCGTATCCCTTGTAAGCGCAACTCCTCCTAAAACGCTTGATGAAATTTAATGAAACTTTGCATAAAGGAAGTACATTATATGTAGATGTGCATGAAGGATTTTTATTGACCTCGGATATCATTAAGGGGAGATAATTTGACTTGAAAGCAAAGCGTGGGTATCCCTTTGTGAACGTGCTCACAGTCCACACTTGTTGGTTCTGTGTTGGACAGGTGTATTTTTTGTTTTATGTTGGTATGTTTGAGGTGTTAGGGTATGTATGTTGGTTGTTCGTTCTGTGTTGGACAGATGTAGTTTTTGTTTTATGTTGGTATGTTTGAGGTGTTAGGGTATATATGTTGGTTGTTGGTTCTGTGTTGGACGGATGTAGTTTTTGTTTTATGTTGGTGTGTTCATGGTGTTAAGGTATTACAATAAAGGAAAGATTTGGGATCCATCTAACTGGTTGAACCAGTTCCACAGTATTTTTTCTGACTATTCCAAGCCAGTAATACTGTTCTTGTTTTTGTACTTTGTTTTTTATTAATTTTTGGTGATTTGTGGTGCTGTCATCTATTGATTAATTGTATTGTGTGGTTTGTGTGTTTTATCTCCTTTTAATTTAATTAGTTTAAGATTACAACAAAAGTTGATAAATTTTCCTTAATTTATTTTACATTGTGTCTTTACCAAATGGAGCATTAAACAAGAGATGATCAGGTAGAACTTGCTGCTAAATTATGACATGGATACATTGAGTGGAACTAAGCTGCTACAGAACAGACAAACATTAGTTGCTTACTTTTTCGATCTTGGAAGCCGAAATATGAGTGGACAGCTTAACTGTTTTGATTTTGTTACTGACAATGAACGGATTGTTAAAATATGTAATGCTTGTGTAGTTTAAACATGGAATAGACTGAAGACTGGTGCAAAATAGGTTGTAATGATATTTATAATGTTTCTGGTGGAATGTTCAGCCTTGATCAACAGTTTTTATTACCGAAGTTGTATATTTGATACAGTAGTAAGTAAGAGATGAAGTAAAGGAAATGTACCATACGAACAAGATAATTGCCAATCCAGTTAATGCATAGTATCTTATCCCATCCTTGTCCATTTTACACCTTAATGTTAGTTTGTAATTTTCTTATATCTTTATAGCCATTTCAAAGAAAATTAACAAAAATAATAAATTAGATTCTCCAACATGCCCAATTTTTCGACAGATGTATGATAATCTTCAAAGTAACTGTATATTGTCCATTGCCAAATTGTTTTATTGATTTACTGGTTTGATATATGTTAATAGATTTTTTCGTTTGAGTATACATAAACAATACAGTGCCGTATCAATATACCATGTACTACCTCTTCTAGGCAATTGTAATTTGTACTTATCATAATTCATTATAAAGCCTATCTGTATATCCATGAATCTGTTCATAGCATGATATCTTTATATTTTCATAGATTTTTATTAATCAGTCATTAATTTAAATCTAATTTTATTTGGTTTACATGAAGTATGCAATATACAAATATAAGTAGAAACATGAAATTCAATTGAATATGCTGTAGAAACTAAAAGAAAGACATGGCTGTGATGGATTATATCACCTGTTTAGTGCAAGTATATATACAATTGTTATTTACCAATAATATATCATAATATGTGTTTGGTTTTTTATACAGCAGTGTAACTAAGTTGATGTCTTTACACTGAATACAACACAAAACAACTATGACTTATGCATTAAGATGTTAATAGCCGTTTTCACAATACATGAATTGACTGCCAGACAAATTTGTTTGTATGCTAGATAAATATAACAATTTATTTGTACAAATTTATTGTACAGCAACTGCAATGTTTGCAGATAAAAGAAAATGTTTGTTGGGGTTTTCTTT
This sequence comes from Limnoperna fortunei, assembly GCA_944474755.1. NCBI lineage: Eukaryota > Metazoa > Mollusca > Bivalvia > Mytilida > Modiolidae > Limnoperna > Limnoperna fortunei. Next base: position 25,690,326 of record OX104121.1, read on the forward strand.
ATGTAGTTTACAGGATGTTAGACATCTATAACTATTGCAGTATTGCATTAATACATCAGAGCCTAATAAGTTGTACACGTCAGCTCACTTGTATTTTGTCATTACAAAAATGTTACAGACGGTTGCAAGAGCTCACTAAGCAGGACCAGTGAATCACTGCAATATATTGTTAAGCATCAGAATGAATTACCAAGCAACACTTTACACAGCCAGAGCAATGATTCACCAGATCAACTGGACCGGATTAGTTAAAATCTTTACATTATAAAAGTTACTGTTCTTCTGTAAAAGACTATGCATGATTTTACACCAAAAGAGATTCAGATTTCTTGGACTCAACCCACATGCTTTATAGCGAGTTTCTATGTGCATATTATTATGCCAAGATCGTTGGACGCTGTTGTGTAGATTTCGAAAGAAAGTAGGCACATAATGTTGCCGCTACAAAAAGCTAGAACCTTTAGTTCGTAGCCAACAATGTCTAAATTTTACGTCTATTGGTCCATCACATTTTCACATACTGACTTATATTTTGTTTATTTCATTCTTTTCCTTAAAACATGTCAGGGCTCGACTGATTGGGCTTCAGATTTCAGAAGCAGGACTCTTGCTCATTATTCTTTATACTCTATTATATTTAGTACTTAATATACTTTTGAACAGTCTTTAACTAACTTGACTACAGGCGACCATTTTTAGCAACGGGACTATACTCGGGTATAATCGAACTAGTCCCATTGCTTGGTATAGTCGCCTGAAGTCAAAAGGGGCGCACAAAGTAGTAATGCTAATCAACAATGATTAATTTAATAAAAACAACTAAAACAAACAGTTGTCAACATTAAACATACATCTTGGGTTCTTAGTCGACGTTGGCTCTTGGTTTTAGTTTCGCCGTTTAGCTTGTGACGTCTGCTTACCAGTACACTAGTTGCCTTTTTCCAGCCCAAGAAGCTGTGCACTAATTAGAACTACATGCCAATTGTAAACGAAAATTTCGTAATTTCGTACGTAAGGGGTAATAAGCTGAGCAACCACATAGTTGATTTATTAAAACGATTGTTTCTTTTGTCAAATTAAAAAAGTTACTAGAAAATACGTTGTCAGTATATTGGACTTTTGCGTCTCTCATTTTTATAGTGCATACCGAAGTTAACTATTGTGTTGATAAATATGTATCGGTAAATCTCTTAACTCATATAGCTGTGTCATTTTGTGTCCCACAATTGACTTAATATGAAACATGCCACTGTAAAATGTAAAATAATATTTTCTAAATACTGGCTTTTTATATCTGTCATAAATGTGTGCCTTCAAACTATAAATATAGCTACACAATTACTTGGGTGCTTTCTTGTTGGTAATTTCTGTCGTGGTTTAAAATACGAACTTTTAAAACGCCAAATCATGATAATGAGCAATCTATATATTTTATTTAATCTGCATTATGTCGCTCGGCGTCAGTGGCGGAGCAGCAGACTTACTACGTATTTATAATGTAGATGTCAAAGAGCATAAAACCTGTTTTAAGGTTGATATGTCTTCTCGGGATTGCTTTGTTAATCAAATACTGGATTAAATATTGGGATTCAATATTTTCTAATTTCAGCTTACGAAAATTATTGTGTTTATGTATATTGGTGGTTTAGTAGACAATTCTCCATAAAATGTAGAATCTGGATAAATTAAGACCCGCTTTTCTTCCTATCCTGGAAGATCATGTTGAAAAGGCCCATCCTATTTCTAATCTATGTCTTACTTGTATTACGTAAAAGAGTTTGTCTTTATAAGAAATGCGTTCGAACAACAAGGATCAATAATGACATAATTCTGATTGCGACGAAGACACATGACCTAAAGAAGAAACTAAACATCGGCAACAACAAAAACTAAAAGTTTTTAAACCTAAGTAAATAAAAACCCGAATTGTATACGACTCGATTTCTTAATCGTGATGTGAAGGGAAAAGGAAAATACAAGCTGAAGAAAACCTTCCATAATTGTCATGTCTGTGTACGTCGGATCATCATTTGGGAGCGTTTTAGAGAGTAATAAAAACCCTTCCATTGGTACCAATTAACTCCGTCAGCAAAAGATGAATGATTACCAGCTAAGTAGAGACCATTCAGGTTGGATTCATGACAAGCGTAGGGAACATACCACCAGCCCCCTTTATAAATTTCAGCACATTTATCAGTAGTGTCTTTGTCTTTGGTAGTAAAAGATTTTCCATTTTGGAAGGCCATTGCATCCCCTGAAATATTATATAGTAATTTCATTTTCATACGTCTTTAAGTTAAAATGTCTGAACACAAGTTTGCCTCTAAATTGTCTGTGTGTACATTTCTTATAGAAGTGTTGAAAACAAACATGTCGATCACAAAATTACCCTGTGTTTCTAGTTAGCGTTTTATTTAGCATTTCGTTATATTTATAGCAGTCTTCGGAGTTAGACAAATACACCTACGAACGCTTTAGCGTGAGAAGGTGTATTTGTCTAACGAGGAAGGCGGTGCTATAAATTACTTGTAACATGAACAAGCCCCTAGATCCCGCCCATTAATAATTGAATAAAGAGGCGGTGTTTATTATGGTGCGACCGATATTCGACTAATCAAATGAAAAGCTAATATTGGAAGCTCGTGCTATCCTTTTGCAGTGAAAATCAATACAATTTGACTTAATTAAGGCGGAGTTTTACTGTGCATTATCGGATCTAATTGTAGTTGGTTATTGCATGGCTGTTTTGCCCTTGAGTTTAACAGGCACATGTGACCTTTCATGCAATATTATACAAGTGTTTTAATTTAGTGCATACCTACTCGTCGTGTCTTGTTTATTCGTAAAAAAGAACAAAGGATTCATGTTACAATTGCTTAATGTGGAAGAAGGAAGGAGTTAGTCACCTGTACAATTTGGAAACTGTTTGAAATTCCGTTATATTAACAAAATGACGTTTAATTAAATACCCTTTCTTAAAAATGTAGTAATATAGATTTATGAGAGAAATTGTTCAAACAAAAAGTACTTTTCAGCTACGACTTTCTACTGTAACAATAAGTAACATGATTAAATTATGTTTCCTTATATTACCTTAATTAAATGTTTACCTGCATCACCACTATAGAATCCAACAGTTAAAGTGAATTTTGATGCTTCATCGCTTATATTGAAACTCTTATATCTTGCATATTTCGTGACTCCAGTAAAGTCCTCTAGGGATATGTATAATTCATACTTATGTCTATTTAATAACTCGTATAGGTGTGTGTTACCTGACAAAATTTAATATGTATGAAGAATTATGGAATCAAAAAAATGTAAATATTTATCACGTGGATAAGATGGATAACAGTTTTAACTTTGATCGGCCATCTTTTTTCTCCAATGAAATTATTTTATAGTAGCTAGTAAAAGAAATCGTAAGTGAGGTAAACAGTGTAGAAAGATAAAACATGTTAAAATCTTACAAAATAATTAATTGTACCGCAAAAAAATTCTAGAATGAATTGATTCCGCGCTATCAAACTGGGTTACGAATGTGAATAATACTTTATACCTGAAAATAGTATTGATAAGAAAAGATAAATCTTTACCACATACTTTCTATGGATAAAATGTAACGTGCATAAAGTAGGGTTATAGCTGGACATTAAAAACGTTGACATAGGGTTAAGGTAAATTTATGTGGCCACCGTTAGCTGTGTATTAGTATAACCACACGAGCAGAGGACGTTTTGGACATATATCTATAAGTTGACTTCTTAGGGACAAGAGTAAGAAATCTGTTTATCGTTAAAAAACCATCGCAAGCTATTGTGTTTAATAAGTAAGTGGGAGCTATTTTAATAAAATCACTGACTATACCTAGCCAAAACTCCCCATTCAGATTACCAAAACCATTAGTGTACTCTGTCCAAGTTCTTAAAAAATCAACGCTACCATCCAGTCTGCTTTGAAAAACCTAGAATTGTAACAGTTGATTTTTATAATTATCGTCATCACTTTCATGGTATAGCAAGTTTGCATCATATCTAACAACAGTCAGAAGCTCTTGACCAAGTGCTCTTGTGAAATGCAAAACAATTGTGTGCTATTATGTCACTGGTATAGGTAAAAAAATAACACGAAACACTAATAAATTGTATCTGATAAAACCTCTTCAACATATACAAATTTTACAATCGATATTGTAGTATCTTTCATATGATTTAAATTTTATTTAGATCGAACAGATGAAAACCAGCAAGTAAATGTTTCTTCTCGTAATGATTCTTTTGTTGGATATTAACAGCTAGATTTTTATGTATGTTAAAAACGTGTATGAGATAGATCGTCAATAACCGTCGCACTAGAAGACTTGTATGAAGGTGTGGCACTAATTTGTTTTATGTTAATGAATCTGGACCCAATAATATTTTATAGCGCATACATTTTCTTAATGTACGATATCTGCAATAAATTCTTTTCGTTGCGAGTCTTGGGAATATATCGTTTAATATTGATTAGGAACGAAATCAAAAACATGGTCGTTAATATATATATATAACTAGTTAAAAACTTGGGGAGTTTAATCTGGCAATTTAGTAAATCACATCAAGTATAAATTATAATACAAAACGTACGGTCCATCCTCCTTCTTCGGTATCCATATTACAATAAACATTAAATCCCTTAATGTCAGAAGGATAAATTCTGTAAACACCACTCGATTTATTTCCAATAGCTTGGCAGTCAACTGGGTATTTATCTAAGTATTTCAATATAAGAGAACGAAATTAATATGATGTCAAGATTATAGACACTGACCAACGAATGGCCTTAATCATTAGGTGTCAATATAATTAAATAACATAAATAGGTGTCTGTGTCTATAATGTTGACAAAACACCGTCATTTGTATCGTTGCGTATTCTTCTAGACTTGTATTTTTGTTTATGCTGTATCGTCATGTTTGTCGATCCGATACTTAATAAGTTTACTGGTTGGTACTTTCTTTAGACCATTTATATAATATTTTGAACTACCTGTATTGTGTATTTACACGATCCCAGTGGACTTATATTATTCCATCTCCAAATGAAAAAATACTTTAAGCATTTAGAGTTAACCGCCACTGATGAGTCTTGAATAGACGAAACGCGCGTCAGGCGTATTGAATTTGTCACCTTGATAATTTTGATGACATCTTGTTTGAATATATGAACATAGCCAAGTGACAGCTCGTCCGCCGCTGGCAGATGGTTGGGGCAATGTATAGAAGTTTTAAGTTTAGTTTAAGTGAGAAGGTTCAAGATCAATATTTTATACTTGTTTACGTTATTTATTCATATTGAAACTTAATGATTACGGTCATATATATATTTTAAAAAAAGTATAAAGTATATATATTTGTCAATCCATATTTCCTGAAGTTGATAAATTGTTTTCCGTGTAATCATAAACAACTTGGACCGGTTCTTAAAATGCATGACTGCTATTTTCAATTTACTACATTGTAGTCTGTTCAGCAGATCACACGGCTTTTGCCAAAAAGGCATTAAAGTACCCATTTCGTCTGTAAACTAACAACTTTCAAATCCTGATATCCTATAAACTCTTCATTGTTTAGTATCCGACATCCAATCAGAACACCTGATACAAGAACTTTAAACAATAATTAGTTACATGTCTGTTACAATAGCAACCTATTTGTTCAGGCGTTCTGATTAGATGATTAAACGAGTAGAGATGAATGCACGCGATCTCATCTCAACTTGTCATCTGGACATGTAATGGGCTTTTTGCGGAAGAATCCATAATCCCCAAAGTTTAGAAACCTTTCATGTCATCTTGAAGCTCTAGCAAAAAGAAGAGTGCAATATTACAAGAAATATAAATAATAATTTTATATAATTAAGCCTACCATACTTCACACAAACAGGTCCTGTGTGTGAGATGACACACTTTTTGTTATTTGGGCATGGATTTGGCCAACATGCATCATTCTCCTGCAACGTATATACAATACCATAAATAGCCTTACAACCACATATGAATAACAGATTAAGCAGTAGTTGTAAAAACGCAATGCACATACTATTAAAATTTATAAATTAGTCGTCTAAAAAACAGTGTTAACATAACATCAATTGCAATTTGAAATGTAAAACAAAATTATACTGTAAAAATAATACATATGTTCTCTGTTCATTTGGGTTTTCTTGACTCTCCAATCAAAAATAAAGAGATTATTTTGAAAGGCGGGTCTTTTACTCATGCCTTTTATTCGCATCAGATATCGGATTTACGAATGGACAATATCATAAATATATACATGTAGCAAAAGTTTTGAGGTAAGAAGTTGGACATAAGGATTTTCCAAATATCATATTTATAGCTGTTATTATTTAATTTCGTGCACATTGCAGTGAGTTTTACTCAATAGATCTAATAATTGATAATCTAATAAATCTAATTCATTATGTACAACACTTACAGTCGTACAGTCTGATATATCTGAATACGTGTATCCTTCCCGGTTTACAATACTGTCTGTACTCTTGGTGGCACTGAGTAGTTCACAATATAAGTTGTCTTTGTTATAATTGATGGCATTGCATCCATTATGTCTTGTGCATGCTTTAGCGCACATCCGTGGCGAATATTGGTCAAATTTCGTTAAAACATCAGAGTATCTATATTTTCCTTTTTGCCCAAATCCATGAATTAACTGCTTTGTTGAAGTAATACTCATTACTATTATCATTGCTCTAATATTCATGGTGACGTATAGGTTGCAACTCTAAAACTGCAATATAATAATGAAGGATATATAGTCAGATAAAAGACACATTAAAATTTGTCTCCTTAAAAATATTTTTGTTGTATAATGTTTGCTGCTGAAAAGGTACAGATATATCACGAAATATATGCTTTTTTAAATTTTGTTTGTTTGTTTGTTTGTTTGTTTGTGTGTTTTGTTTTTTGTTTTGGTGTCTTCTTATTTACTTTAATATTATAACTTAATATATATTATTTTTTGTGAAGCAAGATATACTGATCTAAAATGACAAAATCATTTAAGTGGAAATGGTTTAGTAGAGGTAAATATTTTGTGCCCCTGAACGTGTGGATTATGATACGTTTTACTGTTTTTTGTCACACGTAAAAAAACAGCCTGTCGAAGATGCTTGCATAAATTCGATCATTAAATGTAAATCCATTTGCAAATATTTGAAAAAGGTTTATAATGCGATTGAGCGAATGACCGATTATTTCATTCAAGTGTACAGACTTACAACTACAAACACGACTGCAAATTGTAGCCTACAGTATACAATAATCGTGTGAATAAGCCTATAATAAAAATGTAATAAAAGATACCAAGGTTAATATAATTTACTACGCCGCGCGTTTCGACTAGACTCATCAGTGGCGCTCGAACCCAAACAATATTTAAAATCCAAATGAATAAGATGTTGTAGAGCTTTTCTCACCAAAATTTCAAAACGTTATACCAAATCCGACTAAGGCTGTCTACACCTTGAAAATAGAAAAACTTTAGAATTTAAACAATTTTGGAAATTTCTGGACAGTAAGTTTAGACAATGACTGTATCAATGAAAAAAATCGATGATATTTCTGTCAGAACCAAAGAGCGACTACTGGGCTGGTTGTAACCTCGGGGACTAACAGTCCACTAGCAGAGGCATCGACCCAGAGGTTGCAAATAAAAATGTCATCAAAGATACCAAGGTTAATATAATTTACTACGCCAGACGCGCGTTTCGTCTAGTCAAAACTAATCAGTGGCGCTCGAACCCAAACAATATTTAAAATCCAAATGATTGAGATGCAGTTGTAGAGCTTTTATAAAAAAAATTCCAAAACAATATACCAAATCCGACTTAGGAAAAGAAATGTTAAGAAATTATTCACAAAATTTAACGCAAAATATTTATCCTAATTCATACAATTTCCACAAAAATTTACTTACCGTTTAGACAGTTTATCGTCGCCCAATTTCATGTTTATTTTCACAATAACCGATTTTGGTTTCTGCCCAATATAAGTCTCTAGTCCTTCTTTTATGAATTGTCACAGTCAAATATTTTAAACTTTTAGCAAACCGTTGTAAATAAATTTCTAGAATGCAATTTTAATAGTCCCTACAGATATTAAGTGACGTAATATTCAGTTGATTGGAACAGCATTTTATTGGACAAAGCGTTTCATAACAAAAGAATAAAATTAAAACAATTAGCAGCCATGTAACAAAGTAAGCTTTTACATTATACATAATTTATTCCGATGTTTTCTCTGTTACTAATCAAATGTCATCAAACAAATTGTATACGTTCATAAAACAGGCTTAAACTTAGTGTTGTTCAAATATTATAATAGAAAAATTGTACCAAACATTCTTTGATGTCTTCCAAGAACAAAAATATGTTTAGAGAAAACTTTTTGCAGGATATAGGCAAAATTATGGGCAAAGTATATTTTAGATAACTCAAATTCCTATCTCGTTATAGAAATTATTTATGTCACTAGTGGAAGTAAAATGGCATCAAAGATACGAAGGTTAATAGAATGTACTATACCATACGCGCGTTTCGTCTAACCAAGACTCACCAGTGACACTCAATTCCAAAAAATATTTTATCAAATCCAAATGCTTAGGATGTTTTAGATTTTCTAACAACAAAAAGATAACCCGGTTTGAACGCCATAACTTCCTTATGTAAGAAAAGTTTTTTGTTTACTACTTTATATGCGCTGCTTACTACTTTATATGCGGCGCTTACGACTTTATATGGGTTTCTAACTACTTTATATTCCATGCTTATTGCTTTACACTGTACCTCTCCCGAGGTATAGAAATATCACATGACTTCCTGTTGGCGAGATTTCTTTTTCTCACTAATGAGACAGCGTAATACCTATTTTTAGCCGGTTGAGATATCTTTTTCTCTAATTTTTGCGTTATATTCGAATCGTTTCGTCATAATAAGAAATAATGAGGTAATAAACAAAACACCTTCCATTTACCGCGTATTCAAGTCATGAAATTAAAAATGGGGTTGGTATTTGTCATTCCGCAAATTTACAACTTTTTGAAATAAGAGAAACAAAATCTTACATTAGTACTTTTGAATTATCGAATTTCTCCAATCTCGATAATTAAATTATGGAAATAGAAGTCCTTGTCAAGGCGCGGACTAAAACTTCCATAATTGGTATTTTGATTGGAGATATCCCATAATCCGGTCGTACCAATGTAAGATCCTATATGTGTCAACCCTTGGTTAGATTAGAAAATCACGCTCCTTTTCACGTTAAAATATATTGTGACTTCAACTGTCGGTTCAGCAATACAAATGATAACATATTTGCTTTTGTTGTGTTTGTTTACTCTGCCTCTTTACATATTAACATGAAACAGCATATCTGAGTTTCTACGACCAAGTTTATGTAAGTTTATCCGACAATATGATAACAGTACACATCAAAACAAAGCCGGTTACGCAGCAAATGGAGATTATTATCATTTAATTGTTATTTTATTAGCTGGATAAAATACATATCTTAAAGGGAAACTTCGCGAAAAAAAATGAAAATTGGATATATTCTTTAAATAAAAAGAAACACTTTTGCCTCTTGATGATTTATTATATTTTCAATGATTCAGTTTCTACATTGAATTTACCGTGCAAAAAATGCACTTATGGAGGTCCGCCATCTTGTCACTTTCTCGTCAATAGATGGCAATACTAGAAATCACTTGACAACCAAATACCTAAATGTCGCCGTAAGATAATGACGCGAAACGGATCATTTTTGCAGAATGTTGCATGGAGGAAAGTTTAATGGTATTTTAGGGGATCTTCATTAAGGTGACCTCATTTTTCATTTTATGTTGTCAGTTGGTCATTAGTCAACGCCCTGGTGTTTATATTCTTCAAAGGGCAAAGGCAGAAAAATAAATTTTTTAAACTTGATTACTGGATAATGCAGGTTATTGCGTCACAACCTGCAATCTCGTTGTAAATATTGTCAATATGGCGGCCCGATATACAAAATTTTACCCCCTTTAATCATAACTGCATTAGTCTCCGGGTTTTCAAGCAAAAAAAACCACTTAATTAAAATTACATGCAGTTTGTATTGTGACTTATCAACCAGTGGACAAACCTTTTCTTTTTTATCCCTGGCTTGTCACAATAACGGACGTTTGATTGGTTGCTCACCAATCGGTACAAATCTCATGCCCCCGGATGCCTTGCTAAACGTTGTAAATGGTATTGTTTGTGCGTTGCTAATGTATGTTCTAGAATACCTGTATGTAGCACAGTATTTTTTTTTTACAGTTGTTTGATTTTCTTATGATGTTTGAAATTGTATGTAAAAATGTGATAAAATTAGAGTCAATAACATTATTTTAAAAAAACTAATTTTATGAATTGAAGAGTTATTTTTAATTGAACAAAGGATTTCCCTTTTATTGTATTCTGATCGGACACGGTTTATTTTGCGTTCTTTGTGTAATTTCTTTGTTCCTACCGAAAATAGCCATTGTTGAGCTTAGACGTGCTGATTGCTCCGTCCAACTTTGATGTTTTACCTGAACAAATTTACACTTTAGACACATTTGAAAGAATATTTTTTTTATTTCGACTGTTTCCACTTGGACATTTGGAAAACGGACAGCTTCTGTACGTTGCACTTCTTTTTAACATATCTGATGTAAAATAATAATTTTAGTAAAACGTTCTTTTTCTAAGCAAAATGTTATTACCCTTCCGCATGAATATGATTTATAACTACAATAGATGAAAGTATCGAGCAAAGAAATCTTTTATTTATAGCGACTAGTTTGTAATCGTGAAATATTGCGTAAATTGTATTTGTCGTACTTATAATAAATCTATGTAGATCGTTATTTGATTTTTTTAAAAACTTGTAACCAACACAAATAATGTATTCCATACTCAAGTCTGAATACATTGTAAACAAGATATTTTCACGCTTGTAATTTTATTACTATATTACATATATATTTATTATGAACATTCTGGTTACAGGATCTTATTGTACCATTTCTGTGCTAATTTGGAGTTCCAATGTTATTTTACTCGTGGACTCACTCCACTCTAAAGGTAAGCCTTTCTATTTTATTCTGTCATGCTAAACATACTTTTGTGTTTATTCAGTTTTGTCAGGGAGATCCTATAAAGTTCATTACTGCTATCTCCCTTGTTTTCATATGTTCGATCTCTTCTTATTATCTCTTAATGATATATAATTGTTTTCGGGTATATTGAGCAAAAAGGTAAAAACCATACTCTACAATATAGTTCATGTTGTAAGTGATAAAATTGCTAATTAAATATTAAAGAAAATATTTCATTTACAGTTTTTTGTTTTTGTTAAATCCTCAGGCTTTTTTTTTGTCCTGATCTAATAAGGAGTAGTAAAAATGTACAAAATTGTATATTAATGCGCTTTTGACCTCGCTAGATGGGATCATCGCCTCAATTTTATTTCTTGGATTATTTCATGATTTATAGGGTATGCTTAGTATTTTTTTTAATGCATTCTTATCTTTACAAAATAAAATGTATTTATTTGTGTTTCTTTTATTAATCAGTTAGATAATTTGATAATAAAAAGGCATTTTTAGATTTTGTTATGTTATATTACGTAATGTATGTGTTAGAAAGACTTGTTCGGTTCAATTTTATCATAATATATTTTGTTTTGTTTTGATTATTTCACGATTGATAGAGCAAGCTTCATATCTTTTTTGCATTCTTATCTTTACATAAAAATGTAGATGTTTTTAAATTTGACTTGATCGATTATTTTCTATTTTATTTCTTTGGTTATGTCAGAATTTATAGGGTACTTAAGCTTTGTATTTTGTATGCAGTTTCTAATCTTCACATAATAGAATGTGAATGTATTTGTTTTTATAGGAATTCATAAGATGATTTGATAAAAATAATGCATTTTAAAATTTTGTAGTATTACGTAATGCACGACGTTCCCTTCGTGCATCATCATTTGCCCAACAGTATTTTTAACGCGCTTGTGACCACTCATCCGGAAAGCCGTGATCGATAATTTTCAGTATTATTTCTGGATTATTTCAGTATTAGGGTAGAAAATGAAACCTTTATGTAGAAAATTCATCAATCTTGAACATTAAAGTTAATTTCCCTGGGTTTTGATTATTAACGATTTCTAAATCCCAAACTCTCTCGCACGAGAATGGCCGAGAACGAGGCGTGTGTGTGTGCGTGGTGGGGGTGGGGTAAGAGATGTTTCTGTGATGTAATTGTAAATTGTAAATTACATGTGCCTTGTTTATTTGCTAATTGCTTATTTATGACACTGAACTTTAATGAAAGGTAAAAATGAAAGATAATTTAGACTCACATAATTAGCCACGAAAATGCTAATTTAGATTATTATTTTTTTTACGAAAATAAGATTTTAAAACACGCATGTTATTTAAAGAAATTTGATTTCTGAATCAGTGAAAAATGTCATAGACATTGGTAGGGAAGAAAAATTTCTTTAAATAAGAAATCGTTAATAATCAAAACCCAGGGAAATTAAATTTAATGTTCAAGATTGATGAATTTTCTACATAAAGGTTTCATTTTCTACCCTAATGTCTCTGGTAAAAATAAGACTTTTCTATCATTTTTATTTTTTGGTTTATTTTAAAGTCTGAAAATATTAAGTTCTTAGAAATGTTTATGCACATGAACGTTAGTTTGACGTTTGAATACATTTAATTGCAAATTTTTTTAAAAGCAATTTTAATTATTGTAAAAATTAAATCAATAGAAATTGTAACTTGTCGGTATTTTTCTTTGATCATCCAAGGAGGCCCGACTGAAGGACCCGATAACTGCCGATCTTACACCCCCCTTTTTTCCCCACAGAATCGCGTGACAATGTGATTTCAAAAAGGTTAATGTATCGTTATTGTACGGTAAACATTTGTCTTTCCAACACTTTGCTTTTTATACCCCCGCTCGACAGAGTCGGGGGTATATAGTGGTCCTCATGTCCGTCCGTCCGTCCGTTCGTCCGTCCACATTTGGTTTCCGGATAATAATTCAAAAAGTTTACATCCGATTTGAATGAAACTTTGGGATATTGTTATATATCAGGTTGGTAAGAAGCCTATCGATTTTGGGGGAAATCCGTCAAATTTCAAGGTCGCAGTCCACGAAAAACGTTAGGAATTTTAACAAAAACTTGGTTTCCGGATGATAATTCAGAGTTTACATCCGATTTGAATGAAACTTTGGGATATTGTTATATATCAGGTTGGTAAGAAGCCTATTAATTTTGGGGGAAATCAGTCAAATTTCAAGGTCGCAGTCCACGAAAAACGTTAGGAATTTTAACAAAAACTTGGTTTCCGGATGATAATTCAAAAAGTTTACATCAGATTTGCATGAAACTTTGGGATATTGTTATATATCAGGTTGGTAAGAAGCCTATCGATTTTGGGGGAAATCAGTCAAATTTCAAGGTCGCAGTCCACGAAAAACGTTAGGAATTTTAACAAAAACTTGGTTTCCGGATGATAATTCAAAAAGTTTACATCAGATTTGAATGAAACTTTGGGATATTGTTATATATCAGGTTGGTAAGAAGCCTATCGATTTTGGGTGAAATCCGTCAAATTTCAAGGTTCGCAGTCCATGAAAAACGTTAGGAATTTTAACACAAACGTTGTTTTCGGACAAAAACTCAAAAAGTTTGCATCAGATTTTAATGAAACTTTGGAATTTTGTTATATATCATGTTGGTAAAAAGCCTTTTAATTTGGTGGGAAATCTGTCAAATTTCAAGGTCGCAGTCCATGAAAAACGTTAGAAACTGTTACAAAAAAGTTGTTTCCAGACAATAACTCAAAAAGTTTGCATCTGATTTGAATGAAACTTTTGGATATTATTATATATTATGTTGGTAAGAAGCCTATCGCTTTGGGGGGAAATCTGTCAAATTTCAAGATCAAAGTCCACGAAAAACGTTAGAACATTTTACAAAAGCGGGGGTATCAGTGATCGCTAGATCAACTTTGTCTAGTTTATTACAGTACTCTTCTCAAAGTTGAGATATTATAATCAAGATGATTATTTCTTGCCTCCCACAATCGTCTATATTTGTAACCCTTTACAGCATATGATGAAATTTTAAATATAACAAATTGAAAAAACCTATTAAACCAAATCGGATACACAGAACATATAAATCGAACATCTCTGGATATGGGTGTAACCCATATCATTTCTTGTTTAAAGATAATTTAGTTAAAGACATCACAAAGCGCGATGGTAAAAATACAGTAAACGTAAATTAGTATTTTAGCAATAAATCAAAAAGATTGAGTTAATAGTAATGTTTTAATAAATTAAGGTAAACAAGGTTAATATCGGTGTGTTGCTAAATAGAAGTACATTATACCTGTTGTTAATATTATATTTGATAATGTATTATCCAGCTGATTGGAATTTATTGTAATTTTCATCTATTTTCAAACCCTGATACAAAACAATATTTCTAATTCTCTGCTGTCTTTTACAATTTAACTTGTGTTTTTAAACACTGCAGATACTATACATTTACACTAACACACATAAATATGAATGAATTCGAAGATTGATAGCGTTACTTGAGCCGCCAAAGTACCAACATTAAGAAAATACAATTTACAACAGAATAAGAACTTATTAAACCTGCTTAATCAGATGTTTATACCAAAGTTATCATCCTCGACAAGGTAAAATTGGGCATTGTCTGCATGACAAACGTACAGTGTTGTGTGATAATGTAACGAGTAACAGAGTTCAAACTTACAATGGAATGTACCCCTTGAGCACGAATCTGCTGTAAGTCAGATTGATCTGTGGATCTGTTTAATACGCGATCTCAAACAACACTTTCGCTTTCGAACAATTTAAAATCAATAAACTTCTTTAAACACTACTTGCTAAATGGCACAAGGTTGAACAGCACCTTTGCCTACTAAACATTTCAAAGTTAACAAAACCTCTCTTCTTATACAACTTGATTCAAATAACACCTTACTCAATGACACACAGTCAAATAGCACTAGTACTAGAACTCACTTGAGCACTATTACCTATTGCATTTAAGCAATGAGAGCTATTCAGAATTACTTGTTAGGCTGTACAGCTTCAACACTGCAAATCTGAATCAGTCGCTTCGCAAAGATCGGTGGTCAAGAACAGAATTACACAAAATACCGGGTAACACGACTTTTTTTACCTTAATTTTATGGCGTTAGCAGGAACGAGTTTAATTGTATAACAAAAATTAATGTAATGCAAGGGGTGTTCAACATTCAGGACAGTTCTATTAAACTGGAACAGTTTATTTCTTCGATATCTGTAAGGGTGTGTATTTTCTAAACGTGTCGACTGTAACCAGATGCGCCATAAAGAGATCAAATTTAACGAATCATATGGATGTAATATGAGTACTTTCTTTAATTACTATTATAAGCTATTGTTTATGTAACTGATATAACATATTTACGAACATTTTCAAAACAGGTATTGCTATCGTTCTATTTTTAATCCCGAAGGTTTAAATAATTATAGGAAACGATGTCAACACCCATTCCGAGTTTACTCTTATATTGAATAAATTATATTTAGTAAGGAGAACCGAAATTCATTCTTTAATGTCAAACAACCGTAGATAATATTAGTTATATATACGTTCATATCCGTAACACATTTATCACCTTGTACACAACTCGGCTTCGTCAAAAGGAGCACTTGGGCACTTGGGGTGTTAAATTCTTCATATCTACGAGTATAAACGTATATAACGAATTCTTCTGTTTTTGTCTGAACTGATGGAATTTTAAGCAGTTTGACACTGTTTTCGCAAAATGTAGGGTACTAAAGGAATCCTACTGCGGTCGACAAATAAGAGTTTCTTTTTGGATTCAAGAAGATGATGATTAATTTTTATTTTTTGTCCCGAATGTCATTAGCAAAGACGTCAAAAATGGTGTGACGTCGATAACGGTCAATTGCATATATTTGTGTTGCTTTTCTGTTGCTAAAGGAATATATTTTGATCTTTTTTCCAAGACTTTTTGTATGCAAAGTCAACCGTTTCGATTTTTAAAATACACATGTTGCGTACTAGGTGCTACTAACGGTTATCCACACCCATGTATATGACTTAGCAACATCCGGGTACGTTGGTAAAGTTTTATCTCATTGACCAATCAAATTAAGGAATACTGATACAGATATATTTGTTTTACTTTAAGTTAATATGGGTATTATTTACATGTTCTCCTGGATGTATGTTCGATCTAAATAACTTTGTACTTTAACTTGCATCAGTCCATGAGCATTATTTATTGATAAAGTCATTCAACGTTTTACCTGTATTTGTTTCTATGAATATTATATTTCCATTTCTGGTGTTGCTGGATTGTTTTATAATTACCACGATCTGGAAAATAGTCCTTCCAATTTCTCGTCTAACACATCTGTAAGATAAAAATAAACGAGGGATTTGTCTCCTATTATAATGTTATACAATAACTGTCTTTTGATGAGGTAAATGTGTGGAGTTATTGACTTTTGAAAAAACTGTTATTCACCGAGCCCAGCGGGCGAGGTGAATAACA
The DNA here is from genome assembly GCA_944474755.1 of Limnoperna fortunei. Lineage (NCBI taxonomy): Eukaryota > Metazoa > Mollusca > Bivalvia > Mytilida > Modiolidae > Limnoperna > Limnoperna fortunei. The sequence goes on from OX104121.1 coordinate 25,707,013, forward strand.
AAGAGTTTTTTCAAAAGTCAATAACTCCACACATTTACCATATTAAAAGACAGTTATTGTTTTATTCAATAATGCAACAAAAATCAAATATCAAATTTATGATTTTTACTGAAAAATTTGAATAAAAAAGGATATTCACTAAAAATAAAATGGTTATTCACCGCGGGAAAATGTTGCATTATTGAATAAATCGCATGCATTTTCCCGCGGTGAATAACCATTTTATTTTTAGTGAATATCCTTTTTTATTCAAATTTTTCAGTCACATTATTTTTATACAAAATGTTTTATATATTATTGAATAATTGCAGTTATTAAAAATAACAACAATAATAATAAATAACCAATTGGTGTCATTAATGTTTCTGTATTTTTAATTGAACAATGGTTTACACATCATGATTTTTGACAAATGGAAGCGATATAAAATTTATATTAATGATTTAAATTGTAACGGCCGCAATAACTTTAAATGCATTAGCACAAGAATTTACGACAAACGAGACAATTTTAATTTCAAAATTATAAATGTTTTACATCAATGCAGCAATATTCCTGCTTCTCCTGCATACGGTGTCTATATTAGTCTATTATTGATGAAGTAATTAAGCGGTTTACCTGTATTCGCTTCTATGAATATTATATTTCCATTACAGTGTTGCTGCTGGATTGATTTATAATTACAGCAATCGTTTTAGTATTATCTTACAAATGTGTGTGAAGAGAATTTGGAATCACCATTTACAAAAATAATAAATAATAAATAACAAAATGACGTCACTTATGTTACTGCATTTGTTATTGAACAATGGTTTAAACATCATGAATTTTGACCAATAGAAGCGATATAAAATTTCTATTAAGAGCTGTACTCTATAAGGATCAAAATAGGTGTTCTTGACTAAATCATAGAATTTCACAAAACTTTGTCAGCAGAAACCTATACAAATACTCAGTCCAGAAAAACATTAATCATTTAAATTTTTGCAATTATATAATAAAAATATCAATATCTTTAAATATCATGCTAAAGGCTTTGTAGAAAAAACGATTTTAGCCATTGTTTGTCATTAAATATATTTTACACTCATTGTCTTTAAAAAAAAAACATTAAAAAAGGAAAGCTCTATCTTTTATCTGATTTTTCTCCATATATCATCAATATATAACCATTAATAAGAAACATATTGCATGACAAGTTACAGTACTCTCAAGTCCAATGAAAACCACCTGAGTGGTGGTTACTTACATCATTAATGAGAAAAATTCCCAACAATAGATTTTTCAAAAATCTTTAAAATACCATACTTTAAATATAAATCATTAAGTCACAAAACTTTCAGGAGTGTGTATTTTGATCTAAGAAAAATAATCCAATTTAAAAATTTCAAAAATCAGTGGGAATAGATGATGAATTACCTCCCCTATTTTGCTCTCTACAATAGAAAGAACATAAATGGGGGTTGGGCTAAAGCGCGGAAATGGAAAAACTGGAAACACATATATTTTTGTTCATAACTTTTTAACGGGTTAACATAGAATAAAAATAGAAAATGCCTCTGGAAGATATTTAAAGATCTTTATGAAGATATATAATTTAATGCAATTAATTATTAATAAAGTACCTAAAAGTTGTTACCTGTTGATAATGTATTGTCAAGCTGATTGAAATTTTAATTTTACAATTTTATTGTAATTTTTATCTATTTTCAAACCACCCTGATACAAAACAATATTTCTAATTCTCTCGACCATAGCAAAAAGGGGGGAGCAAGTGAAAGATATAATTTTAATTAGATTGAATAAAAAGAGTACTTTCGTTAACTATTATTATAAGCTATTGTCCATGTAACTGATATTACATATTTACGGACATTTGGGAAACAGATTCTGCTTTCATTCTCTTGTTAATCCCGAAGGTTTAAATACTTATAGGAAACGATGTCAACACCCATTCCGAGTTTACTCTTATATTTAGTAAATTATATTTAGTAAATAGAAACGATATTCATTCTTTAATGTATAACAAACGTAGATAACATTAGTTACATACGTTTATATCAGTAGATATGAAGATTGTAACACATAAATTTATCACCTTGTACACAACTCGGCTTCGTCAAGAGGAGTACTTGGGTACTTCAGGTGTTAAATTCTTTATATCTACGAGTATGAAGGTATATAACAAATTTTTCTCCTGTTTTATTCTGAACTGATGGAATTTTAAGCAGTTTGACACTGAAATGGCTGACGTTAAAGCAATCTTTACTTTATTTTCAAGGAGAGTGGATTGAAATTTGAGAAAAATTAGTGTTTTTGCAAAATGTAGGGTACTAAGGGAATCCTACTGCGGTCGACAAATAAGAGTTTCTTTTTGGATTCAAGAAGATAATGTATTAATTTCTATTTGGCTACGAATATCATTAGCGAAGACGTCAAAAATGGTGTGACGTCGATGTAGGTCAATTGCATATATTTCTTTGCTTTTCTGTTGCTAATGGAATATATCTAAGATTGACTTTTTGTATGCAAGGTCAACCGTTTCGTCTTTTAAAATACACATGCTAGGTGCTACTAACGGTCATCCACACCCATTTATATGACTGAGCAACACCGGGTATGTGGGCAAATTTGTGTCTCATTGACCAATGAAATTAAGGAATACTGATACAGAGATATTTAACAAAATGACGTCACTTATGTTACAGTACTTGAGATTGAAAACGCAACACTTTTAGCAATCCGTCAGCGAGCCGTCAGCGTTCCAAATCCGTCACCAATCAGTTATCAATCTCAGATCAGTCAAATCGTTCCCAATCCGTCCATTGACTGGGGACGATTTCACTGATCTTACGTATTGATTGGACTGATCGCACCAAGCAGTCCATTCAACTTCCGGTCAGTGAATAAATATTTCGAAATGTTAAAATTCGCTTTCACTCGCAAATATACGTTTAAAAATGGCAACTGTTATTTTCTCATTTATGGTTCAGTTTACCTAAAAATAAGGCTTAAACTAGTCTTAAGTTATAAATTATATTAATGAAAATTCCCCCTATTCTATAACTAATGCATCTGTAACCGAATATAAACATCACATAGTGTCATTTTATAAAAAAATAATTAAAAGAAAACCAATAAATAAAAAAAAACACACACAATAACTTAAAAAAATATTTGACCTCGCGTGCCAATGCGTACCTCTCGTATTTGTCTTTAAAAGCTGAAAAAGCGCGAAAGAAGAAAAACGTGGAGGCGGAATCAGAATTTTTTACACTTCGCGAGTTAGCGTTAGCATTATTTGTATGTATGTTTGTTTTAAGTTCATTTAGCACCATTTTCAAACATTTTATTACGATATATAATATGGCGTGGAGTGCTTATAGGACAGAGCTGGAGTAAATAGGTTATTTATTATTTATGATATTTTATATTTGAATTATTTTCATAGTAGGAGACAAATCCCTGAACGATAGTCCTTTTTGCAAATTCTCTTTATACACGTTTGTAACATGAAAAATTAAAATAAATGATCTTTGAAATTATCTTTTAAATCAGCAACTGGAAATATTTATGATAACATTTTATATTTGGATTATTTGCATGATAGGAGACAAATCCCTGAACGATAGTCCTTCCTGTAAATTTTATTTGTACACGTTTGTTACATGAAAAATTAAAATAAATGATCGTTGAACTTATCTTTAAAATCTGCAACTGGAAATATAATTGTGCTTTAAGAATAAATGTACTGGAATACATGGAAAATGTTCATTACTTCATAAATAAATATTGCTCATTTAAATAGGTTTCAAATTAAATTGCAAAGTTCTTTCTATGGATTGTATATCCAGTGAACATGTTTACTTATATTATTTCGTAAAATTTTTAACTTTTAAACCATATGAATTTTTTTACAGGCAAGGTAAAAACAAAATCATATCCTTCAACGGGCCTCTTAATCCCCATTTCTTAATTAAGAAACAATTCACGCAGGCTGTGATTTATCATTGTTTTACAACGGGGTGACAATTTATGTAGTATTATTTTATCCGGAGCGACAGCGAGGGATACGATAACGACATCAATGGTCATCCCGCTGTAAAACAATGATAAATCAAAGCCTCCGTGAATTATTTCTATTCTAATAAGACAATTACGGTACATTTATAATATTTTTATAGAAAACATTATTCCCGCCATAAACTGGCTGTTCCGTCAATGTAACACACAATATATTGCAACGGATAATTATAGCGCGTGTCGCTATTTATAAGATTAATACGTAATACGCAATAGCTTTCCGGTGAGAGTTACAGTTTTGTAATTGGAACAGCCCTTTAAAACTCGCTTTCCTCAGCGTGTGTTGCTCATACATAAATCATTTTTTACCACAGTTGTGGTCTCAAAGCCTTTAAAGCACGTCATATTAGAATTAGATTTCGCAAGTAGACGTTTTGGGAATATACTTAATAAAGCTGAATATACTGCTCGCGGGAGGTAAAGCAAACATCCACTCAATCAATCAATCAATCAATCAATCAATCAATCAATCAATCAATCAATCAATCAATCAATGAAATACGTTATTATTCAAATTGAAGGACGATCTTTTAAAGGGCAAGTTTTGAAAAAATTCTACTTTATCGATGTGACTGTTATTACAATGTTTAAACCGATCATTAAAGGATTAAAGAATAAATGACATATCTTTCAAAATATTACTTTTTCGTACCATGTACCATAGTTGATCATAGTTGCATACAATTTCTATTGAAAAAGTGTGTGGTTATTTGCACATACACCAATGATCATTCCAAGCATTTCCATTGGCAAACCAATGAGAATGCTTGAAATAGTCATGGTGTATGTCAGATACCACCACACTTTTGAAAGACTGGAAACACTTTTTTTATTGTCAAATTCTTGTTTCTTCGACCAATTCATAGTATCCACTCTTTTTACAAAAACTATTTCAAAATTCGGTTAAATCATCCATTTCGGCGTCAACCTCGTATCTGTCGAGCGCTTGTGAAAGCGTAATATCGTCCATTTTCAATGACATTTCGTGGTCATTTTCTATGTCGTTGCACACTTGGGACAAGGTTATATCGTCAATAGTCGACGTCCAGTGACAAAATGATGTTATGGAGCGGGATTTTAGATTGTGACGTCACTTTGGTACATGTAACTTACCATATGAAAAATGATTGGTTATGTGCAGATACCCGGAGGAGGAGCCATAAAATTAACTCGAAAGCAAAGCTTTCTCGTGAATTTTAGCTCCTCCTCCGGGTATCTGCACATAACCAACCTTTTTTTCATATGGTTACTAAAACATAAACGTGTCTATGTGTAAGCTAATCTGCAGTATTCGAAGACTTTTCTCTCCAGCGTTTTGGGGCCTAGGTGGCTGATTAGTTGGTCATCTACTATTGAGCACATGCCTGTCAAGAGGTTGCGGATTTTTTTATAACTGCAGGTAGGGTGTGCTCGACTCCAACTTAATGGACAAGGATTGTCGGTTTTAACCTTACTCAGGCTTCCTCCCACCCCACCCCCCATAAAAACTGCAAGCCATGAAATAACTGGAATTTAGCTGCAAAACCCTAAACAATCCAAAGTAATTGTAAGCGTACTTTTTAACTACTTTAATTGCATGTCAACTAAAATTTGCGACAAGAATCGCTGTATATTTTACAATATGTTAAACTTATGTTTAGTAAACAATGTGTTTTGATTTACAATGCTTGTTTAACAATTCAACAATTGATAATACATAACAGTTTCATAATTGAATTTAAATATGTTGTAAACTAAATTAAAACATGCAGGCATACATTTAAGTAACTTTTTTTTCTAACTGCATGTAAAAATGATGTTTGTCAAAAAGAGGCCACGCCCTTTACTAACCGTGATAAATTGTTTCCTGTGTTGGGGGATAGGTCGGCCTAATATTTTCAAAAAACATACCTGTAACAGGTCACAGAAAATAAAATAAGCCGAATTCACGAGTCGAGGAAATAAAAAAAAGATCAATAATGGATTACGAAAATTAAACATTTATCTCGTCGCTAATGATCTGCATTAAATTGAAAGTTTTGTCAAAGGTTTGCAGGGATTACCCGCAGAGATGTCCTGCCTTAAAGAAATGTGCTTAATTATGTAATATAAAGAAAATAGTTGTGTTTTGGTTTTGTTTTATTATTTAAGGAATACTTCAAATTTCTGAACAGATTATACGATATAATATGGTTTGGGTCTGTTTACGCCTAATAAACCGCGAAGCGGTTTATGAATGGTGTAAACAGACCCAAACCATATTATATCGTATAATCTGTTCAGAAATTTGAAATATTCCTTATAATTTAATTTTAACTATAAATCTTATCAATTTTTGCGATAAAAGCGTCGATGACGTCGTGGAACTATTTGAATTTTAACGGCGTTAGAATAGGTCATAGGTCACGCAAGTTATTTCTTATAATATGGTTTGCCCGATTTGAATTGACCAATCAGATTTCAGCTTACAAAGCAAATTAAATTATTTCTTTTTACTTATTAATTTTTCTTTCAAATTCTAGCGTTTATTGTAGTATAAATGTATTATAAATGTATATATAATATAAAAATGACGCAGAATTCATTTCATCTTCAAATTATGAAGATATACGTATCCGTCAATAAACTAACCGATTTATGCATATAATTAAATGACGGATTTTGGATCGCACTGATTTGACTGATCGCACTGATCGCTGACGTTTACCAAGGTAATGACGTATTAATACTTTTGGACGGATGTAATCCCAATCAATCAGTCAGCGATCCGTCAACGTTCCAAAATCCGTCAGCAATCAGTTATCAATCAGTCAAAGTGTTGCGCTTACGGGACTAAGTACTTTATGAAACAGCTTAAATAAACTAAATTGTATTTCAACTCTAGTATGAAACTTGGGAATACATAATAGAAACAAAATAGCTTATTGCAAATGTACCAAATTATCTATTTTCCCACGAATAAAGTAGCTCTTAATATCGTTAATGATAAAATAAAGAGGTTCAGCGTTTTTTCTAAAGATATCATATTATCGTAAACCAGCACAAACTAGTAAAAAGGTTGTCGTGATGTAATCTCCTTGTTAAATTATTGCATAAAATAGTGAAAAAGAAAAAAAAGGCCAAGAAAAATATTTTAAATGAATTCAAAAACAAATTACTTTACATTCCTTAACCATTCAATATGAGAACAAGCTACCAAAGAATAAACCAAATGGGATAATGAGATAGACTAAATGGCATAAGAATTCTACTCCCACTGGATAAATATGGGATATTAAGATGGGGTGAAATTTAACTCTAGCGGCTACAATATCATGAGCATCTGCATCACTGAGCGTGTCAATCTTCAAACGTTTAACCTACTTTGTCTGACGCAAGGCTTTTCGTATTGTGACCTGACATCTCCCAATTAGAGGGCATCCACTATCGGCCATACGGAATCATGATGGTCTGAGATTTTTTTTGCGAACGTTTTCCCTTTTTTAACAATGCATCGCATTTGCTGGAGTTCATAAATCTCTAGTACACCTGCGACCTTGTCCTTTGCAATGGTCAATTTAATAACAATCAGTATATTTGGACCCGTCGTAGTCTGACTAATATTTTCCTACTATGTGCCTATTATTGTATCATTAACTACTCTGGATTTTTTTCTGAGTTATTTTATAAAGCTTTTACTCACCGTTTACACACACTGTTTTGGTCTCCTTATTTTCAGGTTTTCTTTTCACAATAGACGATTGGTGTTTGTTCATAAATATTCCTTATTCTTGCTATGAATCATTTTGTAATTTAACTGGAGTTTAGACACATATACACTATTTTCATTCGAGTACGCATACTTAATTTCGTGGCTAAAAAATTAAACTCATTGGGCTTTGTTTTTGTGTCTCAATATATATTAATATCCAATATGTCGTCAATAAATAATAAGCGTTTCAGAGAAATTGTTAAACTTGGAGATACAAAATTCAATACAAGTTTGAATAATTTATTGCATCTATTTGCCAACAAAATACTTTTAAATATAATAAAATAAAAAGCTAAGTTTACTAAACAATGACAAAACATATAAAGTTTTAAATTGTTGTTTCATTTAAATTACAAATTATTGACCATTGTTATTAAATTGTAATTAAACAAAAGTAGAACATTGTAAAAAGTTTTATAGCATAAAATTTAATGGTCCATACTTATATAAATGAGGTTATATTCAATTGACTTTTTACATTTCACGAAGATGATTGCTTTCTTATCAAGAATATTATTAGCAAATTCATGATTTGTTTAATCTTGATATGAAGCATTTGCAAATAAACCGCTTCAAAATTATACATAATTTAATTACTTTCAATCCTTCTTTCTGTTAACAATTATATGTCATTAACAAATTCCTATGTTCATAAAACTGGATGTTGGTTTTTCTTATCACCTCATATATAAGTAAAGAGTGAATTATCGCACATTTAGATGGCAAAGAGCGCGCCACTCCAAGTCGTTGCATTTACTATGGTCCGCTGTCAGACTTATCGTATTTAGTCCCCGCCTCTATCCACCAACTGGAACGCGGTAAGTAGTCCTGAGGGACGACCACTAGAAGCCTTTACAGTTAAAAAGGCACGTAATGTATTAATTTTTTTCTGGCTAAAAAAGCACATTATAATGTTGTAGTAATATGACGGAAATATTATTTAGAAACATTAAAACAAGTCACAAAATCTTATAGAATAGCTGGTCTGAGGGTAACTAGCGACCTTTTTTCGTTTTACAAACAATACATGGCATTTGCTAGACTTCCGAAATGTTTAATACACTTGTAACCATATCTTTGGCATCTTTTCAATTGTTTAACCGCTGATGCTTTATTTCCTAGGCCATAACAAGTCTATCTAGATAAGTACGGATAATTGGCTTTTAAATAGTCTGTTAGTACCTCTTTAGAATCATGATACCCGTCTTATATTAATTGTCCTTTTACCAATTACTCAAAATCACTCTTGTGTATTTATGTTTGCTTCCTATTGTTAACTTTCTTGGGTTGTACCGTAACTTTATTTATTGGTATTCGATAGTTTGTTTTGGTATTTATGCACTATGCAGTTCTTAGGAAGTAAGTTTAACTTCTTTTTTGTGCTGTTTTTCCTGTGTTGTTAGGTTATAACAATAAAGGGAATGATTGGGAGAAATTTAACCCTGTTTTTTGCTACTCCGAATTATTGTGTGTGTTTTGGAACCAGGATAATCCATACACCTGTATTGCTCTTTTGTTGTTTTGTGTGCATCTATTGCTGGCGCGTAAATTTTCGTGGGTCATGGATACCAACCATTAAGTCAAGTCTGCCGAACATTTTTTTTTCTGTTTCACCAGTGTCGTCGTATTTGTCCTTGCTTTTGTTTATGGCACGCCGTTCTCGTCAAAAGTTTTGAGTGCATGAATTAAAATTTTCAGTGTGTAATTTCAATCTACCTTTTGAGTGTGTATTCGTAAAATTTTGAGTGCATATTTAAATTTTGAGTGCGAAATTTAAAATTTTGAGTGCATATTTTCGTTTTGAGTGCGTAATTTAAAATTTTGAGTGTGTAATTTGTGATGATATTTTGAATCATACTTTTGACGAGAACGGCGTGCCATATTCTTTCGTCTATCGCTAATTTTGTGATTTGCCGTAAATGTCAGTAATCGCACAAAGTCCTGACAAACGACCGGAAGGTGCCGACAGCTGAATTATGTGATATCATTTTATGACCAGTTGAAGAGACTTGCATACATTAAATGTCTTAAATAAATTAATGTGTAAATATTACAAAAAAGTTTTTAATTATACCTGTTATATATTAATTATTCGTATTTTTTTCGCGACACAAGGATTATCAGGTCTATATCAGATAAGCTCGTCGAGCGAATCTAATATGGACTTGATAATCCTTGTCGAGCGAAAAAGAATACTTATAATTTTTTATCGGTAATTTCTCAATTTAAATACAGCTTTTTTTTAAATATTGTTTTCGTTTTTTTGAAATATTTGAGGTTATTTTGCTTTGTAATAGTGTCGTTTTTACTGTGCACTACTTCTTTGTACAATTTTTATGCGTGATGCGGTCTGACATGACGTCACTCCTACCTACGAAAGCACAGAAGGCTCATTCGAGATTCGAGAATCGAAATTCGAAATTCGATATTCGAGATTCGAAATTCGAAATTCGAAATTCAATATAGTTATAACCAATCAGATTGCGTGTAACATAATCGTCTACCAATCAGAATAGTTCTTATATATTCGAGATTCGAAATTCGAGATTCGAAATTCGAAATTCAATATAGTTTTAGCCAATCAGATTGCGTGTGACATAATCTCTACCAATCAGAATTCCTTGGTTATATCGCAACTACATAAAATTTGGTTGAGTAGTTTTATGGGAGTTAAAGCGAAAACCATGATTATTGAGGATTACTGAAAATTCAAAGTTCAAAGAGCCATAACTACCCCATAAATTTAGGAATCAACAATTCCTGACAAGTTTCATAAAATTTTGTATAGTACTGAGTAGTTCCAGAGGATTTGTGCTGACAAGATAATAATTTTTACTAAAATTTGAAGATCAAAATCCCCTGGTAGCATGCACAACTACATATGGTGTACTTCCTACACACAAAGTTTTGTTGAATTACGTTTTACAGGTACATTCTTGTTCTTGATTTGTAGATGTTATTGATAACTGAATTAATTTGATTAAATAACAACTAAAGCTTATACATTTTATTTTTTTTAACAAAACCATGTTGAACACAGTCATTCTTTGACAAATATGTCGACGGTTAAAACGCCAAATAAAAATAATAGCACATGGCTACGTTTATATAAGAACTATTATGATTGGTAGACGATTATGTCATACACAATCTGATTGGTTATAACTATATTGAATTTCGAATCTCGAATTTCGAATCTCGAATCTCGAATTTCGAATATCGAATGAGCCTTCGGGGCTTTCGTACCTACCTCATTCATTCAAAAACTGTGAAGGCGATTGTACCGGCTGGACGGATGGAATTTTAAATGAATCGAGAGGAAATGTCAATCTGAAACCCATTTCAGCATTACGAAAAGGTTTGAAGAGGTGCGTTATCATGTTTGAATACTATATTAATGTTTCTTCAATAAAATGATTCTGATTACGATTTCTTTCACTGACCGGATTGGTGTGCATGTCAGTTATTCCGTTTATGAGGCTACTAATATTGATAAATCAATCCGTATTGATTCCGTATCCCGTAAATATTTAATGAATATTTCTGCCTGTGTAACACCAGGTAATTAGTTGCCTGTAGTATAAAGGGCTATAGCCTCTCAACTACGGTCACATACTAGAATGTTTCGGCAATCATCCTTCATTCAACGATGTATACAATGAATCCGAAGTGTACTATTAAAATATCATGCATTTATTTCTCTAAACAAATGAATCCTTATCAATGATAAACAGGTGTTTCAACCAAATTAAACGCCGTTAATGCAATACACTTTCGTGACTTGTTCATTGCCTACATTCGAGTGTACTGCCATGCATACACAAAAAGGGGGGGGGTAATTGTATGTACATCGTTCGTTATTCTTATTTCAGGAGACCAATAAGATACTGATTGTGTGTTGCGTTTTATATTTTGTAACACTTCTTAGTGTCTGGACAGGTCTGCTTAATTGCAGCATACTAGATGATTATTGTTTTTTTCGTGATGTTTGTTTTCCTTAATATTTATGCGCGATTGGTAAAAAAGTAAGGCAGATACTTCCGCAATGTGCTCGTGCATGACAAATGACCAACAGCTGATAATTCCTAGTATCACTAGTCGGTGTTCTACTGAGCTGTGATACTAATTTCATTGGTAGTAAAGATTAAAGGTAATTTTAACAAATTACCGATAAATGTCATTAGCAGGCAAAAGCGGTTTGTTGGTTGTTCTTTCCTACCCTAATATTATTCAAAAAGATTGCTGAATCCTAACAATTGTAAGATATATCAGCAAAAATAGTCATTGTACATTTTAAAAAGGTCATTTCTTCTACAAATAAAGCAGCTATTAATATCGTAAATAATAAAAAAATTTCGGCGGTTTCTTCGAAAGAGACCTTAATATAGTACAACAGCTTAAAATAATTAAAAGGTTGTTGTAAAGTCTTCTCTAACGCTTTGGCCGATTATTGCAAAAAATGGTGCACACGAAAAATGCTGATAAACATGTTTTTAATGAATTTAAAAACAAAATATTTTAAATTGCTGGCTGTCGCTTTACACACAATCAGGATAACTTCCTGAAAAACAACCAGTTTATGTATGGAATAAACACCGTCATTTGTATCGCTGCATAATCTTCTATACTTGTATAATATTTGTTTATGCTGTATCGTCATGTTTGTCGAAGCAATAAATAGAAGGTTTGGGTTCAGTTGGAGTGAGAAAATTCAAGATCAATATGCTATGACTTGTTTACGTTATTTATTTATATTGACACTCAATGATTAAGGCCATTCGTTGGTCAATCTGTGTCTATAGTTTTGACAAGAAACACCGTCATTTGTATTGTTGCATAATCTTTATTTTTTGTTTATGCTGTATCGTCATGTTTGTCGATCTGATACTCAATAAGTGTACTGGTTTGGTACCTTTTTGTAGACACTTTATATAATATTTTGAACAGCCTGTATTGTGTATTTACACGATCCCAGTGGATTTATATTATTCCATCTCCCTATGAAGAATACTATTATTCCACCTCCCAATGAAGAATATCTTAAACATTAAACGCCACTGATGAGTCTTGAATAGACGAAACGCGCGTCTTGCGTAATGAATTTGTCACATTGGTAATTTTAATTACATCTTGTTGGAATATTTGAGCAAAGCCAAGTAACAGCGCGTCCGCGGGTGGCGGACGGTTAAGCAATATATAGAAGTTTTGGGTTCAATTGGAGTGAGAAAATTCAAGATCAATATGTTATGACTTGTTTACATTATTTATTTATATTGACACTGAATGACTAAGGTTATTCGTTGGGCAATCTGTGTCTATAGTTTTGACAAGAAACACCGTCATTTGTATCGTTACATTAACTTCTAGACTTATATATACAAGTCTAGAAGAGCATGCAACATGACGAAACGCGCGTCTGGAATTAATCACCATGGTAATTTTGATAACATTTTGTTGGAATATTTGAGCAAAGCCAAGTGACAGCTCGTCCCCAGGAGGGGAATGGTTGAAGCAATGTATAAAAGTTTTAAGTTCAGTTAAAGTGAGAATGTTCAAGACCAATATTTTATGACTTGTTTACGTCATTTATTTATATTGACACTCAATGATTAAGGCCATTCGTTGGTCAATCTGTGTCTTTAGTTTTGACAAGAAACCCAGTCATTTGTATCGTTCCATTAGCTTCTAGACTTATATATACAAGTTTAGAAGAGCATGCAACATGACGAAACGCGCGTCTGGAATTAATCACCTTGGTAATTTTGATAACATTTTGTTGGAATATTTTAGCAAAGCCAAGTGACAGCTCGTCCCCAGGTGGGGGAATGGTTGAAGCAATGTTAAAAGTTTTAAGTTCAGTTAAAGTGAGAATGTTCAAGACCAATATTTTATGACTTGTTTACGTCATTTATTTATATTGACACTCAATGATTAAGGCCATTCGTTGTTCAGTCTGTGTCTATAGTCTTGACAAAAACACCGTCAATTGTATCGTTGCATGCTCTTCTGGACTTGTATATTATTTTTTGTTTATGCTGTATCCGATACTTAATAAGTTTACTGGTTGGTACTTTCTTTAGATCCTTTATATATATACAAACGCCTAAGTATTGTGACAACCATATAATATATCTGTATGACTGTATGACAAGTAACTTTGTCATCCTATATAATATATATACAAAAATGCTGAATTAGATTACTGTCAGATTAATACGTATTGGTTACGAAAATTCCATCGTCACACGCTAGTACACATGTGCTATGTCTATGTCTACGTTTCACCTCGGTTAATCAAGCTATATTTTTATATAGCGGATTTGGCCGAGGGGTCTAGACCGCTGGACATAGTGCAGGCGCCTTGGTGCCACAGTGTCACAACGGTGTGAGTTCGATTCCAGCTGAGGGTAAGCAAAAATTTGACAGTGTTAAAAATCTAATTCTAACAGTGTTGGGCTTAATTTGTAGACGCATATAAATATTTGATATTAACCCTGTATTTCTGATAATTCAGAAATCCGCTGGATAGATATATTATATGGTTGTCACAATACTTAGACGTTTGTATATATATATATATATATATATATATATAACATAAAACAATTACACAAAATAAGTGTCACATAATTACGAAAATCTAGCGCTTTCATCCATCATAGGACTTTTCAAGATTGTTTTTGTTACTAAGCGTAACGTTGTTAATGGGGCATATTTGTGACGTAACGTCATTGTTTATAGTGCATTTAGTTTTGGTTGGAACAGCTTTATAAATTTTCTTTCTGTTTCTTTTCTGTATTCGCAACGATTATTTCACAAAATTATAAGGATTAAACACTGTGTTTTAGGAAATTATCAATGTGTAAACTCCGGCGACTCCCTCACAAACTTGACATAAAGTCCTTCGGACTTTATTTAGTTTGTGAGTGAGTGGCCGGAGTTTACACATTGATAATTTCCTAAAACCCAGTGTTTAATCCTATAATAAAAACAAATAATGAGAGTCATTTCTTAAATAGTTAATGACTTTTTGTGAGGTTGACATGAGGATGTAGTAACCCCAGTTGTTTGTTATTTCCCAAAGCCAACAGCCTATGAATGTGAATAAAGGTTACAATCCGAAAATATTGTTTGTAAGAAAAGATAAACCTGAGATATTTAGCAAATTTTCTATACCTGTATCTTCCAGGGGAAAAAGTTTTAGAAAGCTGCCAATCGTTAAATAACTATGGAAAATATTTTAGGTCTAGCAAGTAAATGCACAAAACTTTCTATTACCATTACTGACTGTACATATCCTCAACTCCCTATTCAGGTTGCCGAAAACCATTAATGTACTCTGTTCAAGTCCTATAAAAATCAATGCTTACATACTGTCTTCTTGAAACACCTAGAATAATTGTTGCAGTATTATTTATGTTAATATATACTGAGATACCTTTGGTTTGAATGCCAACGATAAGTATTGAGTAGACAAAATTAGCTACTGGCATAGGAAATATAATTTTATTATCTTTTGTGGCATTGTTTGTATTGCAAATTGTTGTTTGTGTTTTTAATTTAAAAATCTTTGTGAAATGTTACACGATTTGTTTCTATTTCAGCATAATGTCAGTTTTGTAAGACTTGGAAAGACCAGTAAAATACATCCACAGATACAGAGTTTTTCAGCTATGTTTTGACACAGAAGCTTCAGTCGGTGGGAGACCTACGAGAGTTCTATAGCCAAAAGGTAGGAACCTCCTGTGGTACAGAGTAGAGAGGCCAGGTAAGTCACTGTACCTCCTGTGGTACAGAGTAGAGAGGCCAGGTAAGTCACTGTACCTCCTGTGGTGCAGAGTAGAGAGGCCAGGTAAGTCACTGTACCTCCAGTGGTGCAGAGTAGAGAGGCCAGGTAAGTCCCTGTACCTCCTGTGGTGCAACGTAGAGAGGTCAGGTAAGTCACTGTACCTCCTGTGGTGCAGAGTAGAGAGGCCAGGTAAGTTACTGTACCTCCTGTAGAGTAGAGAGCTCAGGTAAGTCACTGTACCTCCTGTGGTACAGAGTAGAGAGGCCAGGTAAGTCACTGTACCTCCTGTAGAGTAGAATAGAGAGGCCAGTTAAGTCACTGTACCTCCTGTGGTGCAGAGTAGAGAGGCCAGGTAAGTCACTGTACCTCCTGTGGTGCAGAGTAGAGAGGCAATTAAGTCACTGTTCATAGTGTTTCGAAATACACTTCTAACATTATTAATTTTATTATATTTTTTATTATCAATTTTAAGGTTTCATCAAATCGTCTTCCTTTTTCTCTTTTTTATGGGTAAAAGGGGGAGGAGAATATGTTATTCAAAATATTAAAATATTGAAAGACTTATCAGGAGTGCATGTATGCTATCTGTCTAAACCAGAGTGTCAGTTAGTGTAGCCCTAACATACTCAATGTGAAGTCTGTCTAAAACTGTGTGGGCAGAGATGCTTACTTCTACGATTCTGTTGTACTTTCTATGGATTTGCAGTGTCATAATATGGTCTAGGGATTATAAATTGAAAATTAAGTTTGTTGTAGATGTGTTGAAAAAAAATTAATTAGTTTCACAGAAAAATCATACAATTTAATGATTTCAATTAGCCGACAATTGAATGGAAGGAAAATTCAGTTGAAATCAAGCATCTTGATGATAGTGATCCTGGAAGGTAGTTTGGAAAGATAAATGGCCAACAATGTCAAAAGGTTCAATCAATCCAATCGGAACACTAATGAGACACGAAGTCCCTCAGTGTCTTTTTGTGACTAAATATAATGCATTTTAAATCACATAGGAGCACCATCACAATCTGCCAGTGTTGCACTCAGTTTTACCCAACACGTATAAGGCTGTATGAGCACTTTCACAATCCATGTAGTATGAAGTTTTACCTTATACTGTGTAGTCATTACGTCATCATGGCGTAGGCTGTATGACGTCTGTGTAGCACCTAGTGTCACCTAACACTGTGCAGTTTGTATTAACACACACTATACTATAAAGAAAATATTAACTCGGAAAACTTCCTTAAATTGTAGAGGACTTAGGATGGATCAGTCTCTTTGCCATGTTAGATGGAATTGGAGGTACATATGAACTTAATCTTCAGTACAGAATGAACAGGTACAATTAAATTTTGAAAAAGTATTTGTTTTACTGAAATCACAAATGATTAGTATTAAATTTAACAGATGAAGGCTAAATTTTCAGGAGTCTCCCTTTCTATAAGGCCCTTCTCACTAAAGGCAACTTCACATAACATCTATATATCTCTCTTCATAAAAATATCCCTCAATCATGAGGTTGTTTATTGGTTAGCCTCATGGTCTGTATGATTTTATTGTAAATTTCGGATTTTTCACTAAAGTGTTATTAGACTTGTTCTTGAAAAAAGGGGGAAGATTTCAAGTTGTAACCTAGCACACTGAAGTTATCTCCCCCTGACACAAAATACCTTCCATACAGATAAACTGTGAATCTTGACACTTTGTTACATATTACACACAGGATTTTGTTTTTCCTTAATAATAGTTGTTTCTTTCATTCATTTACATTGTGAAATAGACTAGATTTAAATATGAAGGTTAAGGTCAAGGTCATTATGCTCCATAATTTGACCTTTCCTATTTTAGGTGATAGCTTAATAGATTTTTCATCAAATGTTCGAATTTCTAAAGACAAATTGATTAGAGGTTAATTTCAAGGTCATTTAATAAGGTATATTAGTTTAGTTGCAACAATAAGTGGAAAGTCTATTTTTTCATTTTGTAGAACTAATGAACTTATATAGCTCTTTCTATTTTTAGACAGATCATGGCTTTAGTAATTTGTTGATTTATGATGGAGCTCTACAGTGTGGCTCGGAAATAGTAGCTAATAGTCAGTTAAAAGTTGAGATTAGTCCTAATGCAGAACAGTGGATACTTCAAGTGTTCAATCTAGAACCTTACAAGGCAGCATTATTTGTGGATACGTCAAAGGTTAGAAAAAAATTTACATTGAAGTCAAATAAAAAAGTGGATACAATTTATTTATAGGATGAAATTCTGCCAGTCTTCTAATGCATTTAAGTTTGAGAAATATAGGATCTTAAATTTGTACGTATTATTGGATTTCTCCAATCAAGAAAGTTAAATTTCCATAATTTAACTATTAAGATTGGAGAAATCCGATAATCCAAGAGTTAACTAAGTTGTAAGATTCTGTTTCTCTCATTTTAAAAGGAGTAAATTTGCAAAATGAAGTACAAATTATCCTAACTTCATTTTTACGTCTGTGACTTGAATACACGGTAAATGGAAGGTGTTTTGTTTATGACGTCATTAGTTCTTTCTATGACGTTATCATTTTAAACCAATCAACTGCTGAGAACAGCATTTTCACAACCATTTTTTTCCACACCGGTCAAGCAGTGTGAATATAACGCAAAAATTAGAGAAATAAAGGATCAAGGGCAAGACAGGAAGTCTCAGACACATGTGAAAATATTTCTTGTCTTCTTGTCTAGAATGAGGCTGTTGGATTTTTCTTTCTTGCCCTCAAACAGGTGTTTGATTCTTTTTCTCACTATTTCGTAAAAAAATCATGTGTTGTTTATGTCAAGAATAGGAATTTTGAAGTAGATGTCAACAAATAGGGTTATTTACACTGAAAGTAGTTAGTATTGTACATTTTTGAGTAAACATTTTATAATTTTTATTGCTGAACCAACGTTGACTGACATCACATGACATTTTTTTATAGGAAAAGGAGAGTGAAATTCAGCCACTGGTTGACACAAGGATATTTCAGTCAGCTAATAATAGGCTCAACATTGTCTCATTTGTTGCAGTTATAGCAACTCTACTGCTTTTATATTCTTAGATTTTTAGAACTGCAGCAATTTTTTTAATTACAGCTAAAGGCCTCCTTGGTCCAATGGTTAGTTAATCATATACAGTCGAACCTCGTTGCCTCGAACTTGGTTGACTCGATACCTGGTTATCTCGATATAATTTTTAAGTCCCGGCATTTTTCCCATATCAACAATGAATTTCTTCCTAGGATCTGTTGATCTCGGTTGTTTCGATATTTTGCTTAACTCGATTTTAGTAGTCCGGACAATATTAATTAGTATAATTTTAACCTCGTTGTCTCGAAGTTAATTTTGCTCTCGATATCGATGTCAAAACTAACAATTTCATTTGTATTTTGTATTGTTACTTAATTTGCGTCTGTTATTTGAAACACCTGTCATACAGTAAACACGATTATTGATTGGCAATTACAATTTGAATTGGCAATTTAATAAAACGAATTGGTACTCCAAACGCAGTACATGCATTACTTAGATTATTTGATGATCCACTAATTACTGTCCGATTTATTATACCCCCCGCAAACTTGTATGGGGGTATATAGGAATCATCCTGTCTGTCTGTCCGTCTGTCCACATCCCTTGTAAGCGCAACTCCTCCTAATCCGCTTCATGAAATTTAATGAAACTTAGCATAAAGGAAGTACATTCTATGTAGATGTACATGAAGGATTTTTATTGACCTCGGATATCATTAAGGGGAGATAATTGGACTTGAAAGCGAAGCAGGGGGTATCCCTTTGTGAGCATGCTTACAGTCCACACTTGTTGTTTTATGTTTTATTAAATTGAAAATTTCTTTTGATCTGATCAATGGTATATGTGGTCTAGTTTCGTTTCTTTAAAAACAATTCTGTTATTTTTATAGACTTGTGTGTTGTCAATTACGTAATTAAACAATCTGTATTGTTTAATTAGTTCTTTCGAACTGTAAGATAATAAGTGTTTTCTTGATTTGTTTTTCCAAGATTTCGTAATTAAGTTTATAAATTTGATTACACTATTTATTAATTATTGTCAATTTATTTGAATTGATAAAATACTACGTATATTGCCCGCTACAAATACCGTGACAAATACAAGCGATGTTGAAGTTCGAAACCAATAAACATGAAATAAATACCCTTAGATTTTTTAAAAATCACATAATGAAAATGACGTCACATCCTAGTCTCTGTTGACTCGAACTTTGGACAACTCGATATATTTATTACGGTCCCGCAAACTTCGTCTTATCGAGGTTTGACTGTAAAATATTATCACCTTGTATGTCAAGTGTTGGGTTGCGAGTTTTAGCACACTTTGGCAAATTGTGCTGGACTTCAACTTAATTAAATAGAAATGCCAGTTTTCCTACAGAATGCCAGAACAGGATGACATGATATTGCTGGAAAGGAGACCAACCTAAACACAAGTTTTATGCTTAAAATTGCTAAATGTAGGTTAATTGTGTTAATATTTGTATCACTTTGACATTGGCCAGCCACAGAAGCCAAAAATAACTCTGGTATGGTTGTAAACATTGGTGAGAGTCAGATTGTCAGGGAATTACTTCTTACCTGTATCAAGGTATTAATCATGATTTATTATAGTACCAATAGGGTATTGTGAATTTAGCTTTATATAGATAAGTTTATTTTGCAACTGTTAATGTGTTAATTTTCTTATGTTGCTGATGGATTCACATAAACTCCGTCTGTAAAATATTTCTGAACGGAACCAGACAAAAAAAAGAAAGTTTCTTTGACGCCTATTTACATGTTTTCTATGCATCAACTCCAGAAACAGTTTTGTTCCAGACCTTTTGCATATTGTACAAAAAATAATATTTTTGTCTTTATGTTAAAGGGTGGTGTATCACAAGACAGTACTGGAGTTATTGCCCCTTATCGCCACCAAGTACAATTAATTCATGACAGCCTGATGGACCATTGTGTAGAGGTCAATACAGTAGATCAGTACCAGGGCAGAGACAAGGATGTGATTATTATATCATTTACAAGTTTTAAGGAGCAATCGTCAGACCAAAACAAGGTATCGTTAGTAAAATTCTCCACTTTGTACATACATGCTTGTTACAGTTATATACCCTTGCTGACTAATTTATTAGTTGATAATAATTACATTGACAGAGATGAATACTGAGATTTCCAATTGAAATTAATTCTGTCAAATCATGTGAAATAAATTCAGTTCTTTCACTCCCTGAAGTGAGGTCAGAGTGTTTGTCCTTAGTGATGTCCCTAGATATCATTGAAGCTCAAGAACATTCAAAACAAAGTTCCTCTACGTTTTCGACGACATATTATAAATATTTGTTATTGTTAATTAAACGCGAATCTTGAATATTGAAAGGATTATCAACTGTGCCTAAATGCATTCAGATTTCAAATCTGTCTAAGCTGTAGTGAATATTAAGTCTAAGATTAGTCCAAGTGTAAATTTTAACCAATCAGAGTCGCTGATGTATGTCAGGCGGCGCAGCGGCGTAAACACTTGAAATCTTGCTTCATATCTTTGTAAGACTAAGCCCTAGGTCCATCAAATTTGATCCAGTGGTAACTTATGATGAGAACTTGCCAGTCAGTCACCTGTCACCTGACATTGACCTCAATTCCATGGTAGGATGATAATATTTGGTATATAGGTTGCTGATGAGTAGTACATGGCTGTCTGGTAGGTGTCACCTGACCTTGACCTCAATTTCACGGTCCAGCGACTACGTTAAAGTTTTTGGATTAAGGCAGTTCCTCTGTAACCATGCATGGTAGAATGATAATATTTGGTATAAAGGTTGCTGATGAGTAGTACATGGCTGTCGGGTAGGTGTCACCTGACCTTGACCTCAATTTCACGGTCCAGCGACTACGTTAAAGTTTTTGGATTAAGGCAGTTCCTCTGTGACCAGGCATGGTAGGATAATATTTGGTATATAGGTTGCTGATGAGTAGTACATGGCTGTCTGGTAGGTGTCACCTGACCTTGATCTCAATTTCACGGTCCAGCGACTACATTAAAGTTTTTGTATTAGGGCAGTTCCTCTGTAACTATGCATGGTAGGATAACATTGTTTTGTATATAGATTGCTGATAAAGGGTACATGACTGTCTGGTAGGTGTCATCTGACCTTGACCTCAATTTTTATGGTCAAGAGAGTACGTTTAAGTTTTTGTATTAGGACAGTTCCTCTGTAACTATGTATGGTAGGGTGACAATATTTGGTATACAGGCTGCTGCTGATAACAATTTAATGCTATTTACGTAATGCTTATGACGAAATTTATTTTCGTTACTGATGCGGAATGCAGGCGAGACATTTTTCATTTTTTTGTCCACACTTGTTTTTAATGGTGTTTAATTTTATTTTCAGCAATTTTTTAACAATATCATGCATTCAGTTTTTATTTGGAGAGGCAAAGCACCCAGAGAAAACCACAGACCTTCTGCAAATTTTGTGAAATCCACCACTGGAGACATTGATAGGCACTAAAACTATATAACAAACATTCATGCCTTTGGTTGGATGTTCTATCTAACAACTATCTGCATGTTTGTCAATAAAACTAGATTACTTAAACCTTTTAATATAAGGTCAGTTTATGAATTAAAATATTTTACATAATTCAGAACTAAGAAGACTTTCCATTTAGAAAATGATACCTTAAATATGTTATTCTGGAACTAATTTAAACAATAGTGAAGTTTCTGCCTCTCTCGGGGGATTAAAATGTGAAAGGACAATAGTTTAATACAAAAAAATGTTTTCTTGCAGTCTGGTGAACTATTGAAAGATATAAGAAGATTGAATGTGGCAGTGTCTAGAGCTAAGAAAAAGTTAATAATGGTAGGAGATATGCAGACTTTGACGATGTACCAGCCTTTGTCTGTGATACTAGAAATGATGGCAAAGAATGATCTTATATCCTTTAATATGTGTCATGGCTTGATATGATAGATAGAGAGTGTATATTTCAGAGGATGGATTTAATTTTTGCTTAACTTTCAGCAGTTATTACAGATATATTTAGGATGAGCAAGTTAAGAAACAATAAATCAACTGCAGGAAATGGGATGGACCATGGGCACAATATTTCGACTGACAAAATTTTATGCCAGATCATATGTTCCTAAACTGCATTGTTAAAATTGTCACAAATGCAGATTTGTTTAAGCAGAATGCACCTTGGGTGGATTTCCCCTTTTCCACTTTTCTACAGTGAGGGTGAGAAAAAAGTGGGCAAAACTTTTAACCTGACTACCCTGCCGACCCTCTGAAATGGATAAACAGTTTATTTTATTGGTCATTATACATGCAAGTATAATCCAATGAAATAAGCTAATAAGCATTTGTGTTTGCTATTTGACAAACAAAAGATTTAAAGTAGTGTGAACATTTGTGGAGTGGCTGATATGTGCTGGTGAAGAAAGTAAAATTCCCCTAAGCTGTATTAGTTTATTAGACTTGGATCTGTCCATATACAGTATGTGAACCAGTTGTATAAGTTGGATGCATTGAACAGAGTATTATGCCCTAAATCATGTTTTGGATTGACAGTAGGTGTCAATATACAGTTATTTAATGCCTGTTCATGGAGCAGTCAAAACTATTATCACGAGGTGCTGGAGATGATTTAGGAACTGTTGCCGAAGGCCGCAGGCCGAATGCAACAGTTCCTAAATCATCTCCTGAGCACCGAGGGCATAATAGTTTGACTGCTCCATGAACAGGCATTAAATAACTGTTTTATTAACTTATAGACTTTACAGAGAGAGTGATCACATTAAAGGATCTTGGTTGGCCATGTTTAAACTTTTGGATGCCATTGGTTGATCAAATCCTCGATCTTCTTCTGAGATGCTAGCAAATCTTTCAGGTTTGCGTTCGTCCATTGAGTGACAATCTTCAAATGACATGAATGAGATGGTAGTCTGTGCGCTTGACACTGGGCATTGTTCTCGTGCATGGAACAGTCGTTAACTGTTACACGCTGACGTCATTTTGGAAAAGGTTACTGTCACAGCAGGGTACACAACTGCAGAATTGAGCGAACCTTTTTATCAGAGTAATGCCTCATTTTCTTTTGAAAATGCTATCATTCATTTACCCTAATTGGATGTATATAATACACACTATAACATAATACATACCCAATACAAATGTTCTTACAGGAGATGACTCGAGTAATTCAGTTTCAATTAATCTGGCTTGTTCTGTACAATGCTCACCTATGAAACTAGGCTTTTTTGCAGTAAATTGATGATCGATTTACCAACATATGCAACTTAAAGTTTTTTTTTTTAAAATAAGAAGTCCCGTGTCGTTTGCTTCTGTTGGTTCTGTGTTGGGCAGGTGTAGTTTTTGTTTTGTGTTGGTGTGTTTGAGGTGTTAGGGTATGTATGTTTGTTGTTGGTTCTGTGTTGGACAAATGTAGTTTTTGTTTTGTGTTGGTGTGTTTGTGGTGTTAGGGTATGTATGTTTGTTGTTGGTTCTGTGTTGGACAGGGGTAGTTTTTGTTTTGTGTTGGTGTGTTTGTGGTGTTAGGGTATGTATGTTTGTTGTTGGTTCTGTGTTGGACAAATGTAGTTTTTGTTTTGTGTTGGTGTGTTTGTGGTGTTGGGGTATGTATGTTTGTTGTTGGTTCTGTGTTGGACAGGGGTAGTTTTTGTTTTGTGTTGGTGTGTATGTGGTTTTAGGGTATGTATCTTGGTTGTTGGTTCTGTGTTGGACAGGTGTAGTTTTTGTTTTGTGTTGGTGTGTTTGTGGTGTTAGGGTATGTATGTTTGTTGTTGGTTCTGTGTTGGACAAGTGTAGTTTTTGTTTTGTGTTGGTGTGTATGTGGTGTTGGGGTATGTATGTTGGTTGTTGGTTCTGTGTTGGACAAGTGTAGTTTTTGTTCTGTGTTGGTGTGTTTGTGGTGTTAGGGTACATATGTTGGTTGTTGGTTCTGTGTTGAACAGGTGTAGTTTTTGTTGTCTCGCCTGCGACGATATTCGCTGGAGGCGAGACATAGTTATGGGAATCCGGCGGGGGCGGCGGCGTAAACACTTGGACATCTTCCTTCATACATTTGTAAGCCCAAGCCCTAGGTCCATCAAATTTGGTCCAGAGGTAGCTTATTTACTTGCTAGTCAGTCACCTGTCACCTGACCTTGACCTCAATTTCACGGTCCAGCGACTACGTTAAAGTTTTTGGGTTACGGCAGTTCCTCTGTAACCACGCATGGTAGGATGACAATATTTGGTATATAGGTTGCTGATGACTAGTACATGACTGTCTGGTAGGTGTCACATGACCTTGACCTCAATTTCACAGTCCAGCGACTACGTTAAAGTTTTTGGGTTACGGCAGTTCCTCTGTAACCACGCATGGTAGGATGACAATATTTGGTATATAGGTTGCTGATGACTAGTACATGACTGTCTGGTAGGTGCCACCTGACCTTGACCTCAATTTCACGGTCCAGCAACTACGTTAAAGTTTTTGGGTTACGGCTGTTCCTCTGTAACCACGCATGGTAGGATGACAATATTTGGTATATAGGTTGCTGATGACTAGTACATGACTGTCTGGTAGGTGTCACCTGACCTTGACATCAATTTCACGGTCCAACGACTACGTTAAAGTTTTTGGGTTACGGCTGTTCCTCTGTAACCACGCATGGTAGGATGACAATATTTGGTATATAGGTTGCTGATGACTAGTTCATGACTGTCTCGTAGGTGTCACCTGCCCATGACCTCAATTTTATGGTCCAGCGACTACGTTAAAGTTTTTGGGTTACGGCTGTTCCTCTGTAACCATGCATGGTAGGATGAAAGTATTTGGTATATAGATTGCTAATGAATAGTACATGACTGTCTCGTAGGTGTCACCTGACCATGACCTCAATTTTATGGTCCAGTGACAAAGTTAAAGTTTTATGATTAAATCCGTTTCTCTGTAACCATGCATTGTATATTTTAAATGATAACAATTTAATGCTATTTACGTAATGCTTATGACGAAATTTTTTTCGTTACTGATGCGGAATTCAGGCGAGACATCTTTCTGTGTCCACACTTGTTTTGTGTTGGTGTGTATGTGGTTGTAGGGTATGTATGTTGGTTATTGGTTCTGTGTTGGGCAGGTGTAGTTTGTGTTTTGTGGTGGTTTGTTTGTGGTGTTGGGTAATGTATGTTGGTTGTTGGTTTTGAGAAGGACAGGTGTAGTTTTTGTTTTGTGTTGGTGTGTTTGTGGTGTTAGGGTCTGTATGTTGGTTGTTGGTTCTGTGTTGGGCAGATGTGGTTTTGTTTTGTGTTGGTGTGTTTGTGGTGTTAGGATATGTATGTTGGGTGTTGGTTCTGTGTTGGGCAGGTGTAGTTTTTGTTTTGTTGGTGTGTTTGTGGTGTTGGGGTATGTATGTTGGTTGTTGGTTCTGAGTAGGACAAGTGTAGATTTTGTTTTGTGTTGGTGTGTTTGTGGTGTTAGGGTATGTATGTTGGTTGTTGGTTCTGTGTTGGACAGGTGTAGTTTTTGTTTTATGTTGGTGTGTTTGTGATGTTAGGGATTATACCCCCACAAACTTGTTTGGGGGGGTATATAGGAATCACTCTGTCTGTCTGTCCGTCTGTCGTATCCCTTCTAAGCGCAACTCCTCCTAAACCGCTTGATGAAATTTAATGAAACTTTGCATAAAGGAAGTACATTATATGTAGATGTGCATGAAGGATTTTTATTGACCTCGGATATCATTAAGTGGAGATAATTTGACTTGAAAGCAAAGCGTGGGTATCCCTTTGTGAGCGTGCTCACAGTCCACACTTGTTGGTTCTGTGTTGGACAGGTGTATTTTTTGTTTTATGTTGGTATGTTTGAGGTGTTAGGGTATGTATGTTGGTTGTTCGTTCTGTGTTGGACAGATGTAGTTTTTGTTTTATGTTGGTATGTTTGAGGTGTTAGGGTATGTATGTTGGTTGTTGGTTCTGTGTTGGACAGATGTAGTTTTTGTTTTATGTTGGTATGTTTGAGGTGTTAGGGTATATATGTTGGTTGTTGGTTCTGTGTTGGACAGATGTAGTTTTTGTTTTATGTTGGTGTGTTCATGGTGTTAGGTTATTACAATAAAGGAAAGATTTGGGATCCATCTAACTGGTTGAACCAGTTCCACAGTATTTTGTCTGACTATTCCAAGCCAGTAATACTGTTCTTGTTTTTGTACTTTGTTTTTTATTAATTTTTGGTGATTTGTGGTGCTGTCATCTATTGATTAATTGTATTATGTGGTTTGTGTGTTTTATCTCCTTTTAATTTAATTAGTATAAGATTACAACAAAAGTTGATAAATTTTCCTTAATTTATTTTACATTGTGTCTTTACCAAATGGAGCATTAAACAAGAGATGATCAGGTAGAACTTGCTGCAAAATAATGACATGGATACATTGAGTGGAACTAAGCTGCTACAGAACAGAGGAAAGTATACCACATGTCGTGGACAACAAACATTAGTTGCTTACTTTTTCTATCTTAGAAGCTGAAATATGTGTGGACAGCTAAACTGTTTTGATGTTGTTACTGACAATGAACAGATTGTTAAAATATGTAATGCTTGTGTAGTTTAAACATGGAATAGACTGAAGACTGGTGCAAAATAGGTTGTAATGATATTTATAATGTTTCTGGTGGAATGTTCAGCCTTGATCAACAGTTATTATTACCGAAGTTGTATATTTGATACAGTAGTAAGTAAGAGATGAAGTAAAGGAAATGTACCATACGAACAAGATAATTGCCAATCCAGTTAATGCATAGTATCTTATCCCATCCTTGTCCATTTTACACCTTAATGTTAGTTTGTAATTTTCTTATATCTTTATAGCCATTTCAAAGAAAATTAACAAAAATAATAAATTAGATTCTCCAACATGCCCAATTTTTCGACAGATGTATGATAATCTTCAAAGTAACTGTATATTGTCCATTGCCAAATTGTTTTATTGATTTACTGGTTTGATATATGTTAATAGATTTTTTCGTTTGAGTATACATAAACAATACAGTGCCGTATCAATATACCATGTACTACCTCTTCTAGGGCAATTGTAATTTGTACTTATCATAATTCATTATAAAGCCTATCTGTATATCCATGAATCTGTTCATAGCATGATATCTTTATATTTTCATAGATTTTTATTAATCAGTCATTAATTTAAATCTAATTTTATTTGGTTTACATGAAGTATGCAATATACAAATATAAGTAGAAACATGAAATTCAATTGAATATGCTGTAGAAACTAAACGAAAGACATGGCTGTGATGGATTATATCACCTGTTTAGTGCAAGTATATATACAATTGTTATTTACCAATAATATATCATAATATGTGTTTGGTTTTTTATACAGCAGTGTAACTAAGTTGATGTCTTTACACTGAATACAACACAAAACAACTATGACTTATGCATTAAGATGTTAATAGCCGTTTTCACAATACATGAATTGACTGCCAGACAAATTTGTTTGTATGCTAGATAAATATAACAATTTATTTGTACAAATTTATTGTACAGCAACTGCAATGTTTGCAGATAAAAGAAAATGTTTGTTGGGGTTTTCTTTATGTAGTTTACAGGATGTTAGACATCTATAACTATTGCAGTATTGCATTAATACATCAGAGCCTAATAAGTTGTACACGTCAGCTCACTTGTATTTTGTCATTACAAAAATGTTACAGACGGTTGCAAGAGCTCACTAAGCAGGACCAGTGAATCACTGCAATATATTGTTAAGCATCAGAATGAATTACCAAGCAACACTTTACACAGCCAGAGCAATGATTCACCAGATCAACTGGACCGGATTAGTTAAAATCTTTACATTATAAAAGTTACTGTTCTTCTGTAAAAGACTATGCATGATTTTACACCAAAAGAGATTCAGATTTCTTGGACTCAACCCACATGCTTTATAGCGAGTTTCTATGTGCATATTATTATGCCAAGATCGTTGGACGCTGTTGTGTAGATTTCGAAAGAAAGTAGGCACATAATGTTGCCGCTACAAAAAGCTAGAACCTTTAGTTCGTAGCCAACAATGTCTAAATTTTACGTCTATTGGTCCATCACATTTTCACATACTGACTTATATTTTGTTTATTTCATTCTTTTCCTTAAAACATGTCAGGGCTCGACTGATTGGGCTTCAGATTTCAGAAGCAGGACTCTTGCTCATTATTCTTTATACTCTATTATATTTAGTACTTAATATACTTTTGAACAGTCTTTAACTAACTTGACTACAGGCGACCATTTTTAGCAACGGGACTATACTCGGGTATAATCGAACTAGTCCCATTGCTTGGTATAGTCGCCTGAAGTCAAAAGGGGCGCACAAAGTAGTAATGCTAATCAACAATGATTAATTTAATAAAAACAACTAAAACAAACAGTTGTCAACATTAAACATACATCTTGGGTTCTTAGTCGACGTTGGCTCTTGGTTTTAGTTTCGCCGTTTAGCTTGTGACGTCTGCTTACCAGTACACTAGTTGCCTTTTTCCAGCCCAAGAAGCTGTGCACTAATTAGAACTACATGCCAATTGTAAACGAAAATTTCGTAATTTCGTACGTAAGGGGTAATAAGCTGAGCAACCACATAGTTGATTTATTAAAACGATTGTTTCTTTTGTCAAATTAAAAAAGTTACTAGAAAATACGTTGTCAGTATATTGGACTTTTGCGTCTCTCATTTTTATAGTGCATACCGAAGTTAACTATTGTGTTGATAAATATGTATCGGTAAATCTCTTAACTCATATAGCTGTGTCATTTTGTGTCCCACAATTGACTTAATATGAAACATGCCACTGTAAAATGTAAAATAATATTTTCTAAATACTGGCTTTTTATATCTGTCATAAATGTGTGCCTTCAAACTATAAATATAGCTACACAATTACTTGGGTGCTTTCTTGTTGGTAATTTCTGTCGTGGTTTAAAATACGAACTTTTAAAACGCCAAATCATGATAATGAGCAATCTATATATTTTATTTAATCTGCATTATGTCGCTCGGCGTCAGTGGCGGAGCAGCAGACTTACTACGTATTTATAATGTAGATGTCAAAGAGCATAAAACCTGTTTTAAGGTTGATATGTCTTCTCGGGATTGCTTTGTTAATCAAATACTGGATTAAATATTGGGATTCAATATTTTCTAATTTCAGCTTACGAAAATTATTGTGTTTATGTATATTGGTGGTTTAGTAGACAATTCTCCATAAAATGTAGAATCTGGATAAATTAAGACCCGCTTTTCTTCCTATCCTGGAAGATCATGTTGAAAAGGCCCATCCTATTTCTAATCTATGTCTTACTTGTATTACGTAAAAGAGTTTGTCTTTATAAGAAATGCGTTCGAACAACAAGGATCAATAATGACATAATTCTGATTGCGACGAAGACACATGACCTAAAGAAGAAACTAAACATCGGCAACAACAAAAACTAAAAGTTTTTAAACCTAAGTAAATAAAAACCCGAATTGTATACGACTCGATTTCTTAATCGTGATGTGAAGGGAAAAGGAAAATACAAGCTGAAGAAAACCTTCCATAATTGTCATGTCTGTGTACGTCGGATCATCATTTGGGAGCGTTTTAGAGAGTAATAAAAACCCTTCCATTGGTACCAATTAACTCCGTCAGCAAAAGATGAATGATTACCAGCTAAGTAGAGACCATTCAGGTTGGATTCATGACAAGCGTAGGGAACATACCACCAGCCCCCTTTATAAATTTCAGCACATTTATCAGTAGTGTCTTTGTCTTTGGTAGTAAAAGATTTTCCATTTTGGAAGGCCATTGCATCCCCTGAAATATTATATAGTAATTTCATTTTCATACGTCTTTAAGTTAAAATGTCTGAACACAAGTTTGCCTCTAAATTGTCTGTGTGTACATTTCTTATAGAAGTGTTGAAAACAAACATGTCGATCACAAAATTACCCTGTGTTTCTAGTTAGCGTTTTATTTAGCATTTCGTTATATTTATAGCAGTCTTCGGAGTTAGACAAATACACCTACGAACGCTTTAGCGTGAGAAGGTGTATTTGTCTAACGAGGAAGGCGGTGCTATAAATTACTTGTAACATGAACAAGCCCCTAGATCCCGCCCATTAATAATTGAATAAAGAGGCGGTGTTTATTATGGTGCGACCGATATTCGACTAATCAAATGAAAAGCTAATATTGGAAGCTCGTGCTATCCTTTTGCAGTGAAAATCAATACAATTTGACTTAATTAAGGCGGAGTTTTACTGTGCATTATCGGATCTAATTGTAGTTGGTTATTGCATGGCTGTTTTGCCCTTGAGTTTAACAGGCACATGTGACCTTTCATGCAATATTATACAAGTGTTTTAATTTAGTGCATACCTACTCGTCGTGTCTTGTTTATTCGTAAAAAAGAACAAAGGATTCATGTTACAATTGCTTAATGTGGAAGAAGGAAGGAGTTAGTCACCTGTACAATTTGGAAACTGTTTGAAATTCCGTTATATTAACAAAATGACGTTTAATTAAATACCCTTTCTTAAAAATGTAGTAATATAGATTTATGAGAGAAATTGTTCAAACAAAAAGTACTTTTCAGCTACGACTTTCTACTGTAACAATAAGTAACATGATTAAATTATGTTTCCTTATATTACCTTAATTAAATGTTTACCTGCATCACCACTATAGAATCCAACAGTTAAAGTGAATTTTGATGCTTCATCGCTTATATTGAAACTCTTATATCTTGCATATTTCGTGACTCCAGTAAAGTCCTCTAGGGATATGTATAATTCATACTTATGTCTATTTAATAACTCGTATAGGTGTGTGTTACCTGACAAAATTTAATATGTATGAAGAATTATGGAATCAAAAAAATGTAAATATTTATCACGTGGATAAGATGGATAACAGTTTTAACTTTGATCGGCCATCTTTTTTCTCCAATGAAATTATTTTATAGTAGCTAGTAAAAGAAATCGTAAGTGAGGTAAACAGTGTAGAAAGATAAAACATGTTAAAATCTTACAAAATAATTAATTGTACCGCAAAAAAATTCTAGAATGAATTGATTCCGCGCTATCAAACTGGGTTACGAATGTGAATAATACTTTATACCTGAAAATAGTATTGATAAGAAAAGATAAATCTTTACCACATACTTTCTATGGATAAAATGTAACGTGCATAAAGTAGGGTTATAGCTGGACATTAAAAACGTTGACATAGGGTTAAGGTAAATTTATGTGGCCACCGTTAGCTGTGTATTAGTATAACCACACGAGCAGAGGACGTTTTGGACATATATCTATAAGTTGACTTCTTAGGGACAAGAGTAAGAAATCTGTTTATCGTTAAAAAACCATCGCAAGCTATTGTGTTTAATAAGTAAGTGGGAGCTATTTTAATAAAATCACTGACTATACCTAGCCAAAACTCCCCATTCAGATTACCAAAACCATTAGTGTACTCTGTCCAAGTTCTTAAAAAATCAACGCTACCATCCAGTCTGCTTTGAAAAACCTAGAATTGTAACAGTTGATTTTTATAATTATCGTCATCACTTTCATGGTATAGCAAGTTTGCATCATATCTAACAACAGTCAGAAGCTCTTGACCAAGTGCTCTTGTGAAATGCAAAACAATTGTGTGCTATTATGTCACTGGTATAGGTAAAAAAATAACACGAAACACTAATAAATTGTATCTGATAAAACCTCTTCAACATATACAAATTTTACAATCGATATTGTAGTATCTTTCATATGATTTAAATTTTATTTAGATCGAACAGATGAAAACCAGCAAGTAAATGTTTCTTCTCGTAATGATTCTTTTGTTGGATATTAACAGCTAGATTTTTATGTATGTTAAAAACGTGTATGAGATAGATCGTCAATAACCGTCGCACTAGAAGACTTGTATGAAGGTGTGGCACTAATTTGTTTTATGTTAATGAATCTGGACCCAATAATATTTTATAGCGCATACATTTTCTTAATGTACGATATCTGCAATAAATTCTTTTCGTTGCGAGTCTTGGGAATATATCGTTTAATATTGATTAGGAACGAAATCAAAAACATGGTCGTTAATATATATATATAACTAGTTAAAAACTTGGGGAGTTTAATCTGGCAATTTAGTAAATCACATCAAGTATAAATTATAATACAAAACGTACGGTCCATCCTCCTTCTTCGGTATCCATATTACAATAAACATTAAATCCCTTAATGTCAGAAGGATAAATTCTGTAAACACCACTCGATTTATTTCCAATAGCTTGGCAGTCAACTGGGTATTTATCTAAGTATTTCAATATAAGAGAACGAAATTAATATGATGTCAAGATTATAGACACTGACCAACGAATGGCCTTAATCATTAGGTGTCAATATAATTAAATAACATAAATAGGTGTCTGTGTCTATAATGTTGACAAAACACCGTCATTTGTATCGTTGCGTATTCTTCTAGACTTGTATTTTTGTTTATGCTGTATCGTCATGTTTGTCGATCCGATACTTAATAAGTTTACTGGTTGGTACTTTCTTTAGACCATTTATATAATATTTTGAACTACCTGTATTGTGTATTTACACGATCCCAGTGGACTTATATTATTCCATCTCCAAATGAAAAAATACTTTAAGCATTTAGAGTTAACCGCCACTGATGAGTCTTGAATAGACGAAACGCGCGTCAGGCGTATTGAATTTGTCACCTTGATAATTTTGATGACATCTTGTTTGAATATATGAACATAGCCAAGTGACAGCTCGTCCGCCGCTGGCAGATGGTTGGGGCAATGTATAGAAGTTTTAAGTTTAGTTTAAGTGAGAAGGTTCAAGATCAATATTTTATACTTGTTTACGTTATTTATTCATATTGAAACTTAATGATTACGGTCATATATATATTTTAAAAAAAGTATAAAGTATATATATTTGTCAATCCATATTTCCTGAAGTTGATAAATTGTTTTCCGTGTAATCATAAACAACTTGGACCGGTTCTTAAAATGCATGACTGCTATTTTCAATTTACTACATTGTAGTCTGTTCAGCAGATCACACGGCTTTTGCCAAAAAGGCATTAAAGTACCCATTTCGTCTGTAAACTAACAACTTTCAAATCCTGATATCCTATAAACTCTTCATTGTTTAGTATCCGACATCCAATCAGAACACCTGATACAAGAACTTTAAACAATAATTAGTTACATGTCTGTTACAATAGCAACCTATTTGTTCAGGCGTTCTGATTAGATGATTAAACGAGTAGAGATGAATGCACGCGATCTCATCTCAACTTGTCATCTGGACATGTAATGGGCTTTTTGCGGAAGAATCCATAATCCCCAAAGTTTAGAAACCTTTCATGTCATCTTGAAGCTCTAGCAAAAAGAAGAGTGCAATATTACAAGAAATATAAATAATAATTTTATATAATTAAGCCTACCATACTTCACACAAACAGGTCCTGTGTGTGAGATGACACACTTTTTGTTATTTGGGCATGGATTTGGCCAACATGCATCATTCTCCTGCAACGTATATACAATACCATAAATAGCCTTACAACCACATATGAATAACAGATTAAGCAGTAGTTGTAAAAACGCAATGCACATACTATTAAAATTTATAAATTAGTCGTCTAAAAAACAGTGTTAACATAACATCAATTGCAATTTGAAATGTAAAACAAAATTATACTGTAAAAATAATACATATGTTCTCTGTTCATTTGGGTTTTCTTGACTCTCCAATCAAAAATAAAGAGATTATTTTGAAAGGCGGGTCTTTTACTCATGCCTTTTATTCGCATCAGATATCGGATTTACGAATGGACAATATCATAAATATATACATGTAGCAAAAGTTTTGAGGTAAGAAGTTGGACATAAGGATTTTCCAAATATCATATTTATAGCTGTTATTATTTAATTTCGTGCACATTGCAGTGAGTTTTACTCAATAGATCTAATAATTGATAATCTAATAAATCTAATTCATTATGTACAACACTTACAGTCGTACAGTCTGATATATCTGAATACGTGTATCCTTCCCGGTTTACAATACTGTCTGTACTCTTGGTGGCACTGAGTAGTTCACAATATAAGTTGTCTTTGTTATAATTGATGGCATTGCATCCATTATGTCTTGTGCATGCTTTAGCGCACATCCGTGGCGAATATTGGTCAAATTTCGTTAAAACATCAGAGTATCTATATTTTCCTTTTTGCCCAAATCCATGAATTAACTGCTTTGTTGAAGTAATACTCATTACTATTATCATTGCTCTAATATTCATGGTGACGTATAGGTTGCAACTCTAAAACTGCAATATAATAATGAAGGATATATAGTCAGATAAAAGACACATTAAAATTTGTCTCCTTAAAAATATTTTTGTTGTATAATGTTTGCTGCTGAAAAGGTACAGATATATCACGAAATATATGCTTTTTTAAATTTTGTTTGTTTGTTTGTTTGTTTGTTTGTGTGTTTTGTTTTTTGTTTTGGTGTCTTCTTATTTACTTTAATATTATAACTTAATATATATTATTTTTTGTGAAGCAAGATATACTGATCTAAAATGACAAAATCATTTAAGTGGAAATGGTTTAGTAGAGGTAAATATTTTGTGCCCCTGAACGTGTGGATTATGATACGTTTTACTGTTTTTTGTCACACGTAAAAAAACAGCCTGTCGAAGATGCTTGCATAAATTCGATCATTAAATGTAAATCCATTTGCAAATATTTGAAAAAGGTTTATAATGCGATTGAGCGAATGACCGATTATTTCATTCAAGTGTACAGACTTACAACTACAAACACGACTGCAAATTGTAGCCTACAGTATACAATAATCGTGTGAATAAGCCTATAATAAAAATGTAATAAAAGATACCAAGGTTAATATAATTTACTACGCCGCGCGTTTCGACTAGACTCATCAGTGGCGCTCGAACCCAAACAATATTTAAAATCCAAATGAATAAGATGTTGTAGAGCTTTTCTCACCAAAATTTCAAAACGTTATACCAAATCCGACTAAGGCTGTCTACACCTTGAAAATAGAAAAACTTTAGAGTTTAAACAATTTTGGAAATTTCTGGACAGTAAGTTTAGACAATGACTGTATCAATGAAAAAAATCGATGATATTTCTGTCAGAACCAAAGAGCGACTACTGGGCTGGTTGTAACCTCGGGGACTAACAGTCCACTAGCAGAGGCATCGACCCAGAGGTTGCAAATAAAAATGTCATCAAAGATACCAAGGTTAATATAATTTACTACGCCAGACGCGCGTTTCGTCTAGTCAAAACTAATCAGTGGCGCTCGAACCCAAACAATATTTAAAATCCAAATGATTGAGATGCAGTTGTAGAGCTTTTATAAAAAAAATTCCAAAACAATATACCAAATCCGACTTAGGAAAAGAAATGTTAAGAAATTATTCACAAAATTTAACGCAAAATATTTATCCTAATTCATACAATTTCCACAAAAATTTACTTACCGTTTAGACAGTTTATCGTCGCCCAATTTCATGTTTATTTTCACAATAACCGATTTTGGTTTCTGCCCAATATAAGTCTCTAGTCCTTCTTTTATGAATTGTCACAGTCAAATATTTTAAACTTTTAGCAAACCGTTGTAAATAAATTTCTAGAATGCAATTTTAATAGTCCCTACAGATATTAAGTGACGTAATATTCAGTTGATTGGAACAGCATTTTATTGGACAAAGCGTTTCATAACAAAAGAATAAAATTAAAACAATTAGCAGCCATGTAACAAAGTAAGCTTTTACATTATACATAATTTATTCCGATGTTTTCTCTGTTACTAATCAAATGTCATCAAACAAATTGTATACGTTCATAAAACAGGCTTAAACTTAGTGTTGTTCAAATATTATAATAGAAAAATTGTACCAAACATTCTTTGATGTCTTCCAAGAACAAAAATATGTTTAGAGAAAACTTTTTGCAGGATATAGGCAAAATTATGGGCAAAGTATATTTTAGATAACTCAAATTCCTATCTCGTTATAGAAATTATTTATGTCACTAGTGGAAGTAAAATGGCATCAAAGATACGAAGGTTAATAGAATGTACTATACCATACGCGCGTTTCGTCTAACCAAGACTCACCAGTGACACTCAATTCCAAAAAATATTTTATCAAATCCAAATGCTTAGGATGTTTTAGATTTTCTAACAACAAAAAGATAACCCGGTTTGAACGCCATAACTTCCTTATGTAAGAAAAGTTTTTTGTTTACTACTTTATATGCGCTGCTTACTACTTTATATGCGGCGCTTACGACTTTATATGGGTTTCTAACTACTTTATATTCCATGCTTATTGCTTTACACTGTACCTCTCCCGAGGTATAGAAATATCACATGACTTCCTGTTGGCGAGATTTCTTTTTCTCACTAATGAGACAGCGTAATACCTATTTTTAGCCGGTTGAGATATCTTTTTCTCTAATTTTTGCGTTATATTCGAATCGTTTCGTCATAATAAGAAATAATGAGGTAATAAACAAAACACCTTCCATTTACCGCGTATTCAAGTCATGAAATTAAAAATGGGGTTGGTATTTGTCATTCCGCAAATTTACAACTTTTTGAAATAAGAGAAACAAAATCTTACATTAGTACTTTTGAATTATCGAATTTCTCCAATCTCGATAATTAAATTATGGAAATAGAAGTCCTTGTCAAGGCGCGGACTAAAACTTCCATAATTGGTATTTTGATTGGAGATATCCCATAATCCGGTCGTACCAATGTAAGATCCTATATGTGTCAACCCTTGGTTAGATTAGAAAATCACGCTCCTTTTCACGTTAAAATATATTGTGACTTCAACTGTCGGTTCAGCAATACAAATGATAACATATTTGCTTTTGTTGTGTTTGTTTACTCTGCCTCTTTACATATTAACATGAAACAGCATATCTGAGTTTCTACGACCAAGTTTATGTAAGTTTATCCGACAATATGATAACAGTACACATCAAAACAAAGCCGGTTACGCAGCAAATGGAGATTATTATCATTTAATTGTTATTTTATTAGCTGGATAAAATACATATCTTAAAGGGAAACTTCGCGAAAAAAAATGAAAATTGGATATATTCTTTAAATAAAAAGAAACACTTTTGCCTCTTGATGATTTATTATATTTTCAATGATTCAGTTTCTACATTGAATTTACCGTGCAAAAAATGCACTTATGGAGGTCCGCCATCTTGTCACTTTCTCGTCAATAGATGGCAATACTAGAAATCACTTGACAACCAAATACCTAAATGTCGCCGTAAGATAATGACGCGAAACGGATCATTTTTGCAGAATGTTGCATGGAGGAAAGTTTAATGGTATTTTAGGGGATCTTCATTAAGGTGACCTCATTTTTCATTTTATGTTGTCAGTTGGTCATTAGTCAACGCCCTGGTGTTTATATTCTTCAAAGGGCAAAGGCAGAAAAATAAATTTTTTAAACTTGATTACTGGATAATGCAGGTTATTGCGTCACAACCTGCAATCTCGTTGTAAATATTGTCAATATGGCGGCCCGATATACAAAATTTTACCCCCTTTAATCATAACTGCATTAGTCTCCGGGTTTTCAAGCAAAAAAAACCACTTAATTAAAATTACATGCAGTTTGTATTGTGACTTATCAACCAGTGGACAAACCTTTTCTTTTTTATCCCTGGCTTGTCACAATAACGGACGTTTGATTGGTTGCTCACCAATCGGTACAAATCTCATGCCCCCGGATGCCTTGCTAAACGTTGTAAATGGTATTGTTTGTGCGTTGCTAATGTATGTTCTAGAATACCTGTATGTAGCACAGTATTTTTTTTTTACAGTTGTTTGATTTTCTTATGATGTTTGAAATTGTATGTAAAAATGTGATAAAATTAGAGTCAATAACATTATTTTAAAAAAACTAATTTTATGAATTGAAGAGTTATTTTTAATTGAACAAAGGATTTCCCTTTTATTGTATTCTGATCGGACACGGTTTATTTTGCGTTCTTTGTGTAATTTCTTTGTTCCTACCGAAAATAGCCATTGTTGAGCTTAGACGTGCTGATTGCTCCGTCCAACTTTGATGTTTTACCTGAACAAATTTACACTTTAGACACATTTGAAAGAATATTTTTTTTATTTCGACTGTTTCCACTTGGACATTTGGAAAACGGACAGCTTCTGTACGTTGCACTTCTTTTTAACATATCTGATGTAAAATAATAATTTTAGTAAAACGTTCTTTTTCTAAGCAAAATGTTATTACCCTTCCGCATGAATATGATTTATAACTACAATAGATGAAAGTATCGAGCAAAGAAATCTTTTATTTATAGCGACTAGTTTGTAATCGTGAAATATTGCGTAAATTGTATTTGTCGTACTTATAATAAATCTATGTAGATCGTTATTTGATTTTTTTTAAAACTTGTAACCAACACAAATAATGTATTCCATACTCAAGTCTGAATACATTGTAAACAAGATATTTTCACGCTTGTAATTTTATTACTATATTACATATATATTTATTATGAACATTCTGGTTACAGGATCTTATTGTACCATTTCTGTGCTAATTTGGAGTTCCAATGTTATTTTACTCGTGGACTCACTCCACTCTAAAGGTAAGCCTTTCTATTTTATTCTGTCATGCTAAACATATTTTTGTGTTTATTCAGTTTTGTCAGGGAGATCCTATAAAGTTCATTACTGCTATCTCCCTTGTTTTCATATGTTCGATCTCTTCTTATTATCTCTTAATGATATATAATTGTTTTCGGGTATATTGAGCAAAAAGGTAAAAACCATACTCTACAATATAGTTCATGTTGTAAGTGATAAAATTGCTAATTAAATATTAAAGAAAATATTTCATTTACAGTTTTTTGTTTTTGTTAAATCCTCAGGCTTTTTTTTTGTCCTGATCTAATAAGGAGTAGTAAAAATGTACAAAATTGTATATTAATGCGCTTTTGACCTCGCTAGATGGGATCATCGCCTCAATTTTATTTCTTGGATTATTTCATGATTTATAGGGTATGCTTAGTATTTTTTTTAATGCATTCTTATCTTTACAAAATAAAATGTATTTATTTGTGTTTCTTTTATTAATCAGTTAGATAATTTGATAATAAAAAGGCATTTTTAGATTTTGTTATGTTATATTACGTAATGTATGTGTTAGAAAGACTTGTTCGGTTCAATTTTATCATAATATATTTTGTTTTGTTTTGATTATTTCACGATTGATAGAGCAAGCTTCATATCTTTTTTGCATTCTTATCTTTACATAAAAATGTAGATGTTTTTAAATTTGACTTGATCGATTATTTTCTATTTTATTTCTTTGGTTATGTCAGAATTTATAGGGTACTTAAGCTTTGTATTTTGTATGCAGTTTCTAATCTTCACATAATAGAATGTGAATGTATTTGTTTTTATAGGAATTCATAAGATGATTTGATAAAAATAATGCATTTTAAAATTTTGTAGTATTACGTAATGCACGACGTTCCCTTCGTGCATCATCATTTGCCCAACAGTATTTTTAACGCGCTTGTGACCACTCATCCGGAAAGCCGTGATCGATAATTTTCAGTATTATTTCTGGATTATTTCAGTATTAGGGTAGAAAATGAAACCTTTATGTAGAAAATTCATCAATCTTGAACATTAAAGTTAATTTCCCTGGGTTTTGATTATTAACGATTTCTAAATCCCAAACTCTCTCGCACGAGAATGGCCGAGAACGAGGCGTGTGTGTGTGCGTGGTGGGGGTGGGGTAAGAGATGTTTCTGTGATGTAATTGTAAATTGTAAATTACATGTGCCTTGTTTATTTGCTAATTGCTTATTTATGACACTGAACTTTAATGAAAGGTAAAAATGAAAGATAATTTAGACTCACATAATTAGCCACGAAAATGCTAATTTAGATTATTATTTTTTTTACGAAAATAAGATTTTAAAACACGCATGTTATTTAAAGAAATTTGATTTCTGAATCAGTGAAAAATGTCATAGACATTGGTAGGGAAGAAAAATTTCTTTAAATAAGAAATCGTTAATAATCAAAACCCAGGGAAATTAAATTTAATGTTCAAGATTGATGAATTTTCTACATAAAGGTTTCATTTTCTACCCTAATGTCTCTGGTAAAAATAAGACTTTTCTATCATTTTTATTTTTTGGTTTATTTTAAAGTCTGAAAATATTAAGTTCTTAGAAATGTTTATGCACATGAACGTTAGTTTGACGTTTGAATACATTTAATTGCAAATTTTTTTAAAAGCAATTTTAATTATTGTAAAAATTAAATCAATAGAAATTGTAACTTGTCGGTATTTTTCTTTGATCATCCAAGGAGGCCCGACTGAAGGACCCGATAACTGCCGATCTTACACCCCCCTTTTTTCCCCACAGAATCGCGTGACAATGTGATTTCAAAAAGGTTAATGTATCGTTATTGTACGGTAAACATTTGTCTTTCCAACACTTTGCTTTTTATACCCCCGCTCGACAGAGTCGGGGGTATATAGTGGTCCTCATGTCCGTCCGTCCGTCCGTTCGTCCGTCCACATTTGGTTTCCGGATAATAATTCAAAAAGTTTACATCCGATTTGAATGAAACTTTGGGATATTGTTATATATCAGGTTGGTAAGAAGCCTATCGATTTTGGGGGAAATCCGTCAAATTTCAAGGTCGCAGTCCACGAAAAACGTTAGGAATTTTAACAAAAACTTGGTTTCCGGATGATAATTCAGAGTTTACATCCGATTTGAATGAAACTTTGGGATATTGTTATATATCAGGTTGGTAAGAAGCCTATTAATTTTGGGGGAAATCAGTCAAATTTCAAGGTCGCAGTCCACGAAAAACGTTAGGAATTTTAACAAAAACTTGGTTTCCGGATGATAATTCAAAAAGTTTACATCAGATTTGCATGAAACTTTGGGATATTGTTATATATCAGGTTGGTAAGAAGCCTATCGATTTTGGGGGAAATCAGTCAAATTTCAAGGTCGCAGTCCACGAAAAACGTTAGGAATTTTAACAAAAACTTGGTTTCCGGATGATAATTCAAAAAGTTTACATCAGATTTGAATGAAACTTTGGGATATTGTTATTTATCAGGTTGGTAAGAAGCCTATCGATTTTGGGTGAAATCCGTCAAATTTCAAGGTTCGCAGTCCATGAAAAACGTTAGGAATTTTAACACAAACGTTGTTTTCGGACAAAAACTCAAAAAGTTTGCATCAGATTTTAATGAAACTTTGGAATTTTGTTATATATCATGTTGGTAAAAAGCCTTTTAATTTGGTGGGAAATCTGTCAAATTTCAAGGTCGCAGTCCATGAAAAACGTTAGAAACTGTTACAAAAAAGTTGTTTCCAGACAATAACTCAAAAAGTTTGCATCTGATTTGAATGAAACTTTTGGATATTATTATATATTATGTTGGTAAGAAGCCTATCGCTTTGGGGGGAAATCTGTCAAATTTCAAGATCAAAGTCCACGAAAAACGTTAGAACATTTTACAAAAGCGGGGGTATCAGTGATCGCTAGATCAACTTTGTCTAGTTTATTACAGTACTCTTCTCAAAGTTGAGATATTATAATCAAGATGATTATTTCTTGCCTCCCACAATCGTCTATATTTGTAACCCTTTACAGCATATGATGAAATTTTAAATATAACAAATTGAAAAAACCTATTAAACCAAATCGGATACACAGAACATATAAATCGAACATCTCTGGATATGGGTGTAACCCATATCATTTCTTGTTTAAAGATAATTTAGTTAAAGACATCACAAAGCGCGATGGTAAAAATACAGTAAACGTAAATTAGTATTTTAGCAATAAATCAAAAAGATTGAGTTAATAGTAATGTTTTAATAAATTAAGGTAAACAAGGTTAATATCGGTGTGTTGCTAAATAGAAGTACATTATACCTGTTGTTAATATTATATTTGATAATGTATTATCCAGCTGATTGGAATTTATTGTAATTTTCATCTATTTTCAAACCCTGATACAAAACAATATTTCTAATTCTCTGCTGTCTTTTACAATTTAACTTGTGTTTTTAAACACTGCAGATACTATACATTTACACTAACACACATAAATATGAATGAATTCGAAGATTGATAGCGTTACTTGAGCCGCCAAAGTACCAACATTAAGAAAATACAATTTACAACAGAATAAGAACTTATTAAACCTGCTTAATCAGATGTTTATACCAAAGTTATCATCCTCGACAAGGTAAAATTGGGCATTGTCTGCATGACAAACGTACAGTGTTGTGTGATAATGTAACGAGTAACAGAGTTCAAACTTACAATGGAATGTACCCCTTGAGCACGAATCTGCTGTAAGTCAGATTGATCTGTGGATCTGTTTAATACGCGATCTCAAACAACACTTTCGCTTTCGAACAATTTAAAATCAATAAACTTCTTTAAACACTACTTGCTAAATGGCACAAGGTTGAACAGCACCTTTGCCTACTAAACATTTCAAAGTTAACAAAACCTCTCTTCTTATACAACTTGATTCAAATAACACCTTACTCAATGACACACAGTCAAATAGCACTAGTACTAGAACTCACTTGAGCACTATTACCTATTGCATTTAAGCAATGAGAGCTATTCAGAAT
Source organism: Limnoperna fortunei (assembly GCA_944474755.1). Lineage (NCBI taxonomy): Eukaryota > Metazoa > Mollusca > Bivalvia > Mytilida > Modiolidae > Limnoperna > Limnoperna fortunei. The sequence continues at coordinate 25,750,480 of OX104121.1, forward strand.
TACTTGTTAGGCTGTACAGCTTCAACACTGCAAATCTGAATCAGTCGCTTCGCAAAGATCGGTGGTCAAGAACAGAATTACACAAAATACCGGGTAACACGACTTTTTTTACCTTAATTTTATGGCGTTAGCAGGAACGAGTTTAATTGTATAACAAAAATTAATGTAATGCAAGGGGTGTTCAACATTCAGGACAGTTCTATTAAACTGGAACAGTTTATTTCTTCGATATCTGTAAGGGTGTGTATTTTCTAAACGTGTCGACTGTAACCAGATGCGCCATAAAGAGATCAAATTTAACGAATCATATGGATGTAATATGAGTACTTTCTTTAATTACTATTATAAGCTATTGTTTATGTAACTGATATAACATATTTACGAACATTTTCAAAACAGGTATTGCTATCGTTCTATTTTTAATCCCGAAGGTTTAAATAATTATAGGAAACGATGTCAACACCCATTCCGAGTTTACTCTTATATTGAATAAATTATATTTAGTAAGGAGAACCGAAATTCATTCTTTAATGTCAAACAACCGTAGATAATATTAGTTATATATACGTTCATATCCGTAACACATTTATCACCTTGTACACAACTCGGCTTCGTCAAAAGGAGCACTTGGGCACTTGGGGTGTTAAATTCTTCATATCTACGAGTATAAACGTATATAACGAATTCTTCTGTTTTTGTCTGAACTGATGGAATTTTAAGCAGTTTGACACTGTTTTCGCAAAATGTAGGGTACTAAAGGAATCCTACTGCGGTCGACAAATAAGAGTTTCTTTTTGGATTCAAGAAGATGATGATTAATTTTTATTTTTTGTCCCGAATGTCATTAGCAAAGACGTCAAAAATGGTGTGACGTCGATAACGGTCAATTGCATATATTTGTGTTGCTTTTCTGTTGCTAAAGGAATATATTTTGATCTTTTTTCCAAGACTTTTTGTATGCAAAGTCAACCGTTTCGATTTTTAAAATACACATGTTGCGTACTAGGTGCTACTAACGGTTATCCACACCCATGTATATGACTTAGCAACATCCGGGTACGTTGGTAAAGTTTTATCTCATTGACCAATCAAATTAAGGAATACTGATACAGATATATTTGTTTTACTTTAAGTTAATATGGGTATTATTTACATGTTCTCCTGGATGTATGTTCGATCTAAATAACTTTGTACTTTAACTTGCATCAGTCCATGAGCATTATTTATTGATAAAGTCATTCAACGTTTTACCTGTATTTGTTTCTATGAATATTATATTTCCATTTCTGGTGTTGCTGGATTGTTTTATAATTACCACGATCTGGAAAATAGTCCTTCCAATTTCTCGTCTAACACATCTGTAAGATAAAAATAAACGAGGGATTTGTCTCCTATTATAATGTTATACAATAACTGTCTTTTGATGAGGTAAATGTGTGGAGTTATTGACTTTTGAAAAAACTGTTATTCACCGAGCCCAGCGGGCGAGGTGAATAACAAAGAGTTTTTTCAAAAGTCAATAACTCCACACATTTACCATATTAAAAGACAGTTATTGTTTTATTCAATAATGCAACAAAAATCAAATATCAAATTTATGATTTTTACTGAAAAATTTGAATAAAAAAGGATATTCACTAAAAATAAAATGGTTATTCACCGCGGGAAAATGTTGCATTATTGAATAAATCGCATGCATTTTCCCGCGGTGAATAACCATTTTATTTTTAGTGAATATCCTTTTTTATTCAAATTTTTCAGTCACATTATTTTTATACAAAATGTTTTATATATTATTGAATAATTGCAGTTATTAAAAATAACAACAATAATAATAAATAACCAATTGGTGTCATTAATGTTTCTGTATTTTTAATTGAACAATGGTTTACACATCATGATTTTTGACAAATGGAAGCGATATAAAATTTATATTAATGATTTAAATTGTAACGGCCGCAATAACTTTAAATGCATTAGCACAAGAATTTACGACAAACGAGACAATTTTAATTTCAAAATTATAAATGTTTTACATCAATGCAGCAATATTCCTGCTTCTCCTGCATACGGTGTCTATATTAGTCTATTATTGATGAAGTAATTAAGCGGTTTACCTGTATTCGCTTCTATGAATATTATATTTCCATTACAGTGTTGCTGCTGGATTGATTTATAATTACAGCAATCGTTTTAGTATTATCTTACAAATGTGTGTGAAGAGAATTTGGAATCACCATTTACAAAAATAATAAATAATAAATAACAAAATGACGTCACTTATGTTACTGCATTTGTTATTGAACAATGGTTTAAACATCATGAATTTTGACCAATAGAAGCGATATAAAATTTCTATTAAGAGCTGTACTCTATAAGGATCAAAATAGGTGTTCTTGACTAAATCATAGAATTTCACAAAACTTTGTCAGCAGAAACCTATACAAATACTCAGTCCAGAAAAACATTAATCATTTAAATTTTTGCAATTATATAATAAAAATATCAATATCTTTAAATATCATGCTAAAGGCTTTGTAGAAAAAACGATTTTAGCCATTGTTTGTCATTAAATATATTTTACACTCATTGTCTTTAAAAAAAAAACATTAAAAAAGGAAAGCTCTATCTTTTATCTGATTTTTCTCCATATATCATCAATATATAACCATTAATAAGAAACATATTGCATGACAAGTTACAGTACTCTCAAGTCCAATGAAAACCACCTGAGTGGTGGTTACTTACATCATTAATGAGAAAAATTCCCAACAATAGATTTTTCAAAAATCTTTAAAATACCATACTTTAAATATAAATCATTAAGTCACAAAACTTTCAGGAGTGTGTATTTTGATCTAAGAAAAATAATCCAATTTAAAAATTTCAAAAATCAGTGGGAATAGATGATGAATTACCTCCCCTATTTTGCTCTCTACAATAGAAAGAACATAAATGGGGGTTGGGCTAAAGCGCGGAAATGGAAAAACTGGAAACACATATATTTTTGTTCATAACTTTTTAACGGGTTAACATAGAATAAAAATAGAAAATGCCTCTGGAAGATATTTAAAGATCTTTATGAAGATATATAATTTAATGCAATTAATTATTAATAAAGTACCTAAAAGTTGTTACCTGTTGATAATGTATTGTCAAGCTGATTGAAATTTTAATTTTACAATTTTATTGTAATTTTTATCTATTTTCAAACCACCCTGATACAAAACAATATTTCTAATTCTCTCGACCATAGCAAAAAGGGGGGAGCAAGTGAAAGATATAATTTTAATTAGATTGAATAAAAAGAGTACTTTCGTTAACTATTATTATAAGCTATTGTCCATGTAACTGATATTACATATTTACGGACATTTGGGAAACAGATTCTGCTTTCATTCTCTTGTTAATCCCGAAGGTTTAAATACTTATAGGAAACGATGTCAACACCCATTCCGAGTTTACTCTTATATTTAGTAAATTATATTTAGTAAATAGAAACGATATTCATTCTTTAATGTATAACAAACGTAGATAACATTAGTTACATACGTTTATATCAGTAGATATGAAGATTGTAACACATAAATTTATCACCTTGTACACAACTCGGCTTCGTCAAGAGGAGTACTTGGGTACTTCAGGTGTTAAATTCTTTATATCTACGAGTATGAAGGTATATAACAAATTTTTCTCCTGTTTTATTCTGAACTGATGGAATTTTAAGCAGTTTGACACTGAAATGGCTGACGTTAAAGCAATCTTTACTTTATTTTCAAGGAGAGTGGATTGAAATTTGAGAAAAATTAGTGTTTTTGCAAAATGTAGGGTACTAAGGGAATCCTACTGCGGTCGACAAATAAGAGTTTCTTTTTGGATTCAAGAAGATAATGTATTAATTTCTATTTGGCTACGAATATCATTAGCGAAGACGTCAAAAATGGTGTGACGTCGATGTAGGTCAATTGCATATATTTCTTTGCTTTTCTGTTGCTAATGGAATATATCTAAGATTGACTTTTTGTATGCAAGGTCAACCGTTTCGTCTTTTAAAATACACATGCTAGGTGCTACTAACGGTCATCCACACCCATTTATATGACTGAGCAACACCGGGTATGTGGGCAAATTTGTGTCTCATTGACCAATGAAATTAAGGAATACTGATACAGAGATATTTAACAAAATGACGTCACTTATGTTACAGTACTTGAGATTGAAAACGCAACACTTTTAGCAATCCGTCAGCGAGCCGTCAGCGTTCCAAATCCGTCACCAATCAGTTATCAATCTCAGATCAGTCAAATCGTTCCCAATCCGTCCATTGACTGGGGACGATTTCACTGATCTTACGTATTGATTGGACTGATCGCACCAAGCAGTCCATTCAACTTCCGGTCAGTGAATAAATATTTCGAAATGTTAAAATTCGCTTTCACTCGCAAATATACGTTTAAAAATGGCAACTGTTATTTTCTCATTTATGGTTCAGTTTACCTAAAAATAAGGCTTAAACTAGTCTTAAGTTATAAATTATATTAATGAAAATTCCCCCTATTCTATAACTAATGCATCTGTAACCGAATATAAACATCACATAGTGTCATTTTATAAAAAAATAATTAAAAGAAAACCAATAAATAAAAAAAAACACACACAATAACTTAAAAAAATATTTGACCTCGCGTGCCAATGCGTACCTCTCGTATTTGTCTTTAAAAGCTGAAAAAGCGCGAAAGAAGAAAAACGTGGAGGCGGAATCAGAATTTTTTACACTTCGCGAGTTAGCGTTAGCATTATTTGTATGTATGTTTGTTTTAAGTTCATTTAGCACCATTTTCAAACATTTTATTACGATATATAATATGGCGTGGAGTGCTTATAGGACAGAGCTGGAGTAAATAGGTTATTTATTATTTATGATATTTTATATTTGAATTATTTTCATAGTAGGAGACAAATCCCTGAACGATAGTCCTTTTTGCAAATTCTCTTTATACACGTTTGTAACATGAAAAATTAAAATAAATGATCTTTGAAATTATCTTTTAAATCAGCAACTGGAAATATTTATGATAACATTTTATATTTGGATTATTTGCATGATAGGAGACAAATCCCTGAACGATAGTCCTTCCTGTAAATTTTATTTGTACACGTTTGTTACATGAAAAATTAAAATAAATGATCGTTGAACTTATCTTTAAAATCTGCAACTGGAAATATAATTGTGCTTTAAGAATAAATGTACTGGAATACATGGAAAATGTTCATTACTTCATAAATAAATATTGCTCATTTAAATAGGTTTCAAATTAAATTGCAAAGTTCTTTCTATGGATTGTATATCCAGTGAACATGTTTACTTATATTATTTCGTAAAATTTTTAACTTTTAAACCATATGAATTTTTTTACAGGCAAGGTAAAAACAAAATCATATCCTTCAACGGGCCTCTTAATCCCCATTTCTTAATTAAGAAACAATTCACGCAGGCTGTGATTTATCATTGTTTTACAACGGGGTGACAATTTATGTAGTATTATTTTATCCGGAGCGACAGCGAGGGATACGATAACGACATCAATGGTCATCCCGCTGTAAAACAATGATAAATCAAAGCCTCCGTGAATTATTTCTATTCTAATAAGACAATTACGGTACATTTATAATATTTTTATAGAAAACATTATTCCCGCCATAAACTGGCTGTTCCGTCAATGTAACACACAATATATTGCAACGGATAATTATAGCGCGTGTCGCTATTTATAAGATTAATACGTAATACGCAATAGCTTTCCGGTGAGAGTTACAGTTTTGTAATTGGAACAGCCCTTTAAAACTCGCTTTCCTCAGCGTGTGTTGCTCATACATAAATCATTTTTTACCACAGTTGTGGTCTCAAAGCCTTTAAAGCACGTCATATTAGAATTAGATTTCGCAAGTAGACGTTTTGGGAATATACTTAATAAAGCTGAATATACTGCTCGCGGGAGGTAAAGCAAACATCCACTCAATCAATCAATCAATCAATCAATCAATCAATCAATCAATCAATCAATCAATCAATCAATGAAATACGTTATTATTCAAATTGAAGGACGATCTTTTAAAGGGCAAGTTTTGAAAAAATTCTACTTTATCGATGTGACTGTTATTACAATGTTTAAACCGATCATTAAAGGATTAAAGAATAAATGACATATCTTTCAAAATATTACTTTTTCGTACCATGTACCATAGTTGATCATAGTTGCATACAATTTCTATTGAAAAAGTGTGTGGTTATTTGCACATACACCAATGATCATTCCAAGCATTTCCATTGGCAAACCAATGAGAATGCTTGAAATAGTCATGGTGTATGTCAGATACCACCACACTTTTGAAAGACTGGAAACACTTTTTTTATTGTCAAATTCTTGTTTCTTCGACCAATTCATAGTATCCACTCTTTTTACAAAAACTATTTCAAAATTCGGTTAAATCATCCATTTCGGCGTCAACCTCGTATCTGTCGAGCGCTTGTGAAAGCGTAATATCGTCCATTTTCAATGACATTTCGTGGTCATTTTCTATGTCGTTGCACACTTGGGACAAGGTTATATCGTCAATAGTCGACGTCCAGTGACAAAATGATGTTATGGAGCGGGATTTTAGATTGTGACGTCACTTTGGTACATGTAACTTACCATATGAAAAATGATTGGTTATGTGCAGATACCCGGAGGAGGAGCCATAAAATTAACTCGAAAGCAAAGCTTTCTCGTGAATTTTAGCTCCTCCTCCGGGTATCTGCACATAACCAACCTTTTTTTCATATGGTTACTAAAACATAAACGTGTCTATGTGTAAGCTAATCTGCAGTATTCGAAGACTTTTCTCTCCAGCGTTTTGGGGCCTAGGTGGCTGATTAGTTGGTCATCTACTATTGAGCACATGCCTGTCAAGAGGTTGCGGATTTTTTTATAACTGCAGGTAGGGTGTGCTCGACTCCAACTTAATGGACAAGGATTGTCGGTTTTAACCTTACTCAGGCTTCCTCCCACCCCACCCCCCATAAAAACTGCAAGCCATGAAATAACTGGAATTTAGCTGCAAAACCCTAAACAATCCAAAGTAATTGTAAGCGTACTTTTTAACTACTTTAATTGCATGTCAACTAAAATTTGCGACAAGAATCGCTGTATATTTTACAATATGTTAAACTTATGTTTAGTAAACAATGTGTTTTGATTTACAATGCTTGTTTAACAATTCAACAATTGATAATACATAACAGTTTCATAATTGAATTTAAATATGTTGTAAACTAAATTAAAACATGCAGGCATACATTTAAGTAACTTTTTTTTCTAACTGCATGTAAAAATGATGTTTGTCAAAAAGAGGCCACGCCCTTTACTAACCGTGATAAATTGTTTCCTGTGTTGGGGGATAGGTCGGCCTAATATTTTCAAAAAACATACCTGTAACAGGTCACAGAAAATAAAATAAGCCGAATTCACGAGTCGAGGAAATAAAAAAAAGATCAATAATGGATTACGAAAATTAAACATTTATCTCGTCGCTAATGATCTGCATTAAATTGAAAGTTTTGTCAAAGGTTTGCAGGGATTACCCGCAGAGATGTCCTGCCTTAAAGAAATGTGCTTAATTATGTAATATAAAGAAAATAGTTGTGTTTTGGTTTTGTTTTATTATTTAAGGAATACTTCAAATTTCTGAACAGATTATACGATATAATATGGTTTGGGTCTGTTTACGCCTAATAAACCGCGAAGCGGTTTATGAATGGTGTAAACAGACCCAAACCATATTATATCGTATAATCTGTTCAGAAATTTGAAATATTCCTTATAATTTAATTTTAACTATAAATCTTATCAATTTTTGCGATAAAAGCGTCGATGACGTCGTGGAACTATTTGAATTTTAACGGCGTTAGAATAGGTCATAGGTCACGCAAGTTATTTCTTATAATATGGTTTGCCCGATTTGAATTGACCAATCAGATTTCAGCTTACAAAGCAAATTAAATTATTTCTTTTTACTTATTAATTTTTCTTTCAAATTCTAGCGTTTATTGTAGTATAAATGTATTATAAATGTATATATAATATAAAAATGACGCAGAATTCATTTCATCTTCAAATTATGAAGATATACGTATCCGTCAATAAACTAACCGATTTATGCATATAATTAAATGACGGATTTTGGATCGCACTGATTTGACTGATCGCACTGATCGCTGACGTTTACCAAGGTAATGACGTATTAATACTTTTGGACGGATGTAATCCCAATCAATCAGTCAGCGATCCGTCAACGTTCCAAAATCCGTCAGCAATCAGTTATCAATCAGTCAAAGTGTTGCGCTTACGGGACTAAGTACTTTATGAAACAGCTTAAATAAACTAAATTGTATTTCAACTCTAGTATGAAACTTGGGAATACATAATAGAAACAAAATAGCTTATTGCAAATGTACCAAATTATCTATTTTCCCACGAATAAAGTAGCTCTTAATATCGTTAATGATAAAATAAAGAGGTTCAGCGTTTTTTCTAAAGATATCATATTATCGTAAACCAGCACAAACTAGTAAAAAGGTTGTCGTGATGTAATCTCCTTGTTAAATTATTGCATAAAATAGTGAAAAAGAAAAAAAAGGCCAAGAAAAATATTTTAAATGAATTCAAAAACAAATTACTTTACATTCCTTAACCATTCAATATGAGAACAAGCTACCAAAGAATAAACCAAATGGGATAATGAGATAGACTAAATGGCATAAGAATTCTACTCCCACTGGATAAATATGGGATATTAAGATGGGGTGAAATTTAACTCTAGCGGCTACAATATCATGAGCATCTGCATCACTGAGCGTGTCAATCTTCAAACGTTTAACCTACTTTGTCTGACGCAAGGCTTTTCGTATTGTGACCTGACATCTCCCAATTAGAGGGCATCCACTATCGGCCATACGGAATCATGATGGTCTGAGATTTTTTTTGCGAACGTTTTCCCTTTTTTAACAATGCATCGCATTTGCTGGAGTTCATAAATCTCTAGTACACCTGCGACCTTGTCCTTTGCAATGGTCAATTTAATAACAATCAGTATATTTGGACCCGTCGTAGTCTGACTAATATTTTCCTACTATGTGCCTATTATTGTATCATTAACTACTCTGGATTTTTTTCTGAGTTATTTTATAAAGCTTTTACTCACCGTTTACACACACTGTTTTGGTCTCCTTATTTTCAGGTTTTCTTTTCACAATAGACGATTGGTGTTTGTTCATAAATATTCCTTATTCTTGCTATGAATCATTTTGTAATTTAACTGGAGTTTAGACACATATACACTATTTTCATTCGAGTACGCATACTTAATTTCGTGGCTAAAAAATTAAACTCATTGGGCTTTGTTTTTGTGTCTCAATATATATTAATATCCAATATGTCGTCAATAAATAATAAGCGTTTCAGAGAAATTGTTAAACTTGGAGATACAAAATTCAATACAAGTTTGAATAATTTATTGCATCTATTTGCCAACAAAATACTTTTAAATATAATAAAATAAAAAGCTAAGTTTACTAAACAATGACAAAACATATAAAGTTTTAAATTGTTGTTTCATTTAAATTACAAATTATTGACCATTGTTATTAAATTGTAATTAAACAAAAGTAGAACATTGTAAAAAGTTTTATAGCATAAAATTTAATGGTCCATACTTATATAAATGAGGTTATATTCAATTGACTTTTTACATTTCACGAAGATGATTGCTTTCTTATCAAGAATATTATTAGCAAATTCATGATTTGTTTAATCTTGATATGAAGCATTTGCAAATAAACCGCTTCAAAATTATACATAATTTAATTACTTTCAATCCTTCTTTCTGTTAACAATTATATGTCATTAACAAATTCCTATGTTCATAAAACTGGATGTTGGTTTTTCTTATCACCTCATATATAAGTAAAGAGTGAATTATCGCACATTTAGATGGCAAAGAGCGCGCCACTCCAAGTCGTTGCATTTACTATGGTCCGCTGTCAGACTTATCGTATTTAGTCCCCGCCTCTATCCACCAACTGGAACGCGGTAAGTAGTCCTGAGGGACGACCACTAGAAGCCTTTACAGTTAAAAAGGCACGTAATGTATTAATTTTTTTCTGGCTAAAAAAGCACATTATAATGTTGTAGTAATATGACGGAAATATTATTTAGAAACATTAAAACAAGTCACAAAATCTTATAGAATAGCTGGTCTGAGGGTAACTAGCGACCTTTTTTCGTTTTACAAACAATACATGGCATTTGCTAGACTTCCGAAATGTTTAATACACTTGTAACCATATCTTTGGCATCTTTTCAATTGTTTAACCGCTGATGCTTTATTTCCTAGGCCATAACAAGTCTATCTAGATAAGTACGGATAATTGGCTTTTAAATAGTCTGTTAGTACCTCTTTAGAATCATGATACCCGTCTTATATTAATTGTCCTTTTACCAATTACTCAAAATCACTCTTGTGTATTTATGTTTGCTTCCTATTGTTAACTTTCTTGGGTTGTACCGTAACTTTATTTATTGGTATTCGATAGTTTGTTTTGGTATTTATGCACTATGCAGTTCTTAGGAAGTAAGTTTAACTTCTTTTTTGTGCTGTTTTTCCTGTGTTGTTAGGTTATAACAATAAAGGGAATGATTGGGAGAAATTTAACCCTGTTTTTTGCTACTCCGAATTATTGTGTGTGTTTTGGAACCAGGATAATCCATACACCTGTATTGCTCTTTTGTTGTTTTGTGTGCATCTATTGCTGGCGCGTAAATTTTCGTGGGTCATGGATACCAACCATTAAGTCAAGTCTGCCGAACATTTTTTTTTCTGTTTCACCAGTGTCGTCGTATTTGTCCTTGCTTTTGTTTATGGCACGCCGTTCTCGTCAAAAGTTTTGAGTGCATGAATTAAAATTTTCAGTGTGTAATTTCAATCTACCTTTTGAGTGTGTATTCGTAAAATTTTGAGTGCATATTTAAATTTTGAGTGCGAAATTTAAAATTTTGAGTGCATATTTTCGTTTTGAGTGCGTAATTTAAAATTTTGAGTGTGTAATTTGTGATGATATTTTGAATCATACTTTTGACGAGAACGGCGTGCCATATTCTTTCGTCTATCGCTAATTTTGTGATTTGCCGTAAATGTCAGTAATCGCACAAAGTCCTGACAAACGACCGGAAGGTGCCGACAGCTGAATTATGTGATATCATTTTATGACCAGTTGAAGAGACTTGCATACATTAAATGTCTTAAATAAATTAATGTGTAAATATTACAAAAAAGTTTTTAATTATACCTGTTATATATTAATTATTCGTATTTTTTTCGCGACACAAGGATTATCAGGTCTATATCAGATAAGCTCGTCGAGCGAATCTAATATGGACTTGATAATCCTTGTCGAGCGAAAAAGAATACTTATAATTTTTTATCGGTAATTTCTCAATTTAAATACAGCTTTTTTTTAAATATTGTTTTCGTTTTTTTGAAATATTTGAGGTTATTTTGCTTTGTAATAGTGTCGTTTTTACTGTGCACTACTTCTTTGTACAATTTTTATGCGTGATGCGGTCTGACATGACGTCACTCCTACCTACGAAAGCACAGAAGGCTCATTCGAGATTCGAGAATCGAAATTCGAAATTCGATATTCGAGATTCGAAATTCGAAATTCGAAATTCAATATAGTTATAACCAATCAGATTGCGTGTAACATAATCGTCTACCAATCAGAATAGTTCTTATATATTCGAGATTCGAAATTCGAGATTCGAAATTCGAAATTCAATATAGTTTTAGCCAATCAGATTGCGTGTGACATAATCTCTACCAATCAGAATTCCTTGGTTATATCGCAACTACATAAAATTTGGTTGAGTAGTTTTATGGGAGTTAAAGCGAAAACCATGATTATTGAGGATTACTGAAAATTCAAAGTTCAAAGAGCCATAACTACCCCATAAATTTAGGAATGAACAATTCCTGACAAGTTTCATAAAATTTTGTATAGTACTGAGTAGTTCCAGAGGATTTGTGCTGACAAGATAATAATTTTTACTAAAATTTGAAGATCAAAATCCCCTGGTAGCATGCACAACTACATATGGTGTACTTCCTACACACAAAGTTTTGTTGAATTACGTTTTACAGGTACATTCTTGTTCTTGATTTGTAGATGTTATTGATAACTGAATTAATTTGATTAAATAACAACTAAAGCTTATACATTTTATTTTTTTTAACAAAACCATGTTGAACACAGTCATTCTTTGACAAATATGTCGACGGTTAAAACGCCAAATAAAAATAATAGCACATGGCTACGTTTATATAAGAACTATTATGATTGGTAGACGATTATGTCATACACAATCTGATTGGTTATAACTATATTGAATTTCGAATCTCGAATTTCGAATCTCGAATCTCGAATTTCGAATATCGAATGAGCCTTCGGGGCTTTCGTACCTACCTCATTCATTCAAAAACTGTGAAGGCGATTGTACCGGCTGGACGGATGGAATTTTAAATGAATCGAGAGGAAATGTCAATCTGAAACCCATTTCAGCATTACGAAAAGGTTTGAAGAGGTGCGTTATCATGTTTGAATACTATATTAATGTTTCTTCAATAAAATGATTCTGATTACGATTTCTTTCACTGACCGGATTGGTGTGCATGTCAGTTATTCCGTTTATGAGGCTACTAATATTGATAAATCAATCCGTATTGATTCCGTATCCCGTAAATATTTAATGAATATTTCTGCCTGTGTAACACCAGGTAATTAGTTGCCTGTAGTATAAAGGGCTATAGCCTCTCAACTACGGTCACATACTAGAATGTTTCGGCAATCATCCTTCATTCAACGATGTATACAATGAATCCGAAGTGTACTATTAAAATATCATGCATTTATTTCTCTAAACAAATGAATCCTTATCAATGATAAACAGGTGTTTCAACCAAATTAAACGCCGTTAATGCAATACACTTTCGTGACTTGTTCATTGCCTACATTCGAGTGTACTGCCATGCATACACAAAAAGGGGGGGGGTAATTGTATGTACATCGTTCGTTATTCTTATTTCAGGAGACCAATAAGATACTGATTGTGTGTTGCGTTTTATATTTTGTAACACTTCTTAGTGTCTGGACAGGTCTGCTTAATTGCAGCATACTAGATGATTATTGTTTTTTTCGTGATGTTTGTTTTCCTTAATATTTATGCGCGATTGGTAAAAAAGTAAGGCAGATACTTCCGCAATGTGCTCGTGCATGACAAATGACCAACAGCTGATAATTCCTAGTATCACTAGTCGGTGTTCTACTGAGCTGTGATACTAATTTCATTGGTAGTAAAGATTAAAGGTAATTTTAACAAATTACCGATAAATGTCATTAGCAGGCAAAAGCGGTTTGTTGGTTGTTCTTTCCTACCCTAATATTATTCAAAAAGATTGCTGAATCCTAACAATTGTAAGATATATCAGCAAAAATAGTCATTGTACATTTTAAAAAGGTCATTTCTTCTACAAATAAAGCAGCTATTAATATCGTAAATAATAAAAAAATTTCGGCGGTTTCTTCGAAAGAGACCTTAATATAGTACAACAGCTTAAAATAATTAAAAGGTTGTTGTAAAGTCTTCTCTAACGCTTTGGCCGATTATTGCAAAAAATGGTGCACACGAAAAATGCTGATAAACATGTTTTTAATGAATTTAAAAACAAAATATTTTAAATTGCTGGCTGTCGCTTTACACACAATCAGGATAACTTCCTGAAAAACAACCAGTTTATGTATGGAATAAACACCGTCATTTGTATCGCTGCATAATCTTCTATACTTGTATAATATTTGTTTATGCTGTATCGTCATGTTTGTCGAAGCAATAAATAGAAGGTTTGGGTTCAGTTGGAGTGAGAAAATTCAAGATCAATATGCTATGACTTGTTTACGTTATTTATTTATATTGACACTCAATGATTAAGGCCATTCGTTGGTCAATCTGTGTCTATAGTTTTGACAAGAAACACCGTCATTTGTATTGTTGCATAATCTTTATTTTTTGTTTATGCTGTATCGTCATGTTTGTCGATCTGATACTCAATAAGTGTACTGGTTTGGTACCTTTTTGTAGACACTTTATATAATATTTTGAACAGCCTGTATTGTGTATTTACACGATCCCAGTGGATTTATATTATTCCATCTCCCTATGAAGAATACTATTATTCCACCTCCCAATGAAGAATATCTTAAACATTAAACGCCACTGATGAGTCTTGAATAGACGAAACGCGCGTCTTGCGTAATGAATTTGTCACATTGGTAATTTTAATTACATCTTGTTGGAATATTTGAGCAAAGCCAAGTAACAGCGCGTCCGCGGGTGGCGGACGGTTAAGCAATATATAGAAGTTTTGGGTTCAATTGGAGTGAGAAAATTCAAGATCAATATGTTATGACTTGTTTACATTATTTATTTATATTGACACTGAATGACTAAGGTTATTCGTTGGGCAATCTGTGTCTATAGTTTTGACAAGAAACACCGTCATTTGTATCGTTACATTAACTTCTAGACTTATATATACAAGTCTAGAAGAGCATGCAACATGACGAAACGCGCGTCTGGAATTAATCACCATGGTAATTTTGATAACATTTTGTTGGAATATTTGAGCAAAGCCAAGTGACAGCTCGTCCCCAGGAGGGGAATGGTTGAAGCAATGTATAAAAGTTTTAAGTTCAGTTAAAGTGAGAATGTTCAAGACCAATATTTTATGACTTGTTTACGTCATTTATTTATATTGACACTCAATGATTAAGGCCATTCGTTGGTCAATCTGTGTCTTTAGTTTTGACAAGAAACCCAGTCATTTGTATCGTTCCATTAGCTTCTAGACTTATATATACAAGTTTAGAAGAGCATGCAACATGACGAAACGCGCGTCTGGAATTAATCACCTTGGTAATTTTGATAACATTTTGTTGGAATATTTTAGCAAAGCCAAGTGACAGCTCGTCCCCAGGTGGGGGAATGGTTGAAGCAATGTTAAAAGTTTTAAGTTCAGTTAAAGTGAGAATGTTCAAGACCAATATTTTATGACTTGTTTACGTCATTTATTTATATTGACACTCAATGATTAAGGCCATTCGTTGTTCAGTCTGTGTCTATAGTCTTGACAAAAACACCGTCAATTGTATCGTTGCATGCTCTTCTGGACTTGTATATTATTTTTTGTTTATGCTGTATCCGATACTTAATAAGTTTACTGGTTGGTACTTTCTTTAGATCCTTTATATATATACAAACGCCTAAGTATTGTGACAACCATATAATATATCTGTATGACTGTATGACAAGTAACTTTGTCATCCTATATAATATATATACAAAAATGCTGAATTAGATTACTGTCAGATTAATACGTATTGGTTACGAAAATTCCATCGTCACACGCTAGTACACATGTGCTATGTCTATGTCTACGTTTCACCTCGGTTAATCAAGCTATATTTTTATATAGCGGATTTGGCCGAGGGGTCTAGACCGCTGGACATAGTGCAGGCGCCTTGGTGCCACAGTGTCACAACGGTGTGAGTTCGATTCCAGCTGAGGGTAAGCAAAAATTTGACAGTGTTAAAAATCTAATTCTAACAGTGTTGGGCTTAATTTGTAGACGCATATAAATATTTGATATTAACCCTGTATTTCTGATAATTCAGAAATCCGCTGGATAGATATATTATATGGTTGTCACAATACTTAGACGTTTGTATATATATATATATATATATATATATATAACATAAAACAATTACACAAAATAAGTGTCACATAATTACGAAAATCTAGCGCTTTCATCCATCATAGGACTTTTCAAGATTGTTTTTGTTACTAAGCGTAACGTTGTTAATGGGGCATATTTGTGACGTAACGTCATTGTTTATAGTGCATTTAGTTTTGGTTGGAACAGCTTTATAAATTTTCTTTCTGTTTCTTTTCTGTATTCGCAACGATTATTTCACAAAATTATAAGGATTAAACACTGTGTTTTAGGAAATTATCAATGTGTAAACTCCGGCGACTCCCTCACAAACTTGACATAAAGTCCTTCGGACTTTATTTAGTTTGTGAGTGAGTGGCCGGAGTTTACACATTGATAATTTCCTAAAACCCAGTGTTTAATCCTATAATAAAAACAAATAATGAGAGTCATTTCTTAAATAGTTAATGACTTTTTGTGAGGTTGACATGAGGATGTAGTAACCCCAGTTGTTTGTTATTTCCCAAAGCCAACAGCCTATGAATGTGAATAAAGGTTACAATCCGAAAATATTGTTTGTAAGAAAAGATAAACCTGAGATATTTAGCAAATTTTCTATACCTGTATCTTCCAGGGGAAAAAGTTTTAGAAAGCTGCCAATCGTTAAATAACTATGGAAAATATTTTAGGTCTAGCAAGTAAATGCACAAAACTTTCTATTACCATTACTGACTGTACATATCCTCAACTCCCTATTCAGGTTGCCGAAAACCATTAATGTACTCTGTTCAAGTCCTATAAAAATCAATGCTTACATACTGTCTTCTTGAAACACCTAGAATAATTGTTGCAGTATTATTTATGTTAATATATACTGAGATACCTTTGGTTTGAATGCCAACGATAAGTATTGAGTAGACAAAATTAGCTACTGGCATAGGAAATATAATTTTATTATCTTTTGTGGCATTGTTTGTATTGCAAATTGTTGTTTGTGTTTTTAATTTAAAAATCTTTGTGAAATGTTACACGATTTGTTTCTATTTCAGCATAATGTCAGTTTTGTAAGACTTGGAAAGACCAGTAAAATACATCCACAGATACAGAGTTTTTCAGCTATGTTTTGACACAGAAGCTTCAGTCGGTGGGAGACCTACGAGAGTTCTATAGCCAAAAGGTAGGAACCTCCTGTGGTACAGAGTAGAGAGGCCAGGTAAGTCACTGTACCTCCTGTGGTACAGAGTAGAGAGGCCAGGTAAGTCACTGTACCTCCTGTGGTGCAGAGTAGAGAGGCCAGGTAAGTCACTGTACCTCCAGTGGTGCAGAGTAGAGAGGCCAGGTAAGTCCCTGTACCTCCTGTGGTGCAACGTAGAGAGGTCAGGTAAGTCACTGTACCTCCTGTGGTGCAGAGTAGAGAGGCCAGGTAAGTTACTGTACCTCCTGTAGAGTAGAGAGCTCAGGTAAGTCACTGTACCTCCTGTGGTACAGAGTAGAGAGGCCAGGTAAGTCACTGTACCTCCTGTAGAGTAGAATAGAGAGGCCAGTTAAGTCACTGTACCTCCTGTGGTGCAGAGTAGAGAGGCCAGGTAAGTCACTGTACCTCCTGTGGTGCAGAGTAGAGAGGCAATTAAGTCACTGTTCATAGTGTTTCGAAATACACTTCTAACATTATTAATTTTATTATATTTTTTATTATCAATTTTAAGGTTTCATCAAATCGTCTTCCTTTTTCTCTTTTTTATGGGTAAAAGGGGGAGGAGAATATGTTATTCAAAATATTAAAATATTGAAAGACTTATCAGGAGTGCATGTATGCTATCTGTCTAAACCAGAGTGTCAGTTAGTGTAGCCCTAACATACTCAATGTGAAGTCTGTCTAAAACTGTGTGGGCAGAGATGCTTACTTCTACGATTCTGTTGTACTTTCTATGGATTTGCAGTGTCATAATATGGTCTAGGGATTATAAATTGAAAATTAAGTTTGTTGTAGATGTGTTGAAAAAAAATTAATTAGTTTCACAGAAAAATCATACAATTTAATGATTTCAATTAGCCGACAATTGAATGGAAGGAAAATTCAGTTGAAATCAAGCATCTTGATGATAGTGATCCTGGAAGGTAGTTTGGAAAGATAAATGGCCAACAATGTCAAAAGGTTCAATCAATCCAATCGGAACACTAATGAGACACGAAGTCCCTCAGTGTCTTTTTGTGACTAAATATAATGCATTTTAAATCACATAGGAGCACCATCACAATCTGCCAGTGTTGCACTCAGTTTTACCCAACACGTATAAGGCTGTATGAGCACTTTCACAATCCATGTAGTATGAAGTTTTACCTTATACTGTGTAGTCATTACGTCATCATGGCGTAGGCTGTATGACGTCTGTGTAGCACCTAGTGTCACCTAACACTGTGCAGTTTGTATTAACACACACTATACTATAAAGAAAATATTAACTCGGAAAACTTCCTTAAATTGTAGAGGACTTAGGATGGATCAGTCTCTTTGCCATGTTAGATGGAATTGGAGGTACATATGAACTTAATCTTCAGTACAGAATGAACAGGTACAATTAAATTTTGAAAAAGTATTTGTTTTACTGAAATCACAAATGATTAGTATTAAATTTAACAGATGAAGGCTAAATTTTCAGGAGTCTCCCTTTCTATAAGGCCCTTCTCACTAAAGGCAACTTCACATAACATCTATATATCTCTCTTCATAAAAATATCCCTCAATCATGAGGTTGTTTATTGGTTAGCCTCATGGTCTGTATGATTTTATTGTAAATTTCGGATTTTTCACTAAAGTGTTATTAGACTTGTTCTTGAAAAAAGGGGGAAGATTTCAAGTTGTAACCTAGCACACTGAAGTTATCTCCCCCTGACACAAAATACCTTCCATACAGATAAACTGTGAATCTTGACACTTTGTTACATATTACACACAGGATTTTGTTTTTCCTTAATAATAGTTGTTTCTTTCATTCATTTACATTGTGAAATAGACTAGATTTAAATATGAAGGTTAAGGTCAAGGTCATTATGCTCCATAATTTGACCTTTCCTATTTTAGGTGATAGCTTAATAGATTTTTCATCAAATGTTCGAATTTCTAAAGACAAATTGATTAGAGGTTAATTTCAAGGTCATTTAATAAGGTATATTAGTTTAGTTGCAACAATAAGTGGAAAGTCTATTTTTTCATTTTGTAGAACTAATGAACTTATATAGCTCTTTCTATTTTTAGACAGATCATGGCTTTAGTAATTTGTTGATTTATGATGGAGCTCTACAGTGTGGCTCGGAAATAGTAGCTAATAGTCAGTTAAAAGTTGAGATTAGTCCTAATGCAGAACAGTGGATACTTCAAGTGTTCAATCTAGAACCTTACAAGGCAGCATTATTTGTGGATACGTCAAAGGTTAGAAAAAAATTTACATTGAAGTCAAATAAAAAAGTGGATACAATTTATTTATAGGATGAAATTCTGCCAGTCTTCTAATGCATTTAAGTTTGAGAAATATAGGATCTTAAATTTGTACGTATTATTGGATTTCTCCAATCAAGAAAGTTAAATTTCCATAATTTAACTATTAAGATTGGAGAAATCCGATAATCCAAGAGTTAACTAAGTTGTAAGATTCTGTTTCTCTCATTTTAAAAGGAGTAAATTTGCAAAATGAAGTACAAATTATCCTAACTTCATTTTTACGTCTGTGACTTGAATACACGGTAAATGGAAGGTGTTTTGTTTATGACGTCATTAGTTCTTTCTATGACGTTATCATTTTAAACCAATCAACTGCTGAGAACAGCATTTTCACAACCATTTTTTTCCACACCGGTCAAGCAGTGTGAATATAACGCAAAAATTAGAGAAATAAAGGATCAAGGGCAAGACAGGAAGTCTCAGACACATGTGAAAATATTTCTTGTCTTCTTGTCTAGAATGAGGCTGTTGGATTTTTCTTTCTTGCCCTCAAACAGGTGTTTGATTCTTTTTCTCACTATTTCGTAAAAAAATCATGTGTTGTTTATGTCAAGAATAGGAATTTTGAAGTAGATGTCAACAAATAGGGTTATTTACACTGAAAGTAGTTAGTATTGTACATTTTTGAGTAAACATTTTATAATTTTTATTGCTGAACCAACGTTGACTGACATCACATGACATTTTTTTATAGGAAAAGGAGAGTGAAATTCAGCCACTGGTTGACACAAGGATATTTCAGTCAGCTAATAATAGGCTCAACATTGTCTCATTTGTTGCAGTTATAGCAACTCTACTGCTTTTATATTCTTAGATTTTTAGAACTGCAGCAATTTTTTTAATTACAGCTAAAGGCCTCCTTGGTCCAATGGTTAGTTAATCATATACAGTCGAACCTCGTTGCCTCGAACTTGGTTGACTCGATACCTGGTTATCTCGATATAATTTTTAAGTCCCGGCATTTTTCCCATATCAACAATGAATTTCTTCCTAGGATCTGTTGATCTCGGTTGTTTCGATATTTTGCTTAACTCGATTTTAGTAGTCCGGACAATATTAATTAGTATAATTTTAACCTCGTTGTCTCGAAGTTAATTTTGCTCTCGATATCGATGTCAAAACTAACAATTTCATTTGTATTTTGTATTGTTACTTAATTTGCGTCTGTTATTTGAAACACCTGTCATACAGTAAACACGATTATTGATTGGCAATTACAATTTGAATTGGCAATTTAATAAAACGAATTGGTACTCCAAACGCAGTACATGCATTACTTAGATTATTTGATGATCCACTAATTACTGTCCGATTTATTATACCCCCCGCAAACTTGTATGGGGGTATATAGGAATCATCCTGTCTGTCTGTCCGTCTGTCCACATCCCTTGTAAGCGCAACTCCTCCTAATCCGCTTCATGAAATTTAATGAAACTTAGCATAAAGGAAGTACATTCTATGTAGATGTACATGAAGGATTTTTATTGACCTCGGATATCATTAAGGGGAGATAATTGGACTTGAAAGCGAAGCAGGGGGTATCCCTTTGTGAGCATGCTTACAGTCCACACTTGTTGTTTTATGTTTTATTAAATTGAAAATTTCTTTTGATCTGATCAATGGTATATGTGGTCTAGTTTCGTTTCTTTAAAAACAATTCTGTTATTTTTATAGACTTGTGTGTTGTCAATTACGTAATTAAACAATCTGTATTGTTTAATTAGTTCTTTCGAACTGTAAGATAATAAGTGTTTTCTTGATTTGTTTTTCCAAGATTTCGTAATTAAGTTTATAAATTTGATTACACTATTTATTAATTATTGTCAATTTATTTGAATTGATAAAATACTACGTATATTGCCCGCTACAAATACCGTGACAAATACAAGCGATGTTGAAGTTCGAAACCAATAAACATGAAATAAATACCCTTAGATTTTTTAAAAATCACATAATGAAAATGACGTCACATCCTAGTCTCTGTTGACTCGAACTTTGGACAACTCGATATATTTATTACGGTCCCGCAAACTTCGTCTTATCGAGGTTTGACTGTAAAATATTATCACCTTGTATGTCAAGTGTTGGGTTGCGAGTTTTAGCACACTTTGGCAAATTGTGCTGGACTTCAACTTAATTAAATAGAAATGCCAGTTTTCCTACAGAATGCCAGAACAGGATGACATGATATTGCTGGAAAGGAGACCAACCTAAACACAAGTTTTATGCTTAAAATTGCTAAATGTAGGTTAATTGTGTTAATATTTGTATCACTTTGACATTGGCCAGCCACAGAAGCCAAAAATAACTCTGGTATGGTTGTAAACATTGGTGAGAGTCAGATTGTCAGGGAATTACTTCTTACCTGTATCAAGGTATTAATCATGATTTATTATAGTACCAATAGGGTATTGTGAATTTAGCTTTATATAGATAAGTTTATTTTGCAACTGTTAATGTGTTAATTTTCTTATGTTGCTGATGGATTCACATAAACTCCGTCTGTAAAATATTTCTGAACGGAACCAGACAAAAAAAAGAAAGTTTCTTTGACGCCTATTTACATGTTTTCTATGCATCAACTCCAGAAACAGTTTTGTTCCAGACCTTTTGCATATTGTACAAAAAATAATATTTTTGTCTTTATGTTAAAGGGTGGTGTATCACAAGACAGTACTGGAGTTATTGCCCCTTATCGCCACCAAGTACAATTAATTCATGACAGCCTGATGGACCATTGTGTAGAGGTCAATACAGTAGATCAGTACCAGGGCAGAGACAAGGATGTGATTATTATATCATTTACAAGTTTTAAGGAGCAATCGTCAGA
Source organism: Limnoperna fortunei (assembly GCA_944474755.1). Taxonomy (NCBI): domain Eukaryota; kingdom Metazoa; phylum Mollusca; class Bivalvia; order Mytilida; family Modiolidae; genus Limnoperna; species Limnoperna fortunei. Next base: position 25,772,676 of record OX104121.1, read on the forward strand.
CCAAAACAAGGTATCGTTAGTAAAATTCTCCACTTTGTACATACATGCTTGTTACAGTTATATACCCTTGCTGACTAATTTATTAGTTGATAATAATTACATTGACAGAGATGAATACTGAGATTTCCAATTGAAATTAATTCTGTCAAATCATGTGAAATAAATTCAGTTCTTTCACTCCCTGAAGTGAGGTTAGAGTGTTTGTCCTTAGTGATGTCCCTAGATATCATTGAAGCTCAAGAACATTCAAAACAAAGTTCCTCTACGTTTTCGACGACATATTATAAATATTTGTTATTGTTAATTAAACGCGAATCTTGAATATTGAAAGGATTATCAACTGTGCCTAAATGCATTCAGATTTCAAATCTGTCTAAGCTGTAGTGAATATTAAGTCTAAGATTAGTCCAAGTGTAAATTTTAACCAATCAGAGTCGCTGATGTATGTCAGGCGGCGCAGCGGCGTAAACACTTGAAATCTTGCTTCATATCTTTGTAAGACTAAGCCCTAGGTCCATCAAATTTGATCCAGTGGTAACTTATGATGAGAACTTGCCAGTCAGTCACCTGTCACCTGACATTGACCTCAATTCCATGGTAGGATGATAATATTTGGTATATAGGTTGCTGATGAGTAGTACATGGCTGTCTGGTAGGTGTCACCTGACCTTGACCTCAATTTCACGGTCCAGCGACTACGTTAAAGTTTTTGGATTAAGGCAGTTCCTCTGTAACCATGCATGGTAGAATGATAATATTTGGTATAAAGGTTGCTGATGAGTAGTACATGGCTGTCGGGTAGGTGTCACCTGACCTTGACCTCAATTTCACGGTCCAGCGACTACGTTAAAGTTTTTGGATTAAGGCAGTTCCTCTGTGACCAGGCATGGTAGGATAATATTTGGTATATAGGTTGCTGATGAGTAGTACATGGCTGTCTGGTAGGTGTCACCTGACCTTGATCTCAATTTCACGGTCCAGCGACTACATTAAAGTTTTTGTATTAGGGCAGTTCCTCTGTAACTATGCATGGTAGGATAACATTGTTTTGTATATAGATTGCTGATAAAGGGTACATGACTGTCTGGTAGGTGTCATCTGACCTTGACCTCAATTTTTATGGTCAAGAGAGTACGTTTAAGTTTTTGTATTAGGACAGTTCCTCTGTAACTATGTATGGTAGGGTGACAATATTTGGTATACAGGCTGCTGCTGATAACAATTTAATGCTATTTACGTAATGCTTATGACGAAATTTATTTTCGTTACTGATGCGGAATGCAGGCGAGACATTTTTCATTTTTTTGTCCACACTTGTTTTTAATGGTGTTTAATTTTATTTTCAGCAATTTTTTAACAATATCATGCATTCAGTTTTTATTTGGAGAGGCAAAGCACCCAGAGAAAACCACAGACCTTCTGCAAATTTTGTGAAATCCACCACTGGAGACATTGATAGGCACTAAAACTATATAACAAACATTCATGCCTTTGGTTGGATGTTCTATCTAACAACTATCTGCATGTTTGTCAATAAAACTAGATTACTTAAACCTTTTAATATAAGGTCAGTTTATGAATTAAAATATTTTACATAATTCAGAACTAAGAAGACTTTCCATTTAGAAAATGATACCTTAAATATGTTATTCTGGAACTAATTTAAACAATAGTGAAGTTTCTGCCTCTCTCGGGGGATTAAAATGTGAAAGGACAATAGTTTAATACAAAAAAATGTTTTCTTGCAGTCTGGTGAACTATTGAAAGATATAAGAAGATTGAATGTGGCAGTGTCTAGAGCTAAGAAAAAGTTAATAATGGTAGGAGATATGCAGACTTTGACGATGTACCAGCCTTTGTCTGTGATACTAGAAATGATGGCAAAGAATGATCTTATATCCTTTAATATGTGTCATGGCTTGATATGATAGATAGAGAGTGTATATTTCAGAGGATGGATTTAATTTTTGCTTAACTTTCAGCAGTTATTACAGATATATTTAGGATGAGCAAGTTAAGAAACAATAAATCAACTGCAGGAAATGGGATGGACCATGGGCACAATATTTCGACTGACAAAATTTTATGCCAGATCATATGTTCCTAAACTGCATTGTTAAAATTGTCACAAATGCAGATTTGTTTAAGCAGAATGCACCTTGGGTGGATTTCCCCTTTTCCACTTTTCTACAGTGAGGGTGAGAAAAAAGTGGGCAAAACTTTTAACCTGACTACCCTGCCGACCCTCTGAAATGGATAAACAGTTTATTTTATTGGTCATTATACATGCAAGTATAATCCAATGAAATAAGCTAATAAGCATTTGTGTTTGCTATTTGACAAACAAAAGATTTAAAGTAGTGTGAACATTTGTGGAGTGGCTGATATGTGCTGGTGAAGAAAGTAAAATTCCCCTAAGCTGTATTAGTTTATTAGACTTGGATCTGTCCATATACAGTATGTGAACCAGTTGTATAAGTTGGATGCATTGAACAGAGTATTATGCCCTAAATCATGTTTTGGATTGACAGTAGGTGTCAATATACAGTTATTTAATGCCTGTTCATGGAGCAGTCAAAACTATTATCACGAGGTGCTGGAGATGATTTAGGAACTGTTGCCGAAGGCCGCAGGCCGAATGCAACAGTTCCTAAATCATCTCCTGAGCACCGAGGGCATAATAGTTTGACTGCTCCATGAACAGGCATTAAATAACTGTTTTATTAACTTATAGACTTTACAGAGAGAGTGATCACATTAAAGGATCTTGGTTGGCCATGTTTAAACTTTTGGATGCCATTGGTTGATCAAATCCTCGATCTTCTTCTGAGATGCTAGCAAATCTTTCAGGTTTGCGTTCGTCCATTGAGTGACAATCTTCAAATGACATGAATGAGATGGTAGTCTGTGCGCTTGACACTGGGCATTGTTCTCGTGCATGGAACAGTCGTTAACTGTTACACGCTGACGTCATTTTGGAAAAGGTTACTGTCACAGCAGGGTACACAACTGCAGAATTGAGCGAACCTTTTTATCAGAGTAATGCCTCATTTTCTTTTGAAAATGCTATCATTCATTTACCCTAATTGGATGTATATAATACACACTATAACATAATACATACCCAATACAAATGTTCTTACAGGAGATGACTCGAGTAATTCAGTTTCAATTAATCTGGCTTGTTCTGTACAATGCTCACCTATGAAACTAGGCTTTTTTGCAGTAAATTGATGATCGATTTACCAACATATGCAACTTAAAGTTTTTTTTTTTAAAATAAGAAGTCCCGTGTCGTTTGCTTCTGTTGGTTCTGTGTTGGGCAGGTGTAGTTTTTGTTTTGTGTTGGTGTGTTTGAGGTGTTAGGGTATGTATGTTTGTTGTTGGTTCTGTGTTGGACAAATGTAGTTTTTGTTTTGTGTTGGTGTGTTTGTGGTGTTAGGGTATGTATGTTTGTTGTTGGTTCTGTGTTGGACAGGGGTAGTTTTTGTTTTTTGTTGGTGTGTTTGTGGTGTTAGGGTATGTATGTTTGTTGTTGGTTCTGTGTTGGACAAATGTAGTTTTTGTTTTGTGTTGGTGTGTTTGTGGTGTTGGGGTATGTATGTTTGTTGTTGGTTCTGTGTTGGACAGGGGTAGTTTTTGTTTTGTGTTGGTGTGTATGTGGTTTTAGGGTATGTATCTTGGTTGTTGGTTCTGTGTTGGACAGGTGTAGTTTTTGTTTTGTGTTGGTGTGTTTGTGGTGTTAGGGTATGTATGTTTGTTGTTGGTTCTGTGTTGGACAAGTGTAGTTTTTGTTTTGTGTTGGTGTGTATGTGGTGTTGGGGTATGTATGTTGGTTGTTGGTTCTGTGTTGGACAAGTGTAGTTTTTGTTCTGTGTTGGTGTGTTTGTGGTGTTAGGGTACATATGTTGGTTGTTGGTTCTGTGTTGAACAGGTGTAGTTTTTGTTGTCTCGCCTGCGACGATATTCGCTGGAGGCGAGACATAGTTATGGGAATCCGGCGGGGGCGGCGGCGTAAACACTTGGACATCTTCCTTCATACATTTGTAAGCCCAAGCCCTAGGTCCATCAAATTTGGTCCAGAGGTAGCTTATTTACTTGCTAGTCAGTCACCTGTCACCTGACCTTGACCTCAATTTCACGGTCCAGCGACTACGTTAAAGTTTTTGGGTTACGGCAGTTCCTCTGTAACCACGCATGGTAGGATGACAATATTTGGTATATAGGTTGCTGATGACTAGTACATGACTGTCTGGTAGGTGTCACATGACCTTGACCTCAATTTCACAGTCCAGCGACTACGTTAAAGTTTTTGGGTTACGGCAGTTCCTCTGTAACCACGCATGGTAGGATGACAATATTTGGTATATAGGTTGCTGATGACTAGTACATGACTGTCTGGTAGGTGCCACCTGACCTTGACCTCAATTTCACGGTCCAGCAACTACGTTAAAGTTTTTGGGTTACGGCTGTTCCTCTGTAACCACGCATGGTAGGATGACAATATTTGGTACATAGGTTGCTGATGACTAGTACATGACTGTCTGGTAGGTGTCACCTGACCTTGACATCAATTTCACGGTCCAACGACTACGTTAAAGTTTTTGGGTTACGGCTGTTCCTCTGTAACCACGCATGGTAGGATGACAATATTTGGTATATAGGTTGCTGATGACTAGTTCATGACTGTCTCGTAGGTGTCACCTGCCCATGACCTCAATTTTATGGTCCAGCGACTACGTTAAAGTTTTTGGGTTACGGCTGTTCCTCTGTAACCATGCATGGTAGGATGAAAGTATTTGGTATATAGATTGCTAATGAATAGTACATGACTGTCTCGTAGGTGTCACCTGACCATGACCTCAATTTTATGGTCCAGTGACAAAGTTAAAGTTTTATGATTAAATCCGTTTCTCTGTAACCATGCATTGTATATTTTAAATGATAACAATTTAATGCTATTTACGTAATGCTTATGACGAAATTTTTTTCGTTACTGATGCGGAATTCAGGCGAGACATCTTTCTGTGTCCACACTTGTTTTGTGTTGGTGTGTATGTGGTTGTAGGGTATGTATGTTGGTTATTGGTTCTGTGTTGGGCAGGTGTAGTTTGTGTTTTGTGGTGGTTTGTTTGTGGTGTTGGGTAATGTATGTTGGTTGTTGGTTTTGAGAAGGACAGGTGTAGTTTTTGTTTTGTGTTGGTGTGTTTGTGGTGTTAGGGTCTGTATGTTGGTTGTTGGTTCTGTGTTGGGCAGATGTGGTTTTGTTTTGTGTTGGTGTGTTTGTGGTGTTAGGATATGTATGTTGGGTGTTGGTTCTGTGTTGGGCAGGTGTAGTTTTTGTTTTGTTGGTGTGTTTGTGGTGTTGGGGTATGTATGTTGGTTGTTGGTTCTGAGTAGGACAAGTGTAGATTTTGTTTTGTGTTGGTGTGTTTGTGGTGTTAGGGTATGTATGTTGGTTGTTGGTTCTGTGTTGGACAGGTGTAGTTTTTGTTTTATGTTGGTGTGTTTGTGATGTTAGGGATTATACCCCCACAAACTTGTTTGGGGGGGTATATAGGAATCACTCTGTCTGTCTGTCCGTCTGTCGTATCCCTTCTAAGCGCAACTCCTCCTAAACCGCTTGATGAAATTTAATGAAACTTTGCATAAAGGAAGTACATTATATGTAGATGTGCATGAAGGATTTTTATTGACCTCGGATATCATTAAGGGGAGATAATTTGACTTGAAAGCAAAGCGTGGGTATCCCTTTGTGAGCGTGCTCACAGTCCACACTTGTTGGTTCTGTGTTGGACAGGTGTATTTTTTGTTTTATGTTGGTATGTTTGAGGTGTTAGGGTATGTATGTTGGTTGTTCGTTCTGTGTTGGACAGATGTAGTTTTTGTTTTATGTTGGTATGTTTGAGGTGTTAGGGTATGTATGTTGGTTGTTGGTTCTGTGTTGGACAGATGTAGTTTTTGTTTTATGTTGGTATGTTTGAGGTGTTAGGGTATATATGTTGGTTGTTGGTTCTGTGTTGGACAGATGTAGTTTTTGTTTTATGTTGGTGTGTTCATGGTGTTAGGTTATTACAATAAAGGAAAGATTTGGGATCCATCTAACTGGTTGAACCAGTTCCACAGTATTTTGTCTGACTATTCCAAGCCAGTAATACTGTTCTTGTTTTTGTACTTTGTTTTTTATTAATTTTTGGTGATTTGTGGTGCTGTCATCTATTGATTAATTGTATTATGTGGTTTGTGTGTTTTATCTCCTTTTAATTTAATTAGTATAAGATTACAACAAAAGTTGATAAATTTTCCTTAATTTATTTTACATTGTGTCTTTACCAAATGGAGCATTAAACAAGAGATGATCAGGTAGAACTTGCTGCAAAATAATGACATGGATACATTGAGTGGAACTAAGCTGCTACAGAACAGAGGAAAGTATACCACATGTCGTGGACAACAAACATTAGTTGCTTACTTTTTCTATCTTAGAAGCTGAAATATGTGTGGACAGCTAAACTGTTTTGATGTTGTTACTGACAATGAACAGATTGTTAAAATATGTAATGCTTGTGTAGTTTAAACATGGAATAGACTGAAGACTGGTGCAAAATAGGTTGTAATGATATTTATAATGTTTCTGGTGGAATGTTCAGCCTTGATCAACAGTTATTATTACCGAAGTTGTATATTTGATACAGTAGTAAGTAAGAGATGAAGTAAAGGAAATGTACCATACGAACAAGATAATTGCCAATCCAGTTAATGCATAGTATCTTATCCCATCCTTGTCCATTTTACACCTTAATGTTAGTTTGTAATTTTCTTATATCTTTATAGCCATTTCAAAGAAAATTAACAAAAATAATAAATTAGATTCTCCAACATGCCCAATTTTTCGACAGATGTATGATAATCTTCAAAGTAACTGTATATTGTCCATTGCCAAATTGTTTTATTGATTTACTGGTTTGATATATGTTAATAGATTTTTTCGTTTGAGTATACATAAACAATACAGTGCCGTATCAATATACCATGTACTACCTCTTCTAGGGCAATTGTAATTTGTACTTATCATAATTCATTATAAAGCCTATCTGTATATCCATGAATCTGTTCATAGCATGATATCTTTATATTTTCATAGATTTTTATTAATCAGTCATTAATTTAAATCTAATTTTATTTGGTTTACATGAAGTATGCAATATACAAATATAAGTAGAAACATGAAATTCAATTGAATATGCTGTAGAAACTAAAAGAAAGACATGGCTGTGATGGATTATATCACCTGTTTAGTGCAAGTATATATACAATTGTTATTTACCAATAATATATCATAATATGTGTTTGGTTTTTTATACAGCAGTGTAACTAAGTTGATGTCTTTACACTGAATACAACACAAAACAACTATGACTTATGCATTAAGATGTTAATAGCCGTTTTCACAATACATGAATTGACTGCCAGACAAATTTGTTTGTATGCTAGATAAATATAACAATTTATTTGTACAAATTTATTGTACAGCAACTGCAATGTTTGCAGATAAAAGAAAATGTTTGTTGGGGTTTTCTTTATGTAGTTTACAGGATGTTAGACATCTATAACTATTGCAGTATTGCATTAATACATCAGAGCCTAATAAGTTGTACACGTCAGCTCACTTGTATTTTGTCATTACAAAAATGTTACAGACGGTTGCAAGAGCTCACTAAGCAGGACCAGTGAATCACTGCAATATATTGTTAAGCATCAGAATGAATTACCAAGCAACACTTTACACAGCCAGAGCAATGATTCACCAGATCAACTGGACCGGATTAGTTAAAATCTTTACATTATAAAAGTTACTGTTCTTCTGTAAAAGACTATGCATGATTTTACACCAAAAGAGATTCAGATTTCTTGGACTCAACCCACATGCTTTATAGCGAGTTTCTATGTGCATATTATTATGCCAATATCGTTGGACGCTGTTGTGTAGATTTCGAAAGAAAGTAGGCACATAATGTTGCCGCTACAAAAAGCTAGAACTTTTAGTTCGTAGCCAACAATGTCTAAATTTTACGTCAATTGGTCCATCACATTTTCACATACTGACTTATATTTTGTTTATTTCATTCTTTTCCTTAAAACATGTCAGGGCTCGACTGATTGGGCTTCAGATTTCAGAAGCAGGACTCTTGCTCATTATTCTTTATACTCTATTATATTTAGTACTTAATATACTTTTGAACAGTCTTTAACTAACTTGACTACAGGCGACCATTTTTAGCAACGGGACTATACTCGGGTATAATCGAACTAGTCCCATTGCTTGGTATAGTCGCCTGAAGTCAAAAGGGGCGCACAAAGTAGTAATGCTAATCAACAATGATTAATTTAATAAAAACAACTAAAACAAACAGTTGTCAACATTAAACATACATCTTGTGTTCTAAGTCGACGTTGGCTCTTGGTTTTAGTTTCGCCGTTTAGCTTGTGACGTCTGCTTACCAGTACACTAGTTGCCTTTTTCCAGCCCAAGAAGCTGTGCACTAATTAGAACTACATGCCAATTGTAAACGAAAATTTCGTAATTTCGTACGTAAGGGGTAATAAGCTGAGCAACCACATAGTTGATTTATTAAAACGATTGTTTCTTTTGCCAAATTAAAAAAGTTACTAGAAAATACGTTGTCAGTATATTGGACTTTTGCGTCTCTCATTTTTATAGTGCATACCGAAGTTAACTATTGTGTTGATAAATATGTATCGGTAAATCTCTTAACTCATACAGCTGTGTCATTTTGTGTCCCACAATTGACTTAATATGAAACATGCCACTGTAAAATGTAAAATAATATTTTCTAAATACTGGCTTTTTATATCTGTCATAAATGTGTGCCTTCAAACTATAAATATAGCTACACAATTACTTGGGTGCTTTCTTGTTGGGAATTTCTGTCGTGGTTTAAAATACGAACTTTTAAAACGCCAAATCATGATAATGAGCAATCTATATATTTTATTTAATCTGCATTATGTCGCTCGGCTTCAGTGGCGGAGCAGCAGACATACTACGTATTTATAATGTAGATGTCAAAGAGCATAAAACCTGTTTTAAGGTTGATATGTCTTCTCGGGATTGCTTTGTTAATCAAATACTGGATTAAATATTGGGATTCAATATTTTCTAATTTCAGCTTACGAAAATTATTGTGTTTATGTATATTGGTGGTTTAGTAGACAATTCTCCATAAAATGTAGAATCTGGATAAATTAAGACCCGCTTTTCTTCCTATCCTGGAAGATCATGTTGAAAAGGCCCATCCTATTTCTAATCTATGTCTTACTTGTATTACGTAAAAGAGTTTGTCTTTATAAGAAATGCGTTCGAACAACAAGGATCAATAATGACATAATTCTGATTGCGACGAAGACACATGACCTAAAGAAGAAACTAAACATCGGCAACAACAAAAACTAAAAGTTTTTAAACCTAAGTAAATAAAAACCCGAATTGTATACGACTCGATTTCTTAATCGTGATGTGAAGGGAAAAGGAAAATACAAGCTGAAGAAAACCTTCCATAATTGTCATGTCTGTGTACGTCGGATCATCATTTGGGAGCGTTTTAGAGAGTAATAAAAACCCTTCCATTGGTACCAATTAACTCCGTCAGCAGGAGATGAATGAGTACCAGCTAAGTAGAGACCATTCAGGTTGGATTGATGACAAGCGTAGGGACCATACCACCAGCCTCCTTTATAATTTTCAGCACATTTATCAGTAGTGTCTTTGTCTTTGGTAGTAAAAGATTTTCCATTTTGGAAGGCCATTGCATCCCCTGAAATATTATATAGTAATTTCATTTTCATACGTCTTTAAGTTAAAATGTCTGAACACAAGTTTGCCTCTAAATTGTCTGTGTGTACATTTCTTATAGAAGTGTTGAAAACAAACATGTCGATCACAAAATTACCCTGTGTTTCTAGTTAGCGTTTTATTTAGCATTTCGTTATATTTATAGCAGTCTTCGGAGTTAGACAAATACACCTACGAACGCTTTAGCGTGAGAAGGTGTATTTGTCTAACGAGGAAGGCGGTGCTATAAATTACTTGTAACATGAACAAGCCCCTAGATCCCGCCCATTAATAATTGAATAAAGAGGCGGTGTTTATTATGGTGCGACCGATATTCGACTAATCAAATGAAAAGCTAATATTGGAAGCTCGTGCTATCCTTTTGCAGTGAAAATCAATACAATTTGACTTAATTAAGGCGGAGTTTTACTGTGCATTATCGGATCTAATTGTAGTTGGTTATTGCATGGCTGTTTTGCCCTTGAGTTTAACAGGCACATGTGACCTTTCATGCAATATTATACAAGTGTTTTAATTTAGTGCATACCTACTCGTCGTGTCTTGTTTATTCGTAAAAAAGAACAAAGGATTCATGTTACAATTGCTTAATGTGGAAGAAGGAAGGAGTTAGTCACCTGTACAATTTGGAAACTGTCTGAAATTCCGTTATATTAACAAAATGACGTTTAATTAAATACCCTTTCTTAAAAATGTAGTAATATAGATTTATGAGAGAAATTGTTCAAACAAAAAGTACTTTTCAGCTACGACTTTCTACTGTAACAATAAGTAACATGATTAAATTATGTTTCCTTATATTACCTTAATTAAATGTTTACCTGCATCACCACTATAGAATCCAACAGTTAAAGTGAATTTTGATGCTTCATCGCTTATATTGAAACTCTTATATCTTGCATATTTCGTGACTCCAGTAAAGTCCTCTAGGGATATGTATAATTCATACTTATGTCTATTTAATAACTCGTATAGGTGTGTGTTACCTGACAAAATTTAATATGTATGAAGAATTATGGAATCAAAAAAATGTAAATATTTATCACGTGGATAAGATGGATAACAGTTTTAACTTTGATCGGCCATCTTTTTTCTCCAATGAAATTATTTTATAGTAGCTAGTAAAAGAAATCGTAAGTGAGGTAAACAGTGTAGAAAGATAAAACATGTTAAAATCTTACAAAATAATTAATTGTACCGCAAAAAAATTCTAGAATGAATTGATTCCGCGCTATCAAACTGGGTTACGAATGTGAATAATACTTTATACCTGAAAATAGTATTGATAAGAAAAGATAAATCTTTACCACATACTTTCTATGGATAAAATGTAACGTACATAAAGTAGGGTTATAGCTGGACATTAAAAACGTTGACATAGGGTTAAGGTAAATTTATGTGGCCACCGTTAGCTGTGTATTAGTATAACCACACGAGCAGAGGACGTTTTGGACATATATCTATAAGTTGACTTCTTAGGGACAAGAGTAAGAAATGTGTTTATCGTTAAAAAACCATCGCAAGCTATTGTGTTTAATAAGTAAGTGGGAGCTATTTTAATAAAATCAATGACTATACCTAGCCAAAACTCCCCATTCAGATTACCAAAACCATTAGTGTACTCTGTCCAAGTTCTTAAAAAATCAACGCTACCATCCAGTCTGCTTTGAAAAACCTAGAATTGTAACAGTTGATTTTTATAATTATCGTCATCACTTTCATGGTATAGCAAGTTTGCATCATATCTAACAACAGTCAGAAGCTCTTGACCAAGTGCTCTTGTGAAATGCAAAACAATTGTGTGCTATTATGTCACTGGTATAGGTAAAAAAATAACACGAAACACTAATAAATTGTATCTGATAAAACCTCCTCAACATATACAAATTTTACAATCGATATTGTAGTATCTTTCATATGATTTAAATTTTATTTAGATCGAACAGATGAAAACCAGCAAGTAAATGTTTCTTCTCGTAATGATTCTTTTGTTGGATATTAACAGCTAGATTTTTATGTATGTTAAAAACGTGTATGAGATAGATCGTCAATAACCGTCGCACTAGAAGACTTGTATAAAGGTGTGGCACTAATTTGTTTTATGTTAATGAATCTGGACCCAATAATATTTTATAGCGCATACATTTTCTTAATGTACGATATCTGCAATAAATTCTTTTCGTTGCGAGTCTTGGGAATATATCGTTTAATATTGATTAGGAACGAAATCAAAAACATGGTCGTTAATATATATATATAACTAGTTAAAAACTTGGGGAGTTTAATCTGGCAATTTAGTAAATCACATCAAGTATAAATTATAATACAAAACGTACGGTCCATCCTCCTTCTTCGGTATCCATATTACAATAAACATTAAATCCCTTAATGTCAGAAGGATAAATTCTGTAAACACCACTGGATTTATTTCCAATAGCTTGGCAGTCAACTGGGTATTTATCTAAGTATTTCAATATAAGAGAACGAAATTAATATGATGTCAAGATTATAGACACTGACCAACGAATGGCCTTAATCATTAAGTGTCAATATAATTAAATAACATAAATAGGTGTCTGTGTCTATAATGTTGACAAAACACCGTCATTTGTATCGTTGCGTATTCTTCTAGACTTGTATTTTTGTTTAAGCTGTATCGTCATGTTTGTCGATCCGATACTTAATAAGTTTACTGGTTGGTACTTTCTTTAGACCATTTATATAATATTTTGAACTACCTGTATTGTGTATTTACACGATCCCAGTGGACTTATATTATTCCATCTCCAAATGAAAAAATACTTTAAGCATTTAGAGTTAACCGCCACTGATGAGTCTTGAATAGACGAAACGCGCGTCAGGCGTATTGAATTTGTCACCTTGATAATTTTGATGACATCTTGTTTGAATATATGAACATAGCCAAGTGACAGCTCGTCCGCCGCTGGCAGATGGTTGGGGCAATGTATAGAAGTTTTAAGTTTAGTTTAAGTGAGAAGGTTCAAGATCAATATTTTATACTTGTTTACGTTATTTATTCATATTGAAACTTAATGATTACGGTCATATATATATTTTAAAAAAAGTATAAAGTATATATATTTGTCAATCCATATTTCCTGAAGTTGATAAATTGTTTTCCGTGTAATCATATACAACTTGGACCGGTTCTTAAAATGCATGACTGCTATTTTCAATTTACTACATTGTAGTCTGTTCAGCAGATCACACGGCTTTTGCCAAAAAGGCATTAAAGTACCCATTTCGTCTGTAAACTAACAACTTTCAAATCTTGATATCCTATAAACTCTTCATTGTTTAGTATCCGACATCCAATCAGAACACCTGATACAAGAACTTTAAACAATAATTAGTTACATGTCTGTTACAATAGCAACCTATTTGTTCAGGCGTTCTGATTAGATGATTAAACGAGTAGAGATGAATGCACGCGATCTCATCTCAACTTGTCATCTGGACATGTAATCGGCTTTTTGCGGAAGAATCCATAATCCCCAAAGTTTAGAAACCTTTCATGTCATCTTGAAGCTCTAGCAAAAAGAAGAGTGCAATATTACAAGAAATATAAATAATAATTTTATATAATTAAGCCTACCATACTTCACACAAACAGGTCCTGTGTGTGTGATGACACACTTTTTGTTATTTGGGCATGGATTTGGCCAACATGCATCATTCTCCTGCAACGTATATACAATACCATAAATAGCCTTACAACCACATATGAATAACAGATTAAGCAGTAGTTGTAAAAACGCAATGCACATACTATTAAAATTTATAAATAAGTCGTCTAAAAAACAGTGTTAACATAACATCAATTGCAATTTGAAATGTAAAACAAAATTATACTGTAAAAATAATACATATGTTCTCTGTTCATTTGGGTTTTCTTGACTCTCCAATCAAAAATAAAGAGATTATTTTGAAAGGCGGGTCTTTTACTCATGCCTTTTATTCGCATCAGATATCGGATTTACGAATGGACAATATCATAAATATATACATGTAGCAAAAGTTTTGAGGTAAGAAGTTGGACATAAGGATTTTCCAAATATCATATTTATAGCTGTTATTATTTAATTTCGTGCACATTGCAGTGAGTTTTACTCAATAGATCTAATAATTGATAATCTAATAAATCTAATTCATTATGTACAACACTTACAGTCGTACAGTCTGATATATCTGAATACGTGAATCCTTCCCGGTTTACAATACTGTCTGTACTCTTGGTGGCACTGAGTAGTTCACAATATAAGTTGTCTTTGTTATAATTGATGGCATTGCATCCATTATGTCTTGTGCATGCTTTAGCGCACATCCGTGGCGAATATTGGTCAAATTTCGTTAAAACATCAGAGTATCTATATTTTCCTTTTTGCCCAAATCCATGAATTAACTGCTTTGTTGAAGTAATACTCATTACTATTATCATTGCTCTAATATTCATGGTGACGTATAGGTTGCAACTCTAAAACTGCAATATAATAATGAAGGATATATAGTCAGATAAAAGACACATTAAAATTTGTCTGCTTAAAAATATTTTTGTTGTATAATGTTTGCTGCTGAAAAGGTACAGATATATCACGAAATATATGCTTTTTTAAATTTTGTTTGTTTGTTTGTTTGTGTGTTTTGTTTTTTGTTTTGGTGTCTTCTTATTTACTTTAATATTATAACTTAATATATATTATTTTTTGTGAAGCAAGATATACTGATCTAAAATGACAAAATCATTTAAGTGGAAATGGTTTAGTAGAGGTAAATATTTTGTGCCCCTGAACGTGTGGATTATGATACGTTTTACTGTTTTTTGTCACACGTAAAAAAACAGCCTGTCGAAGATGCTTGCATAAATTCGATCATTAAATGTAAATCCATTTGCAAATATTTGAAAAAGGTTTATAATGCGATTGAGCGAATGACCGATTATTTCATTCAAGTGTACAGACTTACAACTACAAACACGAATGCAAATTGCAGCCTACAGTATACAATAATCGTGTGAATAAGCCTATAATAAAAATGTAATCAAAGATACCAAGGTTAATATAATTTACTACGCCGCGCGTTTCGACTAGACTCATCAGTGGCGCTCGAACCCAAACAATATTTAAAATCCAAATGAATAAGATGTTGTAGAGCTTTTCTCACCAAAATTTCAAAACGTTATACCAAATCCGACTAAGGCTATCTACACCTTGAAAATAGAAAAACTTTAGAATTTAAACAATTTTGGAAATTTCTGGACAGTAAGTTTAGACAATGACTGTATCAATGAAAAAAATCGATGATATTTCTGTCAGAACCAAAGAGCGACTACTGGGCTGGTTGTAACCTCGGGGACTAACAGTCCACTAGCAGAGGCATCGACCCAGAGGTTGCAAATAAAAATGTCATCAAAGATACCAAGGTTAATATAATTTACTACGCCAGACGCGCGTTTCGTCTAGTCAAAACTAATCAGTGGCGCTCGAACCCAAACAATATTTAAAATCCAAATGATTGAGATGCAGTTGTAGAGCTTTTATAAAAAAAATTCCAAAACAATATACCAAATCCGACTTAGGAAAAGAAATGTTAAGAAATTATTCACAAAATTTAACGCAAAATATTTATCCTAATTCATACAATTTCCACAAAAATTTACTTACCGTTTAGACAGTTTTTCGTCGCCCAATTTCATGTTTATTTTCACAATAACCGATTTTGGTTTCTGCCCAATATAAGTCTCTAGTCCTTCTTTTATGAATTGTCACAGTCAAATATTTTAAACTTTTAGCAAACCGTTGTAAATAAATTTCTAGAATGCAATTTTAATAGTCCCTACAGATATTAAGTGACGTAATATTCAGTTGATTGGAACAGCATTTTATTGGACAAAGCGTTTCATAACAAAAGAATAAAATTAAAACAATTAGCAGCCATGTAACAAAGTAAGCTTTTACATTATACATAATTTATTCCGATGTTTTCTCTGTTACTAATCAAATGTCATCAAACAAATTGTATACGTTCATAAAACAGGCTTAAACTTAGTGTTGTTCAAATATTATAATAGAAAAATTGTACCAAACATTCTTTGATGTCTTCCAAGAACAAAAATATGTTTAGAGAAAACTTTTTGCAGGATATAGGCAAAATTATGGGCAAAGTATATTTTAGATAACTCAAATTCCTATCTCGTTATAGAAATTATTTATGTCACTAGTGGAAGTAAAATGGCATCAAAGATACGAAGGTTAATAGAATGTACTATACCATACGCGCGTTTCGTCTAACCAAGACTCACCAGTGACACTCAATTCCAAAAAATATTTTATCAAATCCAAATGCTTAGGATGTTTTAGATTTTCTAACAACAAAAAGATAACCCGGTTTGAACGCCATAACTTCCTTATGTAAGAAAAGTTTTTTGTTTACTACTTTATATGCGGTGCTTACTACTTTATATGCGGTGCTTACTACTTTAAATGCGGCACTTACTACTTTATATGCGGCGCTTACGACTTTATATGGGTTTCTAACTACTTTATATTCCATGCTTATTGCTTTATACTGTACCTCTCCCGAGGTATAGAAATATCACATGACTTCCTGTTGGCGAGATTTCTTTTTCTCACTAATGAGACAGCGTAATACCTATTTTTAGCCGGTTGAGATATCTTTTTCTCTAATTTTTGCGTTATATTCGAATCGTTTCGTCATAATAAGAAATAATGAGGTAATAAACAAAACACCTTCCATTTACCGCGTATTCAAGTCATGAAATTAAAAATGGGGTTGGTATTTGTCATTCCGCAAATTTACAACTTTTTGAAATAAGAGAAACAAAATCTTACATTAGTACTTTTGAATTATCGAATTTCTCCAATCTCGATAATTAAATTATGGAAATAGAAGTCCTTGTCAAGGCGCGGACTAAAAATTCCATAATTGGTATTTTGATTGGAGATATCCGATAATCCGGTCGTACCAATGTAAGATCCTATATGTGTCAACCCTTGGTTAGATTAGAAAATCACGCTCCTTTTCACGTTAAAATATATTGTGACTTCAACTGTCGGTTCAGCAATACAAATGATAACATATTTGCTTTTGTTGTGTTTGTTTACTCTGCCTCTTTACATATTAACATGAAACAGCATATCTGAGTTTCTACGACCAAGTTTATGTAAGTTTATCCGACAATATGATAACAGTACACATCAAAACAAAGCCGGTTACGCAGCAAATGGAGATTATTATCATTCAATTGTTATTTCATTAGCTGGATAAAATACATATCTTAAAGGGAAACTTCGCGAAAAAAAATGAAAATTGGATATATTCTTTAAATAAAAAGAAACACTTTTGCCTCTTGATGATTTATTATATTTTCAATGATTCAGTTTCTACATTGAATTTACCGTGCAAAAAATGCACTTATGGAGGTCCGCCATCTTGTCACTTTCTCGTCAATAGATGGCAATACTAGAAATCACTTGACAACCAAATACCTAAATGTCGCCGTAAGATAATGACGCGAAACGGATCATTTTTGCAGAATGTTGCATGGAGGAAAGTTTAATGGTAGTTTAGGGGATCTTCATTAAGGTGACCTCATTTTTCATTTTATGTTGTCAGTTGGTCATTAGTCAACGCCCTGGTGTTTATATTCTTCAAAGGGCAAAGGCAGAAAAATAAATTTTTTAAACTTGATTACTGGATAATGCAGGTTATTGCGTCACAACCTGCAATCTCGTTGTAAATATTGTCAATATGGCGGCCCGATATACAAAATTTTACCCCCTTTAATCCACTCTAGAAACGTAACGGTAAATAATACAAAAAAACATCAAAAGGCAAATATATTTCTTTTTATTTGAAGATAACATATTAAATTTTCATATTTTTGCAAAGTTTCCTTTTAAATAACTGCATTAGTCTCCGGGTTTTCAAGCAAAAAAAACCACTTAATTAAAATTACATGCAGTTTGTATTGTGACTTATCAACCAGTGGACAAACCTTTTCTTTTTTATCCCTGGCTTGTCACAATAACGGACGTTTGATTGGTTGCTCACCAATCGGTACAAATCTCATGCCCCCGGATGCCTTGCTAAACGTTGTAAATGGTATTGTTTGTGCGTTGCTAATGTATGTTCTAGAATACCTGTATGTAGCACAGTATTTTTTTTTTACAGTTGTTTGATTTTCTTATGATGTTTGAAATTGTATGTAAAAATGTGATAAAATTAGAGTCAATAACATTATTTAAAAAAAACTAATTTTATGAATTGAAGAGTTATTTTTAATTGAACAAAGGATTTCCCTTTTATTGTATTCTGATCGGACACGGTTTATTTTGCGTTCTTTGTGTAATTTCTTTGTTCCTACCGAAAATAGCCATTGTTGAGCTTAGACGTGCTGATTGCTCCGTCCAACTTTGATGTTTTACCTGAACAAATTTACACTTTAGACACATTTGAAAGAATATTTTTTTTATTTCGACTGTTTCCACTTGGACATTTGGAAAACGGACAGCTTCTGTACGTTGCACTTCTTTTTAACATATCTGATGTAAAATAATAATTTTGGTAAAACGTTCTTTTTCTAAGCAAAATGTTATTACCCTTCCGCATGAATATGATTTATAACTACAATAGATGAAAGTATCGAGCAAAGAAATCTTTTATTTATAGCGACTAGTTTGTAATCGTGAAATATTGCGTAAATTGTATTTGTCGTACTTATAATAAATCTATGTAGATCGTTATTTGATTTTTTTAAAAACTTGTAACCAACACAAATGATGTATTCCATACTCAAGTCTGAATACATTGTAAACAAGATATTTTCACGCTTGTAATTGTATTACTATATTACATATATATTTATTATGAACATTCTGGTTACAGGATCTTATTGTACCATTTCTGTGCTAATTTGGAGTTCCAATGTTATTTTACTCGTGGACTCACTCCACTCTAAAGGTAAGCCTTTCTATTTTATTCTGTCATGCTAAACATACTTTTGTGTTTATTCAGTTTTGTCAGGGAGATCCTATAAAGTTCATTACTGCTATCTCCCTTGTTTTCATATGTTCGATCTCTTCTTATTATCTCTTAATGATATATAATTGTTTTCGGGTAAATTGAGCAAAAAGGTAAAAACCATACTCTACAATATAGTTCATGTTGTAAGTGATAAAATTGCTAATTAAATATTAAAGAAAATATTTCATTTACAGTTTTTTGTTTTTGTTAAATCCTCAGGCTTTGAAATAAATTTTTTGTCCTGATCTAATAAGGAGTAGTAAAAATGTACAAAATTGTATATTAATGCGCTTTTGACCTCGCTAGATGGGATCATCGCCTCAATTTTATTTCTTGGATTATTTCATGATTTATAGGGTATGCTTAGTATTTTTTTTAATGCATTCTTATCTTTACAAAATAAAATGTATTTATTTGTGTTTCTTTTATTAATCAGTTAGATAATTTGATAATAAAAAGGCATTTTTAGATTTTGTTATGTTATATTACGTAATGTATGTGTTAGAAAGACTTGTTCGGTTCAATTTTATCATAATATATTTTGTTTTGTTTTGATTATTTCACGATTGATAGAGCAAGCTTCATATCTTTTTTGCATTCTTATCTTTACATAAAAATGTAGATGTTTATAAATTTGACTTGATCGATTATTTTCTATTTTATTTCTTTGGTTATGTCAGAATTTATAGGGTACTTAAGCTTTGTATTTTGTATGCAGTTTCTAATCTTCACATAATAGAATGTGAATGTATTTGTTTTTATAGGAATTCATAAGATGATTTGATAAAAATAATGCATTTTAAAATTTTGTAGTATTACGTAATGCATGACGTTCCCTTCGTGCATCATCATTTGCCCAACAGTATTTTTAACGCGCTTGTGACCACTCATCCGGAAAGCCGTGATCGATAATTTTCAGTATTATTTCTGGATTATTTCAGTATTAGGGTAGAAAATGAAACCTTTATGTAGAAAATTTATCAATCTTGAACATTAAATTTAATTTCCCTGGGTTTTGATTATTAACGATGTCTAAATCCCAAACTCTCTCGCACGAGAATGGCCGAGAACGAGGCGTGTGTGTGTGCGTGGTGGGGGTGGGGTAAGAGATGTTTCTGTGATGTAATTGTAAATTGTAAATTACATGTGCCTTGTTTATTTGCTAATTGCTTATTTATGACACTGAACTTTAATGAAAGGTAAAAATGAAAGATAATTTAGACTCACATAATTAGCCACGAAAATGCTTATTTAGATTATTATTTTTTTTACGAAAATAAGATTTTAAAACACGCATGTTATTTAAAGAATTTGATTTCTGAATCAGTGAGAAATGTCATAGACATTGGTAGGGAAGAAAAATTTCTTTAAATAAAAAAAAACACAAAAGTTATGGTTATTTTTTTAATTCAAGATTTTAATTTTGTTATGTTCAACTATTTTAAAGAAACAAGTTAAATTTAGATACTTATACTTACTGATTAAACATACCACTAAGATCGTATATGAAGTCCTTTAAACAAACAGAAATTTAAAAAAGCTAAATGAAATTTTGAAAAATGTATATAATAATACAATAGAAAAACAATTCAGTTACATTCGAGTAAAGGTCATCAACAGTTTAAATAGTTGAAAATAATTTTAGAAGTTAATAATCTTATAAATTGTTTTGCAAAAACGATGACATAAAATTTACATGTCTCTGGTAAAAATAAGACTTTTCTATCATTTTTATTTTTTGGTTTATTTTAAAGTCTGAAAATATTAAGTTCTTAGAAATGTTTATGCACATGAACGTTAGTTTGACGTTTGAATACATTTAATTGCAAATTTTTTTAAAAGCAATTTTAATTATTGTAAAAATTAAATCAATAGAAATTGTCGGTATTTTTCTTTGATCATCCGAGGAGGCCCGACTGAAGGACCCGATAACTGCCGATCTTACACCCCCCTTTTTTCCCCACAGAACCGCGTGACAATGTGATTTCAAAAAGGTTAATGTATCGTTATTGTACGGTAAACATTTGTCTTTCCAACACTTTGCTTTTTATACCCCCGCTCGACAGAGTCGGGGGTATATAGTGGTCCTCATGTCCGTCCGTTCGTCCGTCCACATTTGGTTTCCGGATGATAATTCAAAAAGTTTACATCCGATTTGAATGAAACTTTGGGATATTGTTATATATCAGGTTGGTAAGAAGCCTATCGATTTTGGGGGAAATCCGTCAAATTTCAAGGTCGCAGTCCACGAAAAACGTTAGGAATTTTAACAAAAACTTGGTTTCCGGATGATAATTCAGAGTTTACATCCGATTTGAATGAAACTTTGGGATATTGCTATATATCAGGTTGGTAAGAAGCCTATCAATTTTGGGGGAAATCAGTCAAATTTCAAGGTCGCAGTCCACGAAAAACGTTAGGAATTTTAACAAAAACTTGGTTTCCGGATGATAATTCAAAAAGTTTACATCAGATTTGCATGAAACTTTGGGATATTGTTATATATCAGGTTGGTAAGAAGTCTATCGATTTTGGGGGAAATCAGTCAAATTTCAAGGTCGCAGTCCACGAAAAACGTTAGGAATTTTAACAAAAACTTGGTTTCCGGATGATAATTCAAAAAGTTTACATCAGATTTGAATGAAACTTTGGGATATTGTTATATATCAGGTTGGTAAGAAGCCTATCGATTTTGGGTGAAATCCGTCAAATTTCAAGGTTCGCAGTCCATGAAAAACGTTAGGAATTTTAACACAAACGTTGTTTTCGGACAAAAACTCAAAAAGTTTGCATCCGATTTTAATGAAACTTTGGGATTTTGTTATATATCATGTTGGTAAAAAGCCTTTTAATTTGGTGAGAAATCGGTCAAATTTCAAGGTCGCAGTCCATGAAAAACGTTAGAAACTGTTACAAAAAAGTTGTTTCCAGACAATAACTCAAAAAGTTTGCATCTGATTTGAATGAAACTTTTGGATATTATTATATATTATGTTGGTAAGAAGCCTATCGCTTTGGGGGGAAATCTGTCAAATTTCAAGATCAAAGTCCACGAAAAACGTTAGAACATTTTACAAAAGCGGGGGTATCAGTGATCGCTAGATCAACTTTGTCTAGTTTATTACAGTACTCTTCTCAAAGTTGAGATATTATAATCAAGATGATTATTTCTTGCCTTCCACAATCGTCTATATTTGTAACCCTTTACAGCATATGATGAAATTTTAAATATAACAAATTGAAAAAACCTATTAAACCAAATCGGATAGACAGAACATATAAATCGAACATCTCTGGATATGGGTGTAACCCATATCATTTCTTGTTTAAAGATAATTTAGTTAAAGACATCACAAAGCGCGATGGTAAAAATACAGTAAACGTAAATTAGTATATTAGCAATAAATCAAAAAGATTGAGTTAATAGTAATGTTTTAATAAATTAAGGTAAATAAGGTTAATATCGGTGTGTTGCTAAATAGAAGTACATTATACCTGTTGTTAATATTATATTTGATAATGTATTATCCAGCTGATTGGAATTTATTGTAATTTTCATCTATTTTCAAACCCTGATACAAAACAATATTTCTAATTCTCTGCTGTCTTTTACAATTTAACTTGTGTTTTTAAACACTGCAGATACTATACATTTACACTAACACACATAAATATGAATGAATTCGAAAATTGATAGCGTTACTTGAGCCGCCAAAGTACCAACATTAAGAAAATACAATTTACAACAGAATAAGAACTTATTAAACCTGCTTAATCAGATGTTTATACCAAAGTTATCATCCTCGACAAGGTAAAATTGGGCATTGTCTGCATGACAAACGTACAGTGTTGTGTGATAATGTAACGAGTAACAGAGTTCAAACTTACAATGGAATGTACCCCTTGAGCACGAATCTGCTGTAAGTCAGATTGATCTGTGGATCTGTTTAATACGCGATCTCAAACAACACTTTCGCTTTCGAACAATTTAAAATCAATAAACTTCTTTAAACACTACTTGCTAAATGGCACAAGGTTGAACAGCACCTTTGCCTACTAAACATTTCAAAGTTAACAAAACCTCTCTTCTTATACAACTTGATTCAAATAACACCTTACTCAATGACACACAGTCAAATAGCACTAGTACTAGAACTCACTTGAGCACTATTACCTATTGCATTTAAGCAATGAGAGCTATTCAGAATTACTTGTTAGGCTGTACAGCTTCAACACTGCAAATCTGAATCAGTCGCTTCGCAAAGATCGGTGGTCAAGAACAGAATTACACAAAATACCGGGTTACACGACTTTTTTTACCTTAATTTTATGGCGTTAGCAGGAACGAGTTTAATTGTATAACAAAAATTAATGTAATGCAAGGGGTGTTCAACATTCAGGACATTTCTATTAAACTGGAACAGTTTATTTCTTCGATATCTGTAAGGGTGTGTATTTTCTAAACGTGTCGACTGTAACCAGATGCGCCATAAAGAGATCAAATTTAACGAATCATATGGATGTAATATGAGTACTTTCTTTAATTACTATTATAAGCTATTGTTTATGTAACTGATATAACATATTTACGAACATTTTCAAAACAGGTATTGCTATCGTTCTATTTTTAATCCCGAAGGTTTAAATAATTATAGGAAACGATGTCAACACCCATTCCGAGTTTACTCTTATATTGAATAAATTATATTTAGTAAGGAGAACCGAAATTCATTCTTTAATGTCAAACAACCGTAGATAATATTAGTTATATATACGTTCATATCCGTAACACATTTATCACCTTGTACACAACTCGGCTTCGTATATAACGAATTCTTCTGTTTTTGTCTGAACTGATGGAATTTTAAGCAGTTTGACACTGTTTTCGCAAAATGTAGGGTACTAAAGGAATCCTACTGCGGTCGACAAATAAGAGTTTCTTTTTGGATTCAAGAAGATGATGATTAATTTTTATTTTTTGTCCCGAATGTCATTAGCAAAGACATCAAAAATGGTGTGACGTCGATAACGGTCAATTGCATATATTTGTGTTGCTTTTCTGTTGCTAAAGGAATATATTTTGATCTTTTTTCCAAGACTTTTTGTATGCAAAGTCAACCGTTTCGATTTTTAAAATACACATGTTACGTACTAGGTGCTACTAACGGTTATCCACACCCATGTATATGACTTAGCAACATCCGGGTACGTTGGTAAAGTTTTATCTCATTGACCAATCAAATTAAGGAATACTGATACAGATATATTTGTTTTACTTTAAGTTAATATGGGTATTATTTACATGTTCTCCTGGATGTATGTTCGATCTAAATAACTTTGTACTTTAACTTGCATCAGTCCATGAGCATTATTTATTGATAAAGTCATTCAACGTTTTACCTGTATTTGTTTCTATGAATATTATATTTCCATTTCTGGTGTTGCTGGATTGTTTTATAATTACCACGATCTGGAAAATAGTCCTTCCAATTTCTCGTCTAACACATCTGTAAGATAAAAATAAACGAGGGATTTGTCTCCTATTATAATGTTATACAATTACTGTCTTTTGATGAGGTAAATGTGTGGAGTTATTGACTTTTGAAAAAACTGTTATTCACCGAGCCCAGCGGGCGAGGTGAATAACAAAGAGTTTTTTCAAAAGTCAATAACTCCACACATTTACCATATTAAAAGACAGTTATTGTTTTATTCAATAATGCAACAAAAATCAAATATCAAATTTATGATTTTTACTGAAAAATTTGAATAAAAAAGGATATTCACTAAAAATAAAATGGTTATTCACCGCGGGAAAATGTTGCATTATTGAATAAATCGCATGCATTTTCCCGCGGTGAATAACCATTTTATTTTTAGTGAATATCCTTTTTTATTCAAATTTTTCAGTCACATTATTTTTATACAAAATGTTTTATATATTATTGAATAATTGCAGTTATTAAAAATAACAACAATAATAATAAATAACCAATTGGTGTCATTAATGTTTCTGTATTTTTAATTGAACAATGGTTTACACATCATGATTTTTGACAAATGGAAGCGATATAAAATTTATATTAATGATTTAAATTGTAACGGCCGCAATAACTTTAAATGCATTAGCACAAGAATTTACGACAAACGAGACAATTTTAATTTCAAAATTATAAATGTTTTACATCAATGCAGCAATATTCCTGCTTCTCCTGCATACGGTGTCTATATTAGTCTATTATTGATGAAGTAATTAAGCGGTTTACCTGTATTCGCTTCTATGAATATTATATTTCCATTACAGTGTTGCTGCTGGATTGATTTATAATTACAGCAATCGTTTTAGTATTATCTTACAAATGTGTATGAAGAGAATTTGGAATCACCATTTACAAAAATAATAAATAATAAATAACAAAATGACGTCACTTATGTTACTGCATTTGTTATTGAACAATGGTTTAAACATCATGAATTTTGACCAATAGAAGCGATATAAAATTAAATATATTTTACACTCATTGTCTTTAAAAAAAAACATTAAAAAAGGAAAGCTCTATCTTTTATCTGATTTTTCTCCATATATCATCAATATATAACCATTAATAAGAAACATATTGCATGACAAGTTACAGTACTCTCAAGTCCAATGAAAACCACCTGAGTGGTGGTTACTTACATCATTAATGAGAAAAAATCCCAACAATAGATTTTTCAAAAATCTTTAAAATACTTTAAATATAAATCATTAAGTCACAAAACTTTCAGGAGTGTGTATTTTGATCTAAGAAAAATAATCCAATATAAAAATTTCAAAAATCAGTGGGAATAGATGATGAATTACCTCCCCTATTTTGCTCTCTACAATAGAAAGAACATAAATGGGGGTTGGGCTAAAGCGCGGAAATGGAAAAACTGGAAACACATATATTTTTGTTCATAACTTTTTAACGGGTTAACATAGAATAAAAATAGAAAATGCCTCTGGAAGATATTTAAAGATCTTTATGAAGATATATAATTTAATGCAATTAATTATTAATAAAGTACATAAAAGTTGTTACCTGTTGATAATGTATTGTCAAGCTGATTGAAATTTTAATTTTACAATTTTATTGTAATTTTTATCTATTTTCAAACCACCCTGATACAAAACAATATTTATAATTATCTCGACCATAGCAAAAAGGGGGGAGCAAGTGAAAGATATAATTTTAATTAGATTGAATAAAAAGAGTACTTTCGTTAACTATTATTATAAGCTATTGTCCATGTAACTAATATTACATATTTACGGACATTTGGGAAACAGATTCTGCTTTCATTCTCTTGTTAATCCCGAAGGTTTAAATACTTATAGGAAACGATGTCAACACCCATTCCGAGTTTACTCTTATATTTAGTAAATTATATTTAGTAAATAGAAACGATATTCATTCTTTAATGTATAACAAACGTAGATAACATTAGTTACATACGTTTATATCAGTAGATATGAAGATTGTAACACATAAATTTATCACCTTGTACACAACTCGGCTTCGTCAAGAGGAGTACTTGGGTACTTCAGGTGTTAAATTCTTTATATCTACGAGTATGAAGGTATATAACAAATTTTTCTCCTGTTTTATTCTGAACTGATGGAATTTTAAGCAGTTTGACACTGAAATGGCTGACGTTAAAGCAATCTTTACTTTATTTTCAAGGAGAGTGGATTGAAATTTGAGAAAAATTAGTGTTTTTGCAAAATGTAGGGTACTAAGGGAATCCTACTGCGGTCGACAAATAAGAGTTTCTTTTTGGATTCAAGAAGATAATGTATTAATTTCTATTTGGCTACGAATATCATTAGCGAAGACGTCAAAAATGGTGTGACGTCGATGTAGGTCAATTGCATATATTTCTTTGCTTTTCTGTTGCTAATGGAATATATCTAAGATTGACTTTTTGTATGCAAGGTCAACCGTTTCGTCTTTTAAAATACACATGCTAGGTGCTACTAACGGTCATCCACACCCATTTATATGACTGAGCAACACCGGGTATGTGGGCAAATTTGTGTCTCATTGACCAATGAAATTAAGGAATACTGATACAGAGATATTTAACAAAATGACGTCACTTATGTTACAGTACTTGAGATTGAAAACGCAACACTTTTAGCAATCCGTCAGCGAGCCGTCAGCGTTCCAAATCCGTCACCAATCAGTTATCAATCTCAGATCAGTCAAATCGTTCCCAATCCGTCCATTGACTGGGGACGATTTCACTGATCTTACGTATTGATTGGACTGATCGCACCAAGCAGTCCATTCAACTTCCGGTCAGTGAATAAATATTTCGAAATGTTAAAATTCGCTTTCACTCGCAAATATACGTTTAAAAATGGCAACTGTTATTTTCTCATTTATGGTTCAGTTTACCTAAAAATAAGGCTTAAACTAGTCTTAAGTTATAAATGATATAAATGAAAATTCCCCCTATTCTATAACTAATGCATCTGTAACCGAATATAAACATCACATAGTGTCATTTTATAAAAAAATAATTAAAAGAAAACCAATAAATAAAAAAAACCACACACAATAACTTAAAAAAATATTTGACCTCGCGTGCCAATGCGTACCTCTCGTATTTGTCTTTAAAAGCTGAAAAAGCGCGAAAGAAGAAAAACGTGGAGGCGGAATCAGAATTTTTTACACTTCGCGAGTTAGCGTTAGCATTATTTGTATGTATGTTTGTTTTAAGTTCATTTAGCACCATTTTCAAACATTTTATTACGATATATAATATGGCGTGGAGTGCTTATAGGACAGAGCTGGAGTAAATAGGTTATTTATTGTTTATGATATTTTATATTTGAATTATTTTCATAGTAGGAGACAAATCCCTGAACGATAGTCCTTTTTGCAAATTCTCTTTATACACGTTTGTAACATGAAAAATTAAAATAAATGATCTTTGAAATTATCTTTTAAATCAGCAACTGGAAATATTTATGATAACATTTTATATTTGGATTATTTGCATGATAGGAGACAAATCCCTGAACGATAGTCCTTCCTGTAAATTTTATTTGTACACGTTTGTTACATGAAAAATTAAAATAAATGATCGTTGAACTTATCTTTAAAATCTGCAACTGGAAATATAATTGTGCTTTAAGAATAAATGTACTGGAATACATGGAAAATGTTCATTACTTCATAAATAAATATTGCTCATTTAAATAGGTTTCAAATTAAATTGCAAAGTTCTTTCTATGGATTGTATATCCAGTGAACATGTTTACTTATATTATTTCGTAAAATTTTTAACTTTTAAACCATATGAATTTTTTTACAGGCAAGGTAAAAACAAAATCATATCCTTCAACGGGCCTCTTAATCCCCATTTCTTAATTAAGAAACAATTCACGCAGGCTGTGATTTATCATTGTTTTACAACGGGGTGACAATTTATGTAGTATTATTTTATCCGGAGCGACAGCGAGGGATACGATAACGACATCAATGGTCATCCCGCTGTAAAACAATGATAAATCAAAGCCTCCGTGAATTATTTCTATTCTAATAAGACAATTACGGTACATTTATAATATTTTTATAGAAAACATTATTTCCGCCATAAACTGGCTGTTCCGTCAATGTAACACACAATATATTGCAACGGATAATTATAGCGCGTGTCGCTATTTATAAGATTAATACGTAATACGCAATAGCTTTCCGGTGAGAGTTACAGTTTTGTAATTGGAACAGCCCTTTAAAACTCGCTTTCCTCAGCGTGTGTTGCTCATACATAAATCATTTTTTACCACAGTTGTGGTCTCAAAGCCTTTAAAGCACGTCATATTAGAATTAGATTTCGCAAGTAGACGTTTTGGGAATAACTTAATAAAGCTGAATATACTGCTCGCGGGAGGTAAAGCAAACATCCAATCAATCAATCAATCAATCAATCAATCAATCAATCAATCAATCAATCAATGAAATACGTTATTATTCAAATTGAAGGACGATCTTTTAAAGGGCAAGTTTTGAAAAAATTCTACTTTATCGATGTGACTGTTATTACAATGTTTAAACCGATCATTAAAGGATTAAAGAATAAATGACATATCTTTCAAAATATTACTTTTTCGTACCATGTACCATAGTTGATCATAGTTGCATAAAATTTCTATTGAAAAAGTGTGTGGTTATTTGCACATACACCAATGATCATTCCAAGCATTTCCATTGGCAAACCAATGAGAATGCTTGAAATAGTCATGGTGTATGTCAGATACCACCACACTTTTGAAAGACTGGAAACACTTTTTTTATTGTCAAATTCTTGTTTCTTCGACCAATTCATAGTATCCACTCTTTTTACAAAAACTATTTCAAAATTCGGTTAAATCATCCATTTCGGCGTCAACCTCGTATCTGTCGAGCGCTTGTGAAAGCGTAATATCGTCCATTTTCAATGACATTTCGTGGTCATTTTCTATGTCGTTGCACACTTGGGACAAGGTTATATCGTCAATAGTCGACGTCCAGTGACAAAATGATGTTATGGAGCGGGATTTTAGATTGTGACGTCACTTTGGTACATGTAACTTACCATATAAAAAATGATTGGTTATGTGCAGATACCCGGAGGAGGAGCCATAAAATTAACTCGAAAGCAAAGCTTTCTCGTGAATTTTAGCTCCTCCTCCGGGTATCTGCACATAACCAACCTTTTTTTCATATGGTAACTAAAACATAAACGTGTCTATGTGTAAGCTAATCTGCAGTATTCGAAGACTTTTCTCTCCAGCGTTTTGGGGCCTACGTGGCTGATTAGTTGGTCATCTACTATTGAGCACATGCCTGTCAAGAGGTTGCGGATTTTTTTATAACTGCAGGTAGGGTGTGCTCGACTCCAACTTAATGGACAAGGATTGTCGGTTTTAACCTTACTCAGGCTTCCTCCCACCCCACCCCCCATAAAAACTGCAAGCCATGAAATAACTGGAATTTAGCTGCAAAACCCTAAACAATCCAAAGTAATTGTAAGCGTACTTTTTAACTACTTTAATTGCATGTCAACTAAAATTTGCGACAAGAATCGCTGTATATTTTACAATATGTTAAACTTATGTTTAGTAAACAATGTGTTTTGATTTACAATGCTTGTTTAACAATTCAACAATTGATAATACATAACAGTTTCATAATTGAATTTAAATATGTTGTAAACTAAATTAAAACATGCAGGCATACATTTAAGTAACTTTTTTTTCTAACTGCAT
Source organism: Limnoperna fortunei (assembly GCA_944474755.1). Classification (NCBI taxonomy): domain Eukaryota; kingdom Metazoa; phylum Mollusca; class Bivalvia; order Mytilida; family Modiolidae; genus Limnoperna; species Limnoperna fortunei. The sequence goes on from OX104121.1 coordinate 25,802,891, forward strand.
GTAAAAATGATGTTTGTCAAAAAGAGGCCACGCCCTTTACTAACCGTGATAAATTGTTTCCTGTGTTGGGGGATAGGTCGGCCTAATATTTTCAAAAAACATACCTGTAACAGGTCACAGAAAATAAAATAAGCCGAATTCACGAGTCGAGGAAATAAAAAAAAGATCAATAATGGATTACGAAAATTAAACATTTATCTCGTCGCTAATGATCTGCATTAAATTGAAAGTTTTGTCAAAGGTTTGCAGGGATTACCCGCAGAGATGTCCTGCCTTAAAGAAATGTGCTTAATTATGTAATATAAAGAAAATAGTTGTGTTTTGGTTTTGTTTTATTATTTAAGGAATACTTCAAATTTCTGAACAGATTATACGATATAATGTGGTTTGGGTCTGTTTACGCCTAATAAACCGCGAAGCGGTTTATGAATGGTGTAAACAGACCCAAACCATATTATATCGTATAATCTGTTCAGAAATTTGAAATATTCCTTATAATTTAATTTTAACTATAAATCTTATCAATTTTTGCGGTAAAAGCGTCGATGACGTCGTGGAACTATTTGAATTTTAACGGCGTTAGAATAGGTCATAGGTCACGCAAGTTATTTCTTATAATATGGTTTGCCCGATTTGAATTGACCAATCAGATTTCAGCTTACAAGCAAATTAAATTATTTCTTTTTACTTATTAATTTTTCTTTCAAATTCTAGCGTTTATTGTAGTATAAATGTATTATAAATGTATATATAATATAAAAATGACGCAGAATTCATTTCATCTTCAAATTATGAAGATATACGTATCCGTCAATAAACTAACCGATTTATGCATATAATTAAATGACGGATTTTGGATCGCACTGATTTGACTGATCGCACTGATCGCTGACGGTTACCAAGGTAATGACGTATTAATACTTTTGGACGGATATAATCCCAATCAATCAGTCAGCGATCCGTCAACGTTCCAAAATCCGTCAGCAATCAGTTATCAATCAGTCAAAGTGTTGCGCTTACGGGACTAAGTACTTTATGAAACAGCTTACTAAATTGTATTTCAACTCTAGTATGAAACTTAGGAATACATAATAGAAACAAAATAGCCTATTGCAAATGTACCAAATTATCTATTTTCCCACGAATAAAGTAGCTCTTAATATCGTTAATGATAAAATAAAGAGGTTCAGCGTTTTTTCTAAAGATATCATATTATCGTAAACCAGCACAAACTAGTAAAAAGGTTGTCGTGATGTAATCTCCTTGTTTAATTATTGCATAAAATAGTGAAAAAGAAAAAAAAGGCCAAGAAAAATATTTTAAATGAATTCAAAAACAAATTACTTTACATTCCTTAACCATTCAATATGAGAACAAGCTACCAAAGAATAAACCAAATGGGATAATGAGATAGACTAAATGGCATAAGAATTCTACTCCCACTGGATAAATATGGGATATTAAGATGGGGTGAAATTTAACTCTAGCGGCTACAATATCATGAGCATCTGCATCACTGAGCGTGTCAATCTTCAAACGTTTAACCTACTTTGTCTGACGCAAGGCTTTTCGTATTGTGACCTGACATCTCCCAATTAGAGAGCATCCACTATCGGCCATACGGAATCATGATGGTCTGAGATTTTTTTTGCGAACGTTTTCCCTTTTTTAACAATACATCGCATTTGCCGGAGTTCATAAATCTCTAGTACACCTGCGACCTTGTCCTTTGCAATGGTCAATTTAATAACAATCAGTATATTTGGACCCGTCGTAGTCTGACTAATATTTTCCTACTATGTGCCTATTATTGTATCATTAACTACTCTGGATTTTTTTCTGAGTTATTTTATAAAGCTTTTACTCACCGTTTACACACACTGTTTTGGTCTCCTTATTTTCAGGTTTTCTTTTCACAATAGACGATTGGTGTTTGTTCATAAATATTCCTTATTCTTGCTATGAATCATTTTGTAATTTAACTGGAGTTTAGACACATATACACTATTTTCATTCGAGTACGCATACTTAATTTCGTGGCTAAAAAATTAAACTCATTGGGCTTTGTTTTTGTGTCTCAAGATATATTAATATCCAATATGTCGTCAATAAATAATAAGCGTTTCAGAGAAATTGTTAAACTTGGAGATACAAAATTCAATACAAGTTTTAATAATTTATTGCATCTATTTGCCAACAAAATACTTTTAAATATAATAAAATAAAAAGCTAAGTTTACTAAACAATGACAAAACATATAAAGTTTTAAATTGTTGTTTCATTTAAATTACAAATTATTGACCATTGTTATTAAATTGTAATTAAACAAAAGTAGAACATTGTAAAAAGTTTTATAGCATAAAATTTAATGGTCCATACTTATATAAATGAGGTTATATTCAATTGACTTTTTACATTTCACGAAGATGATTGCTTTCTTATCAAGAATATTATTAGCAAATTCATGATTTGTTTAATCTTGATATGAAGCATTTGCAAATAAACCGCTTCAAAATTATACATAATTTAATTACTTTCAATCCTTCTTTCTGTTAACAATTATATGTCATTAACAAATTCCTATGTTCATAAAACTGGATGTTGGTTTTTCTTATCACCTCATATATAAGTAAAGAGTGAATTATCGCACATTTAGATGGCAAAGAGCGCGCCACTCCAAGTCGTTGCATTTACTATGGTCCGCTGTCAGACTTATCGTATTTAGTCCCCGCCTCTATCCACCAACTGGAACGCGGTAAGTAGTCCTGAGGGACGACCACTAGAAGCCTTTACAGTTAAAAAGGCACGTAATGTATTAATTTTTTTCTGGCTAAAAAAGCACATTATAATGTTGTAGTAATATGACGGAAATATTATTTAGAAACATTAAAACAAGTCACAAAATCTTATAGAATAGCTGGTCTGAGGGTAACTAGCGACCTTTTTTCGTTTTACAAACAATACATGGCATTTGCTAGACTTCCGAAATGTTTAATACACTTGTAACCATATCTTTGGCATCTTTTCAATTGTTTAACCGCTGATGCTTTATTTCCTAGGCCATAACAAGTCTATCTAGATAAGTACGGATAATTGGCTTTTAAATAGTCTGTTAGTACCTCTTTAGAATCATGATACCCGTCTTATATTAATTGTCCTTTTACCAATTACTCAAAATCACTCTTGTGTATTTATGTTTGCTTCCTATTGTTAACTTTCTTGGGTTGTACCGTAACTTTATTTATTGGTATTCGATAGTTTGTTTTGGTATTTATGCACTATGCAGTTCTTAGGAAGTAAGTTTAACTTCTTTTTTGTGCTGTTTTTCCTGTGTTGTTAGGTTATAACAATAAAGGGAATGATTGGGAGAAATTTAACCCTGTTTTTTGCTACTCCGAATTATTGTGTGTGTTTTGGAACCAGGATAATCCATACACCTGTATTGCTCTTTTGTTGTTTTGTGTGCATCTATTGCTGGCGCGTAAATTTTCGTGGGTCATGGATACCAACCATTAAGTCAAGTCTGCCGAACATTTTTTTTTCTGTTTCACCAGTGTCGTCGTATTTGTCCTTGCTTTTGTTTATGGCACGCCGTTCTCGTCAAAAGTTTTGAGTACATGAATTAAAATTTTCAGTGTGTAATTTCAATCTACCTTTTGAGTGTGTATTCGTAAAATTTTGAGTGCATATTTAAATTTTGAGTGCGAAATTTAAAATTTTGAGTGCATATTTTCGTTTTGAGTGCGTAATTTAAAATTTTGAGTGTGTAATTTGTGATGATATTTTGAATCATACTTTTGACGAGAACGGCGTGCCATATTTTTTCGTCTATCGCTAATTTTGTGATTTGCCGTAAATGTCAGTAATCGCACAAAGTCCTGACAAACGACCGGAAGGTGCCGACAGCCGAATTATGTGATATCATTTTATGACCAATTTAAGAGACTTGCATACATTAAATGTCTTAAATAAATTAATGTGCAAATATTACAAAAAAGTTTTTAATTATGCCTGTTATATATTAATTATTCGTATTTTTTTCGCGAGACAAGGATTATCAGGTCTATATCAGATAAGCTCGTCGAGCGAATCTAATATGGACTTGATAATCCTTGTCGAGCGAAAAAGAATACTTATAATTTTTTATCGGTAATTTCTCAATTTAAATACAGCTTTTTTTTAAATATTGTTTTCGTTTTTTTGACATATTTGAGGTTATTTTGCTTTGTAATAGTGTCGTTTTTACTGTGCACTACTTCTTCGTACAATTTTTATGCGTGATGCGGTCTGACATGACGTCACTCCTACCTACGAAAGCACAGAAGGCTCATTCGAGATTCGAGAATCGAAATTCGAAATTCGATATTCGAGATTCGAAATTCAATATAGTTATAACCAATCAGATTGCGTGTAACATAATCGTCTACCAATCAGAATAGTTCTTATATATTCGAGATTCGAAATTCGAGATTCGAAATTCGGGATTCGAAATTCGAAATTCGAGATTCGAAATTCGAAATTCAATATAGTTTTAGCCAATCAGATTGCGTGTGACATAATCTCTACCAATCAGAATTCCTTGGTTATATCGCAACTACATAAAATTTGGTTGAGTAGTTTTATGGGAGTTAAAGCGAAAACCATGATTATTGAGGATTACTGAAAATTCAAAGTTCAAAGAGCCATAACTACCACATAAATTTAGGAATCAACAATTCCTGACAATATGCACAAATACATATATGGTGTACTAGGTACATACCAAGTTTCATAAAATTTTGTATAGTACTGAGTAGTTCCAGAGGATTTGTGCTGACAAGATAATAATTTTTACTAAAATTTGAAGATCAAAATTCCCTGGTAACATGCACAACTACATATGGTGTACTTCCTACACACAAAGTTTTGTTGAATTACGTTTTACAGGTACATTCTTGTTCTTGATTTGTAGATGTTATTGATAACTGAATTAATTTGATTAAATAACAACTAAAGCTTATACATTTTATTTTTTTTTAACAAAACCATGTTGAACACAGTCATTCTTTGACAAATATGTCGACGGTTAAAACGCCAAATAAAAATAATAGCACATGGCTACGTTTATATAAGAACTATTCTGATTGGTAGACGATTATGTCACACACAATCTGATTGGTTATAACTATATTGAATTTCGAATCTCGAATTTCGAATCTCGAATTTCGAATCTCGAATCTCGAATTTCGAATCTCGAATCTCGAATTTCGAATATCGAATGAGCCTTCAGGGCTTTCGTACCTACCTCATTCATTCAAAAACTGTGAAGGCGATTGTACCGGCTGGACGGATGGAATTTTAAATGAATCGAGAGGAAATGTCAATCTGAAACCCATTTCAGCATTACGAAAAAGTTTGAAGAGGTGGGTTATCATGTTTGAATACTATATTAATGTTTCTTCAATAAAATGATTCTGATTACGATTTCTTTCACTGACCGGATTGGTGTGCATGTCAGTTATTCCGTTTATGAGGCTACTAATATTGATAAATCAATCCGTATTGATTCCGTATCCCGTAAATATTTAATGAATATTTCTGCCTGTGTAACACCAGGTAATTAGTTGCCTGTAGTATAAAGGGCTATAGCCTCTCAACTACGGTCACATACTAGAATGTTTCGGCAATCATCCTTCATTCAACGATGTACACAATGAATCCGAAGTGTACTATTAAAATATCATCCATTTATTTCTCTAAACAAATGAATCCTTATCAATGATAAACAGGTGTTTCAACCAAATTAAACGCCGTTAATGCAATACACTTTCGTGACTTGTTCATTGCCTACATTCGAGTGTACTGCCATGCATACACAAAAAGGGGGGGGGGGGGGTAATTGTATGTACATCGTTCGTTATTCTTATTTCAGGAGACCAATAAGATACTGATTGTGTGTTGCGTTTTATATTTTGTAACACTTCTTAGTGTCTGGACAGGTCTGCTTAATTGCAGCATACTAGATGATTATTGCTTTTTTCGTGATGTTTGTTTTCCTTAATATTTATGCGCGATTGGTAAAAAAGTAAGGCGGATACTTCCGCAATGTGCTCGTGCATGACAAATGACCAACAGCTGATAATTCCTAGTATCACTAGTCGGTGTTCTACTGAGCTGTGATACTAATTTCATTGGTAGTAAAGATTAAAGGTAATTTTAACAAATTACCGATAAATGTCATTAGCAGGCAAAAGCGGTTTGTTGGTTGTTCTTTCCTACCCTAATATTATTCAAAAAGATTGCTGAATCCTAACAATTGTAAGATATATCAGCAAAAATAGTCATTGTACATTTTAAAAAGGTCATTTCTTCTACGAATAAAGCAGCTATTAATATCGTAAATAATAAAAAAATTTCGGCGGTTTCTTCGAAAGAGACCTTAATATAGTACAACAGCTTAAAATAATTAAAAGGTTGTTGTAAAGTCTTCTCTAACGCTTTGGCCGATTATTGCAAAAAATGGTGCACACGAAAAATGCTGATAAACATGTTTTTAATGAATTTAAAAACAAAATATTTTAAATTGCTGGCTGTCGCTTTACACACAATCAGGATAACTTCCTGAAAAACAACCAGTTTATGTATGGAATAAACACCGTCATTTGTATCGCTGCATAATCTTCTATACTTGTATAATATTTGTTAATGCTGTATCGTCATGTTTGTCGAAGCAATATATAGAAGGTTTGGGTTCAGTTGGAGTGAGAAAATACAAGATCAATATGCTATGACTTGTTTACGTTATTTATTTATATTGACACTCAATAACTAAGGCCATTCGTTGGTCAGTCTGTGTCTATAGTTTTGACAAGAAACACCGTCATTTGTATCGTTGCATAATCTTTATTTTTTGTTTATGCTGTATCGTCATGTTTGTCGATCTGATACTCAATAAGTGTACTGGTTTGGTACCTTTTTGTGGACACTTTATATAATATTTTGAACAGCCTGTATTGTGTATTTACACGATCCCAGTGGATTTATATTATTCCATCTCCCTATGAAGAATACTATTATTCCACCTCCCAATGAAGAATATCTTAAACATTAAACGCCACTGATGAGTCTTGAATAGACGAAACGCGCGTCTTGCGTAATGAATTTGTCACATTGGTAATTTTAATTAAATCTTGTTGGAATATTTGAGCAAAGCCAAGTAACAGCGCGTCCGCGGGTGGCGGACGGTGAAGCAATATATAGAAGTTTTGGGTTCAATTGGAGTGAGAAAATTCAAGATCAATATGTTATGACTTGTTTACGTTATTTATTTATATTGACACTGAATGACTAAGGTTATTCGTTGGGCAATCTGTGTCTATAGTTTTGACAAGAAACACCGTCATTTGTATCGTTACATTAACTTCTAGACTTATATATACAAGTCTAGAAGAGCATGCAACATGACGAAACGCGCGTCTGGAATTAATCACCATGGTAATTTTGATAACATTTTGTTGGAATATTTGAGCAAAGCCAAGTGACAGCTCGTCCCCAGGAGGGGAATGGTTGAAGCAATGTATAAAAGTTTTAAGTTCAGTTAAAGTGAGAATGTTCAAGACCAATATTTTATGACTTGTTTACGTCATTTATTTATATTGACACTCAATGATTAAGGCCATTCGTTGGTCAATCTGTGTCTTTAGTTTTGACAAGAAACACAGTCATTTGTATCGTTGCATTAGCTTCTAGACTTATATATACAAGTCTAGAAGAGCATGCAACATGACGAAACGCGCGTCTGGAATTAATCACCTTGGTAATTTTGATAACATTTTGTTGGAATATTTGAGCAAAGCCAAGTGACAGCTCGTCCCCAGGTGGGGGAATGGTTGAAGCAATGTTAAAAGTTTTAAGTTCAGTTAAAGTGAGAATGTTCAAGACCAATATTTTATGACTTGTTTACGTCATTTATTTATATTGACACTCAATGATTAAGGCCATTCGTTGTTCAGTCTGTGTCTATAGTCTTGACAAAAACACCGTCAATTGTATCGTTGCATGCTCTTCTGGACTTGTATATTATTTTTTGTTTATGCTGTATCCGATACTTAATAAGTTTACTGGTTGGTACTTTCTTTAGATCCTTTATATATATACAAACGCCTAAGTATTGTGACAACCATATAATATATCTGTATGACTGTATGACAAGTAACTTTGTCATCCTATATAATATATATACAAAAATGCTGAATTAGATTACTGTCAGATTAATACGTATTGGTTACGAAAATTCCATCGTCACACGCTAGTACACATGTGCTATGTCTATGTCTACGTTTCACCTCGGTTAATCAAGCTATATTTTTATATAGCGGATTTGGCCGAGGGGTCTAGACCGCTGGACATAGTGCAGGCGCCCTGGTGCCACAGTGTCACAACGGTGTGAATTCGATTCCAGCTGAGGGTAAGCAAAAATTTGACAGTGTTAAAAATCTAATTCTAACAGTGTTTCGCTTAATTTGTAGACGCATATAAATATTTGATATTAACCCTGTATTTCTGATAATTCAGAAATCCGCTGGATAGATATATTATATGGTTGTCACAATACTTAGACGTTTGTATATATATATATATATATATATATATATATATATATATATATAAAACATAAAACAATTACACAAAATAAGTGTCACATAATTACGAAAATCTAGCGCTTTCATCCATCATGGGACTTTTCAAGATTGTTTTTGTTACTAAGCGTAACGTTGTTAATGGGGCATATTTGTGACGTAACGTCATTGTTTATAGTGCATTTAGTTTTGGTTGGAACAGCTTTATAAATTTTCTTTCTGTTTCTTTTCTGTATTCGCAACGATTATTTCACAAAATTATAAGGATTAAACACTGTGTTTTAGGAAATTATCAATGTGTAAACTCCGGCGACTCCCTCACAAACTTCACATAAAGTCCTTCGGACTTTATTTAGTTTGTGAGTGAGTGGCCGGAGTTTACACATTGATAATTTCCTAAAACCCAGTGTTTAATCCTATAATAAAAACAAATAATGAGAGTCATTTCTTAAATAGTTAATGACTTTTTGTGAGGTTGACATGAGGATGTAGTAACCCCAGTTGTTTGTTATTTCCCAAAGCCAACAGCCTATGAATGTGAATAAAGGTTACAATCCGAAAATATTGTTTGTAAGAAAAGATAAACCTGAGATATTTAGCAAATTTTCTATACCTGTATCTTCCAGGGGAAAAAGTTTTAGAAAGCTGCCAATCGTTAAATAACTATGGAAAATATTTTAGGTCTAGCAAGTAAATGCACAAAACTTTCTATTACCATTACTGACTGTACATATCCTCAACTCCCTATTCAGGTTGCCGAAAACCATTAATGTACTCTGTTCAAGTCCTATAAAAATCAATGCTTACATACTGTCTTCTTGAAACACCTAGAATAATTGTTGCAGTATTATTTATGTTAATATATACTGAGATACCTTTGGTTTGAATGCCAACGATAAGTATTGAGTAGACGAATTGGGAGACATATTAGTCTTTATCCGGTTTCTTATTATTCTTCTTTTTTCTTTTTTTCTCTCTGCTCAATCTTGTCCGCACAGTTTCTCTTAGATGCAATGTCCAATCAATATGAAACTTTGGGAACATGTTAACATGACCATAAGTTTTGCAATCCACTTTTGGAATTTTCAAAATGGCTGCCGTTTCCAAGGAAACGGGGGTCACTATATAGGACATTGCATGGTAAAATTTGTATTTTGGTGGTATTACATGCTCAAGATTATAGTGCCAAAGGGGGGTTCGTTTGGGACACATTCAATTGTTGGCATCCCAACACAATCATTACTAGTTATTACAAGTTTATTGTCGGTTTGAATTGGTGACATATTGTTCCGTTTTAATTAGTAGAGATTCATTGAATTGCGCAATTTGTGTTTGGTTTATGTAAGTTACATATATATTACAATTTTGAAATGGCATCACAAAGGTCTAATTCCATTAATCTATTTGAGAAATGTGGTTTATTATAACATAATAAGTAATTTCAAGGACGATTGCATATAACCACTATAAAATGTTCCACTAATTATTAACAAAACGTTTAAAATATATTCAAAACCTAATGATAAATATTGTTTCATAGCATGTATAAGCAAACCACAATAAACATCGACTGAAGTACATTATTCAATAATCATCATAATAAGATTTGGTCTACACAGCACACCAGTGTAACAAACTTTTTTACCAAATATAACTCACAATTTCTGGAGTTACTACAAAGACATAGCTTTACTTACTTTTGAGACAATATTAAAGTTGTCCAATTTTTTAGATTTTACACAAAACATTCCGATATTTATGTGCGTCCGTTAACCCATAAATCCTTGTCACTGTGAATCCTTCTGGTAAAATTTTGTAAAATAAATTAATTATCAGAATCAAGTTAAACACAAACAAGTTATTATAATTTAAGTAATAAATAAGACTTCCTTGGCCTTTTTTGTATCCTCGTCATAATTGCGGTTGTTAATAATTGATATAAATATCCCAAATGTCTCATAAAGAAAATAAGTTTTACAGAAATTTACAATCGCATTATATTGGTCAAGGATGACTTTTTTATTTCAATAGAATTTAATTTACAAATTTACGTCAAAGTATACTCGAGGTCAGAACTTTAAATGAAACAATTCTAAATTATACATTATTTAATTAAGATAATTACTGTGTTTTCTCAGTTACCATTATAGGACATTGAACACCTTAATAGAACAGACTAGTTATTGATTGTTCATTGTTCTCTTATACCATAATATTAGTATGCAAGATCATGGCAATTTACACGCAGATGCTTTAATTTCTTTCAAGATTCACAATATGTTATAGAGAAGGCTTTTTTTGCATTATAAATCAAATTATAGTTAAAAAATTATCACAGATAAAAAATTGCCACCACATCAATATTCGGATAATTTTATAAAATTATTGCACAATAGATTTGTCAATATGTTTTTAGGTGTAAATATTTTCTAAAAATACTAAATTTAAAACTGGTTACTTCCACAACATAACATGCATTTATTTATGCAATTTTGCTTTATATGAATTTCTCTACAACTCCAAGTCACAGAAGCTATCACTAGCCCAGTAGTCACACCTTGATGCTGACAAGAATATAATTAGTTCATTCCGTTTTATAGTCATTCTCTAATCTTAATGCCTTGAAGTTTCGAAAAAGATGTAAATTATAATGTGTTATCTATTCTCAACGTGTAAATTTTGGCACATGCAAATAAAGGGATACAAAACGGGAAGATAATTATAATGAACTC